>CM035839.1:474150321-474735312 GCA_020510985.1 Pholidichthys leucotaenia
GTTCTTCCTGCTTCTTTTGGCCTTTCTGCGCACTAGTGTTTAGCTTCTGTGGTGGCTTCGCACCCCTCCTGCAGTGCTGTTTTCGTTTCCAAATCCTTAATCTAGATCTCAGCACAACATGATCAGTGCCACAGTCCGCGCCTCTCATTGCTCTGGTGTCCAATACATCCCTTCTGTCTCTCTGCCTGACTATGATGTAGTCTAATAAGTGCCAGTCCTTTATCTTGGGTGCATCCATGTCTTCTTGGGTGTGTCCTTGTGCTTAAATAGAGTGTTGGTTATCACAAGGTTGTACTCTGAACATAGTGCAAGTAGAAGTTCTCCATTAGCATTGCACTTGCCTACTCCATGACTGCCTAGCACTCCTTTCCATTTCTCGGTGTCCAAACCAACTCTGGCATTAAAATCTCCAACGAGTATCAGCCTATCATCAGTCGGTACATGCCTGATAGTTTCACGTAAATCACTGTAGAACTTTTCCTTCACCTCCTCTGTGTTGGTCATTGTTGGGGCATATACACTGATGAGTGTGGCATACATCTTCCGCTGTAGTAGAAGTCTCATAGTCATTATCCTGTCGTTGATTGGCACCGGTTCCTCATCAAGCATTGCTGCTATCTCCTTTCTAACTGCAAAGCCCACTCCTGCTTCTCTCCTTTCTTGAGTTGATCTCCCACTCCAAAAGAAGATGTACCCATGGTCTTCCCAGCTGTTATATCCAGGCAATCTTGTTTCACTAAGTGTGGCTATGTCTACATTGTACCTGTTCATTTCCAGGGCCACAAGTGCGGTCTGTCTTTCTGGGCGCTGTGATGTTGTTCTGTCCAACAGAGTGCGTACATTCCATTCTGCTACACACAAGGTTGCTGTTTTCCTCTTCTTTTGTCTTCCTGCTCCTAGCTTGCTTTTCGCTACCTGTTGGAGTGTGAACAGATCAGCGTGGACCTTGTAAGCCCGGGCGGCGTCCGAGCCGGTATGAGTTGCTTTCTGATTGACCATTTCATGAAACTGCTTGCAAAGTATTTGAGTACTGCTAGCTTTTGCTGGACTAGCAGCACATTCTTGGCAGATAAAGGTAATATCAGTGGCAAGGACAAGCCAAGACAAACTGACTCCAGTATCTGTTGCAGTGACTGACCAGATGATAGGTTTGTTTATCTCTGCTCTTTGTGTAGTGCATGTCACAATGCACCGACTGGCATAGTCCACCACAGACCTTGTGACGGATGTGTTTATCTGCCAGGATGTCCAGTCTCACCCTGTGTAACTGGGAGTGGTCCACCACAGACCTGTGGCAGATATTGTTTTTAGTTCTGCCAGGATGCCCTGTTTCACCCTCCACGCCCTTGGAAGGGTGGGGATGCCGGTTGAGTCGCCGACGGCCCGACCCATGAGACAGGTAGTACCGGTTTTCATGGTTATCCGGTAGCAAGCAAGCCAATGCCTGACCTGACACAAAAAAAGGGGATGTAAGCCTCAGTTAAAAGCTGCCAATTTCTGACCAAAAAAGAGTGGAATTTTATGGGTAAAAAAGCTGCAACTTTAGTGAAAAGACAAAAAAAAAAAAAGGTGTAAACTTCTCACTGTTTACAACCTAAAAATGCTGCGGATATAAGATTTGAGTAAAATGCTGCAAGTTTAGGCTTTTTTTAAAAAAAAAACAGCAAATTCAAGAGTAAGAAAAGTTCTAAATTCATGAGGAAAAAGCTGCAAAATTATGAATAATAAAAAGTTGTAAATTTTCAAGTAAGAAGCGGCACATTTCTGAGTAAAATGGCTCTAACTCTGCAGGAAAATCCTGCAAATTTATGAGAAAAATTCTCACATTTACAAAAGAATGTTTCTAATTTACATGGAAAAAGGATGTGATAAATTGGTGTGTGTTGGCCATTTTTTTAAAAGACAGCCCTGAGGAGGAACTCAAGGAGGTGTAAGGAGTTGTTAAATCCTGCAGATCTGCATTAATCAGCAGGGAAAAGGAGAAGAAGAGGAATAGGTGATCCCCAGCAGCAGAAATAATCCAGTTAACCCAGGAAGAGTAAACACATGACACCCCATGACACCCAACAGATCACCCCCCATGACATCACTGGGAACAGCTGGACCAGACTTCACACCTCTGTCGATGTACATGTTCCCTTCTGAGGACAATTAAACAGAGCTGCTGCTGAGATGGAAACCAAAGGGTTAAAGGGTGACGTGACTTTATCAGCAGCACTGACCCCCCCCCCCCCAACAGCTGACCTGCTGGACAGGAACTAACAACTCCTAAGACCTGTTAACACAATTTTAACAACAAAAGGACATGCAAAAGAACAAAGATTTCCTGTGATCTAACAGGATAACAGCGTGAATTTTCTGGTCTGTGAATGAACAGAGCAGCCATGAGTGTTTCATGGAGTCACTTATTGAATTATAATGGTTAATCTAAGTCACAATTTCAGGAAACAAACTTCAGGGGAAACTTAAACCCATGACACATGGTTTTAAATTTTGCTGATTTTTCTTTTCCTTTTATCCTGCTTCTCTTCCAGTCCTTATGGCCACTTTCTGATTGCTTTGAGTTTTTAAAACAACTTTTTAAGAATAATGCTAAATGACTTAAAAGTACATTTCTAACTACACTATATCAGACAAAATGCCATTTAACATACAATTTCATTTGATCGCATTTAGATCTTAATTCAAACAAGCAGAGTATTTGCAACCAACTTAATTAAGACTTGAACAAAAACAATCAATCTGAATACAGCTGGGAGCGTTTAAGAATAAAAATCTTTGGATTCCTTAATGAAGTTCTGCCTGCAGATCACCTGCGCTCACATATTCCAATTACCACTCATGAGACGGACCAGATTCCATACAAAAATGTTAAAGTTTGCTTTGGCTTCTTCGTCGTCGACGATTGTAACAACTAGTCGACTAAGAAGCCAGTGAATGAACAACACGCCAATCAAAGTTTGTTCATACTGAGGAAGGTCAGCATCTCCAAGTGGTCTCAAGTGAGGCTTGCTCTCTTCTGAGAGCAGATGTTCTCAGCTGCAGAGATGATTGGCTCCGCTGGGGTGGATGTTGTAGGAATGTACAGAAGAGACCTTGTTAGCTTAGAGTGGGAAAAGGACCCTCATTTTCAGTCCACCATCTGAGAAGATCTCCTGTTTTGGGTGTTGCTGGCTCTGTGAAGTATACTTGAACTTCATTTCTGACCATTTGGATCTTTTGCTCCTCTTCAGTATTTGTGTCCTCCTCACTCAAACTTGTCCGAGTCAGACAGAAGAAGGCTATCAAGTGCTGATTTCTCCCCTGGAACACTGAGCTTTCTCTCCTGTCAAGTGGAGTCACAGTCATGTATCTCAGTCCCCTTGGCTTGTTTGATAGCAAGGACTTCAATCATACCTTTCACCTGTGTGCCATCTTAAAATAAGCCTTTATTTGTCCCACAATGGGTAAATTCCATTTTCAGCTCCTGTAAATTTCAGTTTTCTGAACCGTGGGTCAATGGCAGCTGCAAGAACAAGTGGAGCGTCTCTCTCTCCTGAGATGGTGTTCAAACTTTCCCATCTCTGTGCTATCTCTTTTTGTGCACTGGTCAGAAAGGTTTTTCCTGACCAGGCCCAAATACGGAATGTCTAGGGTACGTTGTGATTTGGGGACGGAGTGACCTGATGTCACAGTAATAGGCTAGCTACTAGCATGGGAGCTAATTATCTTACCAAGGGGCGTTTGACTCTTGCAAAACATGTTTCCTCTTCAAACGCTTATGCATCACCGTAGTGGCCCCATGGCACACAAGGCTCACTTTACAGAGCTTGTATTGAACAGTTTTGTTGGCTGAGTCATGTACAAAATGTTCCCAAACTTTGTAACATTTGCTTCGCATGAGTTCCGCTTCAGCCTCCGCCATGATGCTGGTTCCCCTGCTCTGTTCCCGGTCCCTAGCATGCATGCCCTGTCAGCACACCAAAGAGCTGGGTAAAGCATGATGTCTCACTCTGAACTACTTCAGTTGGCTACGGCGAAACATTGTTCAGTGTGGCGCTGCATGCCGTGGGAGACACACGATGACATCACTAATGATGCATTGACTGCTAAATTAATTGTTGACCAATTTTGCTGTTGGCTGTTTATTGACCAGTCGACTAGTTGTTGCAGCCCTAGTGCCAGAGTCATTTAACTATTTCTACACAATATTGTGCTCCGTTTTACAGATTTAATCATCATCAAACCAGAATTCCTTCATCATTCCACTGTTCCAGCTGCCCCACAAACCCACTTTACTGAGACGTCACTGCTCACAGTAGTGAAGACTCCACCAGCCCCGGTGGTCCCTGCTCCAGTCTCCAGCAATCCTCTATCAGCTGCACAGATTCTCATGAATTTTAGTTTTTGTGCATGCATTAGAGAATTATTTGGAAAACTTTAGATTTTTCTCTTAAATGTGTTCACATGAGGAAAAAATATCTACATGTAGTGTCTCATACAATTCAAATTATATATACATAAAAAGTAAACCATCAAAATTAACTGTTGGATCATTAGAAAAGAAAGAAAACAGATATTCTTGCTCTATGTTAATGCTTCAGTTACAGTTAGTTTTTTCATTAATTTCAAGGGAACTATTTGATACATGAGAATATTTTACATTTATAAATACGCCAGTTGTTTCCACAGTATTTTTGATTGGTTTTAGTATTCAATTCTTGATTTACTGTTAAAATAAACATGTGTGTGTATGTGCGGGTGCAAGTACCTGTGGGTGGACATGCAGAGGTGGAGGGTGTGTATGTGGGCGGGAAGACCTCTTTGGGTGGCGGGGGGTGGGGCGAGCTGTGTGGTGGCCTGGGGGTTGGTGGTTTGGGACCTGCTTTACCTGGCCGTCCTGCCGTTGTGTCATGGAGCAGGGTGCTTTACTGCATTGCCTCCAGTGTCCTTGGTGCCGGGTGTGGGTGTGTGTGGGTGTTCGGGTTGCCGGGGGGGGGGGGCCGTTGGCGTGGATTGGCGGGTGTGTTTCTGTTGGTTTGCCCCGTGGTGGCTGTGGCTGTGGGGTGGCCTGCCACTGTTGGTGTGTGTCTGGGGTGGGCGGTTGGTGGGCTTGCGGTGGGTGCTCTGGGGTGTCGTTGGGCATGTGGGGCACCGTATGGGTCCGGCTCATTATTCATTATTGTTATTATTATTATTATTATTACTATTAAGTATGTGTGTGTTTGTGCGTTTGTGAGTTTGTGTGTGAGAGTAAGTGTGAGTGTGGCTGCTCCGTCATGCCTTTGGTGCTGGGGAGCGCCGGGGTGTGAAGCTGGCGGGTCCTGGGATGCTTGGCCTGGTGGCCCTCACCCTGGGTTGGGATCTGGGGGCAGTGGGTGGCCTCCTGGGCCAGTTTGGGATCTGGCTTCTGGGGGTGGGGGTGTGGGGGGGGTGGGGTGTGTGTGCAGGCTACCTTTTTGACCACCTCCCTCCCAGTCTTACCCCCCGCCCCCCAATTCTGGGTAGGCCATACATCTTATTAGATACACTTAGGGTTGTGGGGTGGGGGCGTGCTGTACTGTGTCTGTCATCCTCTGTCTACTGTACAGTGGGGTCACCCTCACCTCAATTTTAATTGCATTATAGACACTGAGGGCTTGGGGGGATGGGAGCCCTGCTACCTATAGCAGTGGCTAGTGGTGTTCCATCCACCATCCCCCCCCCCCCAATTTTAACTGCACTCTGGTAGTTCACACACCTGCACACAATCAAACCACACAACTAACACACACCCATCATGATTCATGCATGGAGGATGGGGGGCAGGGGTCTTCCCTCATTGCGCAGGGGGTGCGGGCCGGTCTCCAGCCCAGGGGAAGGGGGAACTAACCTTCTTGCGCCTGGGCCCTGGCGTTGGCCCCGCTGGGGGGCGGGGGTTGGCCGATCCGGGGGCGGGGGTGAGCCGAGCTGGCCGCTAACAGCCCAGCCTCCCTTGACCGTCCCTCCTGGGGCTGATGCCTTTTTTTTTTTTTTTTGTTACTTATTTGTACCCGTAGGTAGGTAGACTTGGTTTGCAGTCTGGTGACAAGCCACCGGCTGCTGGTTGCTGTGTGCGCGAGCGCCCTAAACCTACATGTTTTTGGTATGCGGGAGGAAACCAGAGAAATCCCAGAGTAAACCCGCGCAACACGGGGAGAACATGCAAACTCCACACAGCTCACTGTTGGTCGGGGGCTGGGATCGAACCCACGATCTCATGATCCCCGCGATCCCCCGGCCGAGGGTAAAACTGTGCTGCCACAGTGCTAAACCACTGTGCCACCGTGCAGCCACGGTGCAGGCCACCAGGGCCTGACTGCCCTGGGGCTTGTTGGCCTCAGGACATTTGTGCTCTGTGGGGGTTGGTGGCATTGTCCTGCTTGCTCGGGTTTTCCTGGGGGGATGGGAGTTGCTGTGACCTGCCATCCTCTTTGTATGTTTGTGGTACACCCAAATAGGGCACCACATTTGGAAATAATACAGAGAGACTGTCATTTTATTTTTATTTTAAGAGTATCTAAATATATTTTGAGATTGTGGACGATCAATAATATTAACATTTGATATGTAGCCCTGTATAAATATTTAAGAGTAAGCAGCGGAACCTTAGGCACTGCGGTCGTTCCACCCCAGGTAAACAAATAGGGTGCACTTCCGGCCCCCCCTTTAGTACTATCTGGAGAAAGACACGAGTGGTCCTGTGTTCTGTCTTTCAAAGACTCTTTTTGTATTTTACAGGTCAGTATTTGGTTAAAAATGCCATAAATAAGAGCCTTAAGCTCCGTGTTATTTCTGTGTGTCGCGACGAGTAATACTGTGATGTTGGTGTGGCGTTTTGATAAGTTTTATACAAGTTCAGGCTGCAGTTGGCGCCGGAGATCAAAGGCGAGCCGCATCGCGGTAGCGGTTTCGCGCCAGTCAAATTTAGCTTTGGGAAAGACGGTTAGCTCACATAAAATGTTTTACTCAATACAAGTATATTTTGCTCCGTGTGAATGTAAAAGTCTCCTGATGCTAATTAATAGTCAGAGTGTGTCCTGTGTATATTTGCCTATTGTCAAGTTTGTAAAATAATTTGTTAAGTCCAGGTCAGCTAATCTAAGTGCAATGTCTAAACTAGCCTAAGGTCATAGTTAAGTCCTATGTTTTGTCCTAATTAATGGGAGTCAGTCTAGTAATTGAAGGTCCTGTATAAGTAAATTGTGATTTGTGAAGTATGTAAATTTGAGATGTCAGATGTAGTGTAGTTTATGCACTGTGTGACTGAGGGAAAAAGAACATTATTTACAGTATGTAAAAGAAGATGACATATAAAGCACAAAATGTGATGCTGCCTGTAAATGAAAATGAAAATGAAATAAGAGTACTATCTGGAGAAAGACACGAGTGGTCCTGTGTTCTGTCTTTCAAAGACTCTTTTTGTATTTTACAGACCCAAGAGCAGACGCGAAGGATCACGTCTTTTCACGCTTTAAAACTATTTCTTTTTGTTATTGTGGTCACCTTCCCGGGACCCGTAACAAACTGTGGGGGCTCGTCCGGGATCTCTCCTCTACAGTCATCGAGGGAAGATCCAGTGATACCAGAACTACGAGACAACGGTTGCCAAGCTGCTACATCAGACACGTCAGTCAGTGGGTGTCCAAGGAGGAAGATCAAAGAGAAAGAAAGGATCTTCAACCAAAAGTGGAACTGCACTGCTGTCAAGAAGGTAAAACGCAGCCTAGTCACTGTACAAATAATACAACACTCGAACTACAGATAGCTAAAGTACCATGTCGACAGCACGAAAAGAACTGATATGGAGCATCAGAGGACGCTTGTTTGCCCTCTCAAGTAAGGATCTTTTCGAGCTAACAAAGAGCCTAGCAGCTGGAGACAAAGACACACAGTTCAGTGAAGACGATAATGAGAGCTGTATGGACTATGTCAATGCATATCTACGGTCCCCAACTCTGCTGAAACTTGAAGATGAGGGAATGAGTCAGTTGCTGATGTTGGATGACCTGCTCACTAAAGTGATACAAACGAGTGGCTCCACCACGCATTCAGCTGATCAGGCTGCAATACCAACCAAGTCAAGTCCTCATCCATCCAAGATGTTGCCAGATCCACCATCACCATCTGCTGTTCCACCAGGCACCCAAGTTAGTGTGAACGCAAACGCAGAGTCTGTAGAGGAACTGAGGAAAGCATATGAGACACTGGGAGAAAGACTAAGACTGTGTGAAGTTGTGACACTCCAACCACCTGTAGCACCCAGTCGTCAGAGCCACTCACAACCGCAGCCAAGGGAACAAGGAAGTCCAGAAAGGCATGTCACTCTCAAAGACCTTTCCTACCTGCCTCGGAGAGAATTCAAGGCTTTTGGAGGACAAATTGGAGACAACAGCTCTGAAATCAATTATAACAGTCTCATGAGACAGATCAATGAAGGATTAAAAGAAGGATTTTCTGAAGCAGAGGTCATGAGGGGGGTACTGAGAATTGTAAAGCCTGGCACGTTCAGGGACATGCTCATGCTCAAAGATGAACTGGTTCTTTCTGAACTTCAGGGCTTTCTCCGATCCCACCTTGGAGAAAAGGCAACAACAGAGATGTTCCAGGAGTTAATGTGCGCCCGACAAACTGAGCAGGAGTCCCCTCAGCAATTCCTATATCGCATGATTGGGCTCAAACAGAAACTCATCTTTCAGTCAAAACAAGCCACTGCAGACATCTCGTATGACCCAAGGACAATCCAGGAAGTGTTTCTGCACACAGTCTATCAAGGTCTGGGAGTGAAGTATGCAGACTTGCGGCAACGACTAAGACCTCTTACATCAAACAACAATGTAACAGATGAAGAGATTCTTAGTGAGGTCACAAAGATTATCAGTGATGAGAATGAGCACCAGCGAAGGTTAGGGCAAACCCCTCGTCAGAAGTCAGCACATAGCGCTGTGATTGCAACAAGGGACACGACAGCCAAAGACCAACAAGCCTCACAGACAATCAAACAACTCGCTGCACAAGTAGAGACTCTAACCAAGATGGTGGCAACTTTCATGGAACAGAAAGCTGTAAACTCCTCCCCTCAGCATTCTCAGCCTCCAGCTAACCAAAAGAAAACCTATCTCTGTCCGAAATGTACTGAACAAAGCTTACAGGAGTGCAGTCATTGCTTTGTATGCAGTGAGTCGGGACACAGAGCAGTCGGATGTCTGAAGCGACCCAAGAATCAGGGAAACGGGAATCGGTCTCTGTCAAGGGACAGCCAGAGATCGGTACAGAGCCAAAGTCCCAGCCAGTAAACTCTTCCTCTACCGAAGCTTCAACTCCGTGCCCCAGGCACCAGAGCAAGCAGCCGAGAAAGCAGGTCAAATGCAACAGAAGGAAAGGTCAGATTCCCTCCTGTCAGAGTGCCACCAAATACCAAGCTCCCCTTGTCGGTAAGAAAAGTCTGCTGAAATGTCTAATCGGTGGTTACCCTGCGACAGTGCTGTTTGACTCTGGCTCACAAGTGAGTATAGTTGACAGGCAATGGGTCAAAAAGCACATACCCAACACTGTGGTAAGACCACTCCAAGATCTGCTGAACGACGAGCTTGAGGTTTATGCAGTTAATGGCCAAGCAGTCCCATATGACGGATGGGTCGAGCTTACAGTCACTTTAGCGGGTCACGAAGATCCCAATCTCACTGCACAAGCGCCATTCCTAGTCAGTAAGCTGTCACTGAACCAACCACTAGTTGGAGCTAATGTGCTGGGAGCGATTATACAAGGCCAAGGGACAGATGAGGAAGCCAGTACAGTACTATATAGTCTACTGCGCAGAGCTCTTGGAATGGACGAAGACCAGGTAGTGGCCATGGTAAACTTCATTCAAGTGCCGCAAAGAACTGACTGTGATCCTGTTACACTCAGAGTCGGTAAAGACAACATGATTATCCCAGCTGGCAAAGCAGTACAAATATGTTGCAGGGTGCCCCAGAACTTTGACATCTCTGACCCTCTTGTACTTTACGAACCTGCTGAAGAGAACATTGCTTTGAGAAATTTGAGTGTGGGGGAAGGACTTTTGGAGATTAACAATTCCCAAAGACCTTTTGTAAAGGTCCCCATCTCCAACCATTCCAAACATGAAGTAATCCTGCCGAAAAGAACAGCCCTAGGCACCATCGAACATGTCGCCAAAGTCATTGAAACTGATACACTAGAGCCACCAGAAACCCAGCCCATACTGACATCAGCAACTACAGCAGAGGTACTAAGTAAGACCGCCCAAGGTGACTCTTCTGCCGAGCCTTGGTTGCCACCGGTCGATCTCAGTCATCTAAGCCCAGATCAGCAAAAGTCAGTCGAAAAGGTTCTGATGGAAGAGTGCGAGGCATTCTCTCGCGATAGCACTGATATTGGCTGTATCCCTTCTTTGCAAATGGAAATCAGACTCAAAGATGACACGCCAGTTCAGAGAGCTTACGCCTCCATCCCCAAGCCCCTGTATAGGGAAGTAAAAGAGTACATTCAGGAACTGATAGTGAAGGGATGGATCGTAAAGTCTCAGTCACCCTACGCAGCCCCAGTTATCTGTGTCAGGAAGAAGGACGGATCTTTACGTCTGTGTATTGATTACCGCCTCCTAAACAACAAAACAGTGCCCGACAGACACCCGCTTCCCCGGATCCAGGACCTCACCGACTCCCTCGGTGGTTACAGCTGGTTCTCGATCCTGGACCAGGGTAAAGCTTACCATCAAGGTTTCATCGCAGAGGGCTCAAGGTACCTGACTGCATTCACCACCCCGTGGGGTCTCTACGAATGGGTGAGAATACCCTTCGGGCTGTCCAACGCACCCGCAGCCTTTCAGCGGAGCATGGAAGAAATGCTGGACACGCTCCGTGATGAGTGCTGCATACCCTACCTTGATGATGTGCTCTGTTTTTCCAAGTCATTTAATGAACATGTCCAAGTGCTGAGGAAAGTTCTCCAAGCTTTGCAACGCCACGGGGCGAAGCTGAAGCCTGAGAAGTGTGAGTTGTTCCGCAGAGAGGTTCGGTATGTCGGTCGCCTGGTGTCAGAAGATGGAGTGAGGGTGGACCCCAAGGACATCGAAGCTGTGCAGGCACTCAAACACAGAAGGCCACAAATAGTTGGAGAAGTCAGACAACTTTTGGGGTTCCTGAGCTATTATCGGACGTATGTGCAGGACTTCTCGCGCATTGCCAAACCCCTGTACGACTTGCTCCAGGTAAAGTCTGACACACTGCCGTCCAAGCCATCCAAGGGCAGAGCAAAGTACCCACAGCAGTCTTCCCGAGCTCCAGTGAAATGGGACAAGGAACACCAAGAGACCCTTGAGCGCTTGATTGACATGTTGACCCAGCCACCTGTGTTAGCGTATCCTGACTTCACCCAGCCCTTCGTACTCCACACGGACGCATCCCAGAAAGGCCTTGGCGCGGTCCTGTATCAAAACCAAGACAATAAGATGAGAGTGATTGGGTACGGGTCACGCACACTAACACCTGCCGAGCAAAACTACCACTTGCACAGTGGAAAACTAGAGTTTCTCGCCCTCAAGTGGGCAGTTTGCGACAAGTTCAGAGACTATCTCTATTATGCCCCAAGTTTCACAGTTTTTACGGACAATAACCCCTTGACGTATGTCCTCAGCACTGCAAAGCTCAACGCCGTAGGGCATCGTTGGGTGGGACAGCTCGCAGATTTCCACTTTGACATAAAATATCGCCCCGGAAAAACAAACATTGACGCTGATGTATTATCCCGTTGTCCACTCAACATTGAAGCCTTCATGCAAGAGTGTACAGGAGAACTGTCAGAGGAAGCCGTTGGTGCAGTATGGGAAGGGAGCAGAAGAGCCAAGCAAGGTGATGTAGCATGGATTGCAGCCCTCAGCCTTGCTTCACCAAGTTCACCCCTCAAGGAGCCACTGCATTTCATCGGCCACGATAAACTAGTCCAAGAACAAAGAGCAGATCCAGCCATCGGGAAAGTCATGGAGATGAAAGAAAAAGATATGACACCAACTGAAGACGACAAAGCCAAGCTTGACATAAGCACAAAGAGACTGTTGAGAGAGTGGAGTCGGATGCGCATTGAAAATGGCCTTCTCTATAGGAAAACCGCAGAACGCAAGCAGCTAGTTCTGCCCGCTGTCTACAGACAAGTAGCTCTCACCCATCTCCATAACAACATGGGCCATGTCGGTGTGGAGAAAGTCTTGAGCTTAGCCCGTGAGCGATTCTACTGGCCTTTCATGAAGCGAGAGATCGAGGAGTATGTCACCAGGAAGTGCCCATGCATAAAACAGAAAAAGCCAGCAACGCATGAGAGAGCACCCATGGGCAGTATAACATCCAACTTCCCACTCGAGTTAGTATGCATCGATTTCCTGCACCTAGAGTCCTGTAAAGGCGGGTTTGAATACATCTTGGTGGTAGTCGACCATTTCACCAGGTTTGCACAAGCCTACCCCACCAAGAACAAGGCCGCAAAGACAGCAGCAGACCGCCTCTTCAATGATTTCATTCCAAGATTCGGCTACCCCTCCAAGCTTCATCACGATCAGGGTCGGGAATTTGAGAACGAGTTATTCAAGTCCCTCAGAGAGCTAGCAGGTGTTGGCCACTCAAGGACTTCTCCCTACCACCCCCAAGGTAACCCGGTCGAAAGGCTGAATCGGACCTTGTTGCAGATGCTACGTACATTGAGAGAGAAAGAGAAACTAAACTGGAAGGAACACTTACCTCACACCATCCATGCTTACAACTGCACTAAGCATGAGGCCACTGGTTTTTCTCCATACTTCCTGTTGTACGGCAGACATCCTCGCCTCCCAGTAGACCTTCTCTTTGGCCTCATGACAGAAGAAGACACAGAGACAGCCCATGGATACGCTCAGAAATGGAAAGGGAAAATGACAGAGGCGTACAGGATCGCAAGTGCAAACAGTCAACAGTCAAGCTCTAAAGGAAAGACAAACTATGACAAACGATGTAGAGGTGTAGTCCTGCAAGTAGGAGACAGAGTGCTTGTGCGGAACCTGGGTGAAAGAGGTGGACCTGGCAAGCTAAGGCCCTACTGGGAACAAACAGTCTACATCGTGAGGGAGCAGGTTGGAGACAACCCCGTCTACAAAGTAAGTCCAGAGACAGGAAGTCGTCCCATCCGTACCCTGCACAGAAACTTGCTTCTCCAAGTCAACGACTTACCAGTCGACATCGTTCAAAGTCCAGTTGCCAAGTCACAAAAGAGAAACAACAGACCTACCGATATAAGACAAAACACACTGGAAAAGTCAAACAGTCCTGAGGCGAGTGATTCGGAAGAAGACGAACCCCTCTATTGGTTTTGTGTTCCTAGACACCTGCAAGAAAGTCAACGTCCAGTTGACCAAGTCCAATGTGAGTCACAAAGAAGACGGGGAACAACACAGCAAAGACAAGTACAAGTTCCTATTCAACCTGAACAAGAAAGAGACAATATTACGGAAGAAGGACAAGAAATACAAAGGGAAAGCGAACAAAACGTGGACCAACTTCAACCAGACGACGACGGGGAAGTGCTTCATATCCACCAAGATGTTCCTGCTCCTAGTCCCGGACCTGCAGCTCATCCTGAGCTGGTGCCCAGTCCAGAGCCAGACCGTCGTCCTGAGTCACCACCACGTCTGAGGCAGTCCACCAGACAGAGACGACCCAACATGGTGTTCACCTATCCGTCCCTGGGCCAGCCAGCCTTCCAGACTCGTCCGTCGGTGAACACTGTCAGTGTCCAGCAGTCAACACCATATCCTTTTATGTGCTACCCTCCTTTCTATCCTCAACCTTTTTATCTTCCTTCTTTCACCTCTAACTACTTGCCATGTCAGTATGCTATTCCTTGCTATTAAACTAATCAGATCTTGGATAATACCTGAAGATGAAAAGAAAGACGTTCCAGAGACTTTTGAATAGAGACTTTAATAGTGTTGAGATTTTGATTTGTTACTGTTAAGTGTCAGGAGCCACTTTTGTTGTTGGGGAGCGTGTGGTACACCCAAATAGGGCACCACATTTGGAAATAATACAGAGAGACTGTCATTTTATTTTTATTTTAAGAGTATCTAAATATATTTTGAGATTGTGGACGATCAATAATATTAACATTTGATATGTAGCCCTGTATAAATATTTAAGAGTAAGCAGCGGAACCTTAGGCACTGCGGTCGTTCCACCCCAGGTAAACAAATAGGGTGCACTTCCGGCCCCCCCTTTAGTACTATCTGGAGAAAGACACGAGTGGTCCTGTGTTCTGTCTTTCAAAGACTCTTTTTGTATTTTACAGGTCAGTATTTGGTTAAAAATGCCATAAATAAGAGCCTTAAGCTCCGTGTTATTTCTGTGTGTCGCGACGAGTAATACTGTGATGTTGGTGTGGCGTTTTGATAAGTTTTATACAAGTTCAGGCTGCAGTTGGCGCCGGAGATCAAAGGCGAGCCGCATCGCGGTAGCGGTTTCGCGCCAGTCAAATTTAGCTTTGGGAAAGACGGTTAGCTCACATAAAATGTTTTACTCAATACAAGTATATTTTGCTCCGTGTGAATGTAAAAGTCTCCTGATGCTAATTAATAGTCAGAGTGTGTCCTGTGTATATTTGCCTATTGTCAAGTTTGTAAAATAATTTGTTAAGTCCAGGTCAGCTAATCTAAGTGCAATGTCTAAACTAGCCTAAGGTCATAGTTAAGTCCTATGTTTTGTCCTAATTAATGGGAGTCAGTCTAGTAATTGAAGGTCCTGTATAAGTAAATTGTGATTTGTGAAGTATGTAAATTTGAGATGTCAGATGTAGTGTAGTTTATGCACTGTGTGACTGAGGGAAAAAGAACATTATTTACAGTATGTAAAAGAAGATGACATATAAAGCACAAAATGTGATGCTGCCTGTAAATGAAAATGAAAATGAAATAAGAGTACTATCTGGAGAAAGACACGAGTGGTCCTGTGTTCTGTCTTTCAAAGACTCTTTTTGTATTTTACAGACCCAAGAGCAGACGCGAAGGATCACGTCTTTTCACGCTTTAAAACTATTTCTTTTTGTTATTGTGGTCACCTTCCCGGGACCCGTAACATGTTTCCTGGCAAACCACTCACATGCACACACTTATTTTGCATGCGCTCTCACACACATGCACACATACGCACATATACATAAGTCTCTCCTTTTAACAGGTGCAGATACCAGACTTGTGGTGAGATCTTTTCAATAGAAGAAACAGTCTGTCTCCTGTTTGTTTCAGTTGCGTTTGTCTGTTTGTCTTCTTTGTCTGCTCCTCTGACTTTTCTGTCCCCCTCCCCACCACTTCTTTCCCCATTCCCCATTCCCCACCTGTCGGGTCCTGCATGGGTAAAACAATTTAAATAAAGTATTAAAAGTTATTACAAGAGGAGTTTGTGAACAATATGCAGTACATTTACAGTGGTGTGAAAAAGTGTTTGCCCCCTTCCTGATTTCTCATTTTTTTGTATGTTTGTCACACTTAAATGTTTCAGATCATTATTATTAAAGGGAAAATCCAAAACTACATGGCCCTGTGTGAAAAAAGTGATTGCCCCCTGAACTTAATAACTGGTTGGGCCACCCTTAGCAGCAACAACTGCAATCAAGCATTTGCGATAACTGGCAATGAGTGTTTTACAGGGCTGGGGAGGAATTTTAGCCCACTCATCTTTGCAGAATTCTTGTAATTCAGCCACATTGGGGGGTTTTCCAGCATGAACCGCCTTTTTAAGGTCATGCCACAGCATCTCAATCAGATTCAGGTCAGGACTTTGACTAGGCCACTCCAAAGTCTTCATTTTGTTTTTCTTAGGCCATTCAGAGGTGGACTTGCTGACCTTCCAAAAAGTTCAACTTTTGTCTCATCAGTCCAAAGAATATTTTTCCAAAAGTCTTTGGATCATCAAGATGTTTTCTGGCAAAACTGAGATGGGCCTTTATGTTCTTTTTGCTCAGCAGTGGTTTTTGTCTTGGAACTCTGCCATGCAGGCCATTATTGCCCAGTCTCTTTCTTATGGTGGAGTCATGAACACTGACCTTAACTGAGGCAAGTGAGGCCTGCAGTTCTTTGGATGTTGTTGTGTGGTCTTCTGTGACCTCTTGGATGAGTCATTGCTGCACTCTTGGGGTAATTTTGGTTGGCCGGCCACTCCTGGGAAGGTTCACCACTGTTCCATGTTTTCACCATTTGTGGATAATGGCTTTCATTGTGGTTCAGTGGAGTCCCAAAGCTTTAGAAATGGCTTTATAACCTTTTCCAGACTGATAGCTCTCAATTACTTTGTTTCTCATTTGTTCCTGAATTTCTTTGGATCACAGCATGATGTCTAGCTTTTGAGCATCTTTTGGTCAACTTCACTTTGTCAGGCAGGTTCTATTTAAGTGATTTCTTGATTGAGAACAGGTGTGGCAGTAGTCAGGCCTGGGTGTGGCTAGAGAAATTGAACTCAGCTTTCCAAAGATGTGATAAACCACAGTTAATTTATGTTTGAACGGGGGGCAATCACTTTTTCACACAGGGCCATGCAAGTTTGGATTTTTTTTTTACCCTTAATAATAAACACCTTCATTTGAAAACTGCATTTTGTGTTTACTTGTGTTATTTTTGTCTAATATTTAAATTTGTTTGATGATCTGAAACATTTACAGGTACATCTCAAAAAATACTGTAAGAATATCACGAAAAAGTTCAATATTTTTTGTCACTCATTTCAGAAAGTGAAACCCATATATTGTCTAGATTCATTACACAGAGAGTGATATATATCAAGTGTTTATTTATTTTAATTTTAATGATTATGGCTTAAAGCCCATGAAAACCCCAAATTCAGTTTCTCAAAAAATTAGAATTTTACATAAAATTAATTTAAAAAGTATTTTTTTAATACAAATGTGGACCGACTGAAAAGTATGTCCATGTACACAGCAGAGGGAAGCATGAAGTGCTCTAGAATTTCCTGGTAGACGACTGCGCTGACTTTGGTCTTGATAAAACACAGTGGACCAACACCAGCAGACGACCTCTGTTCAGATAAAAGTAAAGTTTGCATTTCATTTGGAAATCAAAGTCCCAGAATCTGGAGAAAGAGTGGAGAGGCACAGAATCTAAGTTGCTTGAGGTTTAGTGCGAAGTTTCCACAGTCAGTGATGATTTGAGGAACCATGTCATCTGCTGCTGTTGGTCCACTGTGTTTTATCAAGACCAAAGTCAGCGCAGTCGTCTACCAGGAAATTTTAGAGCACTTCATGCTTCCCTCTGCTGACAAGCTTTATGGAGAAGCTGATTTCATTTTCCAGCAGGACTTGGCACCCTCCCCACACTGCCAAAAGCATCACAACCTGGTTTAATGACCATGGCACCACTGTGTTTGATTGGCCAGCAAACTCTCCTGACCTAAAGCCCACAGAGAATCTATGGAGGATTGTCCAGAGGAAGATGAGAGACACCAGATCCAACAATGCAGACGAGCTGAAGGTCACTATCAAAGCAACCTGGACCTTCATAACACCTCAGCAGTGCCACAGGCTGATCACCTCCATGCCACGCCACATTGATGCAGTAATTAATCCAAAAGGAGCCCCGACCAAGTACTGAGTGGTACATGGACAGACTTTTCAGTCGGCCAACATTTCTATTAAAAATCCATTTTTTAAAATTAATTTTATGTAATATTCTAATTTTTTGAGAAACTGAAATTGGGGTTTTCATGGGCTTTAAGCCATAATCATCAAAATTAAAATAAACAAACACTTGGAATATATCACTCTGTGTAATGAATCTATATAATATATGGGTTTCACTTTCTGAAATGAGGGACAAAAATATTGAACTTTTTCATGATAGTCTAATTTTTTGAGATGTACCTGTAAGTGTGACAAACACAAAAAATGAGAAATCAGGAAGGGGGCAAACACTTTTTTCACACTGCTGTATATATGTACTGCATAAAGCTCATTTTGGCAAAGTGAATCTGTTTGGCACAATAAAGGAAGCAGGTTTCTGTTCTGCTCACCTGGCTGCTCGACAGGACAAGGGGAAAAAATAACCACACGTCATGAGCATTACCTCCATTCCATTAAGTTGTGTAGATCTGAACTGTTTCCACTTCATTTACGTCTGCATTAAATAATTAAACCTGTCTTCATCCTGAGGACCTTTCTTATCGTGTTTGTTCACATAACTATTTCAGCAGAATCCTAAAATGTTGATAGTGCTAATTTATGGATACGTTCAAAATAACATTGCCATTATCAGGGCTGACACTGATGAGGACTGTGGAGGATGTAAAGAACTGTCTTTGGTCATTTCCTACCTTGTTCCATGTTTCCTCCTTTGCTGGTGAACATGTCGGTCTCTCATGGTTTCATGTTTTCCTCTATAAAAAAGTGGAACAATTTCATTTTTGTAAGCCGTCGTTTAAATCCACCACCACAGTCCTGTGATGCTGCTGATGCTACAACAACGCTGTGAACAAGATAATTAGTCGCGTCTGCTCTGTCACAGTTTAGAAAGCTTGGGATCAGTCCGCCAAGGTCTCCGCCTTTGACCGCCACCTAATCCACCTAACTCTCCGGGTTTGGGGACAGGCTCCTGCCCCAAGTGGAGGAGTTTAAGTATCTTGGGGTCTTGTTCACGAGTGAGGGGAAAATGGAGCGAGAGATCGACAGACGGATTGGAGCAGCAGCTGCAGTGATGCGGACGTTGTACCGGTCTGTTGTGGTGAAGAGGGAGCTTAGTTCTAAGACAAAGCTGTCGATTTACCAGTCAATCTACGTTCCTACCCTCACCTATGGTCACGAGCTTTGGGTAATGACCGAAAGAACGAGATCGCGGATACAAGCGGCTGAAATGAGCTTTCTCCGTAGGATTGCTGGGCTCACCCTCAGAGATAGGGTGAGGAGCTCAGTCATCCGGGAGAGGCTCAGAGTAGAACCGCTGCTCCTCCACATTGAAAGGAGTCAGTTGAGGTGGTATGGGCATCTGATTAGGATGCCTCCTGGACGCCTCCCACTTGAGGTGTTTCAGGTACGTCCCACTGGGAGGAGACCCCGGGGCAGACCCAGGACTCGGTGGAGAGACTATGTCTCCCAGCTGGTCTGGGAACGCCTTGGTATCTCCTCTGAAGAGCTGGAGCAGGTGGCTGGGGAGAGGGAAGTCTGGGCTTCTCTGCTTGAACTGCTGCCTCCGCGACCCGGACCTCCGGAAAAGCGGTAGAAGATGGATGGATGGATGGATGCTCTGTCACAGGTTTTCCTGTCATGTCCCATCATATAATGCTACTACCAATCAATAATGTGTCTCGGAAACTGTACCTTCACTGAGTTACTGTACAACAGATTTGTGAAATAAGAGCCAACCCGGCTAGCTAGTTGAGCTAGCACAGGCTAATAACAATTGAAAGTTCAGGAGCTTTTACTGCACATAAACCAGAAAAAAGCTGGTGAAATAAAACAAGTTCACAGACTACAGAATCTACCTGTTAACTTAAGTGGTAAAATGACCAAAACAACGGCCATTCATTAATTTACCCGGGATTATTAAGCAGACACTCCGTGAAATGAATGGTGGTCTATGGGGAAAGATCCATTGTTTGGAGCTATTCGCTGCTCCATGACCCACGTGATTTCCGCCTTTCACAGTTTCTATAGAAGTCTACCGAAGTGACGCAACTCTTATTGCACGGCGCTGTAGTAAACCTGTGACTTAATGTGACGTCAGAAGGATTAAATCCTACAGCAGAGAAGAAGTAACTTTACTGCAGTAATCCTGTACTTCTACTCAGTTCTATATGGTTCTATTCTGAGTTCTGTCTCTGACTTCTGCTCAGGAAAGTTCTGGTTCTGATCAGAAAGAACTGCAGTTGTGGGGGTTCAAGTTCTAGTTCTCCTAGATCACTGAACTTATTTTTCTGTGAACTATGACAATTTATACTGAAGTAATAAATATCAAAAGGTTCTTCTGGTTCTACTGGAGTCCGCTTTCTGTTTTAGCTTAAGTTCCTCTGAAATGTTCCATTTGACCATCAGAGTTCTTCATTTTAATAACTGTTCTTTATTATTTCAAAGTCTCACGTCTCCTCTGAGGTCCAACCTGTTCTCCTTCTTCTTCTTCTGTGGTGCAGCTGTCCATGCATCTAATCCCCAACACCTCCTCAGTGCCTCATGATGGTGACTTGCTGCATGTCAGAGCCGTGGGAAACAATGACACGCTGCACTTCCTGTTCTGCAGTCTGGGAGCGCCGACGCTGCTGCTGGTCCACACCGACACCCCCAACTCTACGGTGGAGGTAAAACTAGAACCAGAACCAGAACTAGAACTGGGATATGTGCTACTGTGACCAAATATTTTGTCATTTTTATGTTCTGCGACCACAGTGTTCACTACTCAGTGTTGTGTAACCATGGTAACCTTGCTTCCTTTTTTGTGTAACCATTGCAACTGTGCCTCATCTTTTCTGTAGGTGTGGTAACCTTGTCTCGTTTTTTGTGTAACCGTGGTAACAGTTTCTCCTTTTTTGTGTAACCATTGTAACTGTGCCTCATTTTTTGTGTAACCATGGTAACCGTCCCTTATCTTTTGTGTAACCATGGTAACCTTGCCTCATTTTGTGTGTCACCGTGGTAACTGTGCCTCCTTTTTTGTGTAACTGTGGTAACTTGGGCAGCACAGTGGAACAGTGGTTAGCACAGTGGCAGCACAGTAAGAAGGTTGTAGGTTCAATCCCACCCCCTGACCGTCAGTGACCCTTCTGTGTGGAGTTTGCATGTTCTCCCTGTGTCTGTGTGGATTTACCCCAGGTAGTCCGGTTTCCTCCCACAGGCCAAAAAACATGCAGGTTAGTGTTGTGTCCATAATGTAGGAATGACGAGTGAGTCTCACCTCGGTTAACAGGGGTTTATTCAGGATAAAGTACAACTATGCACAGAGGCTTACGGCACCCTCCTGCTGGCCAGGTGGCTTCACGATGAAAGAGGCAGAGCCTCTTCCACCAACTCTTCTATACCCTGGGTGGCGTCACCACGGGAAACTGGTAGTAGCCACCCCGGTCTATGTCATAACCAACCCGGCCGCCATCTTGCTAATACCAGTTTATTTACAGACATTACAGTTAGGTTAATTGGAGACTTTAAAGTGGCCCTAGGTGTAAATGTGTGTGTGAATGGTGAAGGGATTGGTACCGTAACGTGGCTGCTTCATCCATCTAGGTGGATGGCCTGAATTTCCCTCTGGGGATCAATAAAGTACACAAAATTAAAATTAAACAAAAATCAAAAATTGTCTTTTATGTAACTGTGGTAACTGTGTCTGGTCTTTTGTGTAACCATGGTAACTGTTCCTCCTTTTTTGTGTAACTGTGGTAACCGTGCCTGGTCTTTTATGTAACCGTGGTAACTGTGCCTCCTTTTTTTCCTGTAACTGTTCCTGATCTTTTGTGTAACCGTGGGAACCGTGCATCGTCTTTTGTGTAACCATGGTAACCTTGCCTCTTTTGTTGTGTAACCATGGCAACCATACCTTGTTTTGATGTCTTCCAGTCAGGTTTTCGGCCACACCACAGCACCGAGATACTCTAGTTAAGGTCCTTAATGACATCCACTCCAGTACAGATAATGGCAACATTTCAGTCTTGGTTCTACTGGACCCCAGTGCTGCATTCAACATGATCGACCATAACATCTTACTAAACTGGCTGAAAAACTGGGTGGGACTTTCTGGTACAGCACTTACATTATCTCACAAAAGTGAGTACACCCCTCACATTTTTGTAAATATTATATTATATCTTTTCATGGGACAACACTGAAGATATGACACTTTGATCCAATGTAAAGTAGTCAGTGTACAGCTTGTATAACAGTGTAAATTTTCTGTCCCCTCAAAATAACTCAACACACAGCCATTAATGTCTAAACCACTGGCAACAAAAGTGAGTACACCCCTAAGTGAAAATGTTCAAATTGTGCCCAAAGTGTCAATATTTTGTGTGGCCACCATTATTTTCCAGCACTGCCTTTACTCTCTTGGGCATGGAGTTCACTAGAGCTTCACAGGTTGCCACTGGAATCCTCTTCCACTCCTCCATGATGACATCACGGAGCTGGTGGATGATAGAGACCTTGCGCTCCTCCACCTTCCATTTGAAGATGGCCCACAGATGCTCAGTAGGGTTTAGGTCTGGAGACATGCTTGGCCAATCCATCACCTTTACCCTCAGTTTCTTTAGCAAAGCGGTGATCATCTTGGAGGTGTGTTTGGGGTCGTTATCATGTTGGAATACTGCCCTGCGGCCCAGTTTCTGAAAGGAGGGGATCATGCTCTGCTTCAGTATGTCACATTACATGTTGGCATTCATGGTTCCCTCAGTGAACTGTAGCTTCCCATTGCCGGCAGCACTCATGCAGCCCCAAACCATGACACTCCCACCACTATGCTTGACTGTAGGCAAGACACACTTGTCTTTGTACACGTCATCAGACCACAGGACATGGTTCCAGTAATCTATGTCCTTAGTCTGCTTGTCTTCAGCAAACTGTTTGCGGGCTGTCTTGTGCATCATCTTTAAAAAGGGCTTCCTTCTGGGACGACAGCCATGCAGACCAATTTGATGCAGTGTGCAGCGTATGGTCTGAGCACTGACAGGCTGACCCCCACCACTCATTCAACCTCTGCAGCAATGCTGGCAGCACTCATACGTCTATTTTCAAAAGACAACCTCTGGATATGATCCTGAGCACGTGCACTCAACTTCTTTGGTCGACCATGGTGAGGCCTGTTCTGAGTGGAACCTGTCCTATTAAACCGCTGTATGGTCTTGGCCACCATGCTGCAGCTCAGTTTCAGGGTGTTGGCAATCTTCTTATAGCCTAGGCCATCTTTATGTAGAGCAACAATTCTTTCTTTCAGATCCTCAGAGAGTTCTTTGCCATGAGGTGCCATGTTGAACTTCCAGTGACCAGTATGAGAGAGTGTGAGAGTGATAACACCAAATTTAACACACCTGCTCCCTATTCACACCTGAGACCTTGTAACACTAACGAGTCACATGACACCGGGGAAGGAAAATGGCTAATTGGGCACAAGTTGGACATTTTCACTTCGGGGTGTACTCACTTTTGTTGCCAGTGGTTTAGACATTAATGGCTGTGTATTGAGTTATTTTGAGGGGACAGCAATTTACACAGTTATACAAGCTGTACACTGACTACTTTACATTGTATCAAAGTATCATAGCTTCAGTACTGTCCCATGAAAAGATCTAATATTTACAAAAATGTGAGGGGTGTACTCACTTCTGTGAGATACTGTAGCTGGTTTGAGTCCTATTTAAAAGATGGACTATTTTGTATCTATTGGTAACTACAAATCTGAGTGAACAAAAATAACCTGTGGAGTTCCCCAAGGTTCCATTTTAGGACCTTTGCTTTTCAACATCTATATGCTCCCACTAGCTCAAATCATAAAAAACAACAAAATATATAATCATATTTATGCAGATGATACACAAATCTACATAACCATCTCACCAGGAGACTATGGTCGAATTAAAACCCTGACCAAATGCATTGGCCAAATTAAAGAGTGGATGTGCCAGAATTTTCTTCAAACGAAGACAAAACTGAAATAATAGTTTTTGGAGCCAAAGAGGAAAGACTCAAAGTTAGTACTCAGCTTCAATCAATGATGCTCAAAATCAGCAGCCAAGCCAGACATCTGGGTGTGGTTCTGGACTCAGACCTGAATTTTAACAGCCACATAAAGACGGTAGTGAAGTCAGCCTATTATAACTTAAAGAACATAGCGAGGATTAGAGGTCTGATGTCTCAGCAGGATCTAGAAAAACTTGTCCATGCATTTATCTTCAGTAAACTGGACTACTGTAATGCTGTCCTCATAGTCTCCCTACAAAGTCCATCAGACAGCTTCAGCTGGTTCAGAACGCTGCAGCAGCTCCAGTCCTCACTAAGATCAGGAAAGTGGACCATATACTGTAATGCCAATCCTCAGATCTTTCCACTGGCTTCCTGTCTGTCAAAGACTAGATTTCAAAATACTGCTGTTGGTTTATAAAGCTCTGAATGGTTTAGGGCCAAAATACATTTCAGATCTGCTAGCTAGTCCATTATGAACCACCCAGAGCCCTCAGATCATCAGGATCAGGCCTACTATCTGTGCCCAGAGTTAGAACCAAACATTGTGAGGCAGCGTTTAGTTTTTATGCCCCTCACATGTGGAACAAACTCCCAGAAACCATCAGGGCTGCTGAAACCCTCAGCTGCTTTAAATCCAGGTTAAAAACTCTCCTATTTGCCGCAGCCTTTCAGTAGCCGACAATATTCTGCAACTTTTATTTCTGTCAAATTCTATTTTAGCCTGTTATTGTTTCTCTTTAATTTACTTTTTAGCTTGCTTTTAAATTCTTATGTATTCCTTTTGCAACTTGCTGTAATGCTTTATGTAAAGTACTTTGAATCGTCTTGTACACAAAATGTGCTATACAGATAAACTCACTTTGCCTTGCCTTGTCTTTTGTGTAACCATGGTAACTGTGCCTGGTCTTTGGTGTAACCATGGTAACTGTGCCTGGTCTTTGGTGTAACCGTGGTAACCGTTTCCCCTTTTTTTTGTGTAACCGTTGTAACAATGCCTACTTTTTTTTTTTGTAATCCTGGTAACTGTACCTGGTCTTTTGTGTAACCGTGGAAACCGTTTCTCCTTTTTTTGTGTAACCCTGGTAACCATGCCTGGTCTTTTGTGTAACTGTGGTTACCGTTTCCCCTTTTTTTGTGTAACCATTGTGACTGTGCCTACCTTTTTTTATGTAATCCTGGTAACTGTACCTGGTCTTTTGTGTAACCGTGGTAACCGTTTTCTCCTGAAACTCAGTTTAGAGCTAGCGTTTTGAGCTGTTGCTTTGTAACTACTGCTGGAGAGTGAACCTGCTCATGCTAAAAAAAGAGAAATTGCCAGTCTCATAACTTAATATTGTAGTGGCTGGTGAAGCAATCAGTCCCCTCACACTCCGGGAGAACAAAGGGATTTCTCCCACGTGTTTTTTTTTTTTTTCCTACGATCACAATCAACGTACATCGGCCGGGATCATGGGTCCCAAGATAGCTCAGCAGACTGAGGAGGTGGACGACATCAAAAGAGCGCTGGACTTCTTGGCTGAAGAGATTTCTGCTGTTAAGCTGCAGCAAAAAAACATTCTGGACCTGGTCGAGGAGGTGAAAGTGCTGCGGATCCAGAACGCCAAGAAGGACAAGAGGCTGGCGTATCTGGAGAGCAGAGTGTCGGAACTGGAGCAGAACACTCGGGTGAATGACGTGATCATCACGGGGCTCCACATTAAACCCCGATCATACGCGCGAGCGGTGGCCACGGACAGCGGAGGGAGGCTCGGTGAGCTGGAAGACGAATCCACGGAGCAACAAGTGGTGGCCTTCATGCAGTCCAAAGGAATCTAGCTGGACTGTAACACCATTGAGGCCTGCCACCCTCTGCCCAGGAAAAACGGCGACAAACCGGCTGTGATCATGAGGTTTGCCAACAGAAAACACAAGACTGCGCTGCTGAAACAAGGTAGGAAACTGAAAGGAACGAACATTTACATAAACGAGCACCTTACAAAAGAAAACGCAGAAATAGCCAGAAAAGCAAGATACCTGAGAAAGCAGAAAAAGATTCAAAACACCTGGACATCAAACTGTAAAATATACATCAAATTAAACGGATCACCTGAAGAAGCCAAGGTCATTAACATCCGAAATATTATGGAACTGGACAAGTATCAATGAATGTTATGAACTGGAGTCACAGCAACAAGAGACAATTGTAGGACACTGAAGGATTTTACTCATCTGCTACAAGACATTTAACAACATGAAACAAAAGATCAACAAACAGGAACAACAGGAACTGAAAGTTTTTGAATATAGAGATCACAACCCACAGGACGTAGAATATAACATAGACCCTGATAATAATTTATTTAGCTCCATCAATAATGACTGTAGCTACTACACGGATGAACAGTTTAAGACAATGGTCACATCTGATTTCAATATTTCTATGATCCACTTCAACAGCAGAAGTCTCTATGCCAACTTTAATAACATTAAAGATTATTTACATCAGTTTAAAGAGCCATTCAATATTGTGGCAATATCAGAGACGTGGCTCAGTGAAGAGAAAGGAGTGGATTTTACCATGGATGGCTATGAATTAAATTATATAAATAGAAAAGTGAAAAAAGGAGGAGGAGTTGCAATTTATGTTGACAAGAGCTTGAAATACAAGGTTGTTGAAAATCTGTCAGTAACTGTGGATGATTTATTTGAATGTATTACAATAGAAATCTGTCTGGCCAATGTGAAGAATATAGTAGTGAGCTGTGTATATAGAATACCTGGATCAAACATTGACTTATTTAAGGACTGGATGGAAAAAATGTATGCAAAACTAACTCATAAAGTTATGTTCATCTGTGGGGATTTCAATATAGATCTGATGAATTCAAAACAACATAGTTTGACAGAAGAATTTATTAACACAATGTACAGTATGGGCTTACATTCAACAATTACCGGACCTAGCAGAATCACGTCACACAGTACCACACTAATAGATAACATATTCACAAACATTATGGAAAATAATATCAGGAGTGGGCTTTTATTGAATGATATCAGTGACCACCTGCCGATTTTTGTTGTCTATCAATGTGATTATAGGAAGAAAAAGTATACCAAAAATATTAAATATAAAAGAATAAGAACCGAAGAATCAATGTATTTACTGACAAAGGAATTATTAATACAAGATTGGAAGATAGTTTATGATGAAAATGATATAAATAATACATATGATAAATTTTTACAAATATTTCAGTCATTGTACAATAAAAACTGTCCTATAAAACAATACAGTGACAGACAACAAAAGAAAAATATTCCTTGGGTCACCAAGGGGTTAATAAATGCATGTAAAAAGAAGAATACATTATATAAACAATTCATTAAGTGCAGAACAGTGGAGGCTGAGATCAAATATAAAAGATATAAAAATAAGCTTACTAATATATTGAGGACCTGTAAGAAAGAATATTACAACAGAATATTAGAGGATAATAAAAATAACTTAAGAGGAATATGGCAAGTACTCAATGGGATTATTAGTAATCGGCCTAAGAATGCAAATTATCCAGAATATTTTATTGAAAATGGCAATTTGATAAATAATATGGAAGATGTGGTCAGTGGTTTCAATAAATTTTTTGTAAACGTTGGTCCTGAATTTGCAAAATCAATAGTGACAACAGAAACAAACAACAGTGGTTCTGTAAATGAAATAGAAGATAGAAATCCAAACACAATCTTTTTGGGTGCAGTTACTGAAAAGGAAATTATCGAGACTGTGAGTAAATTTAAGAACAAAAAACCAACGGACTGGAATGAAATTGACATGACAATAGTGAAAAAAGTAATTGAAGGAATTGTTAAGCCACTCATCCACATCTGTATGAGTGGATGAGTGGAAAACTGTAATGTTTTAAAAAAATACAACCTATTGAGTTTTGAGAGCTTCATTGACCTCTGTCTTCTGAAATTAACGTTCAAATGTTTCCATAAATCAGCACCCGAGCCACTTGCTGGTTTCGTCCAAAGACAGGACAGCAGCAGAGCCACCAGGAGTTCTGTTAACAATAACTGTAAAATATTCCACCGCAGAACCACATTTGGACAAACAGCTTTCTCTATAAAGGGCAGTCACATCTGGAACACAATGCCAAATGAAATTAAAATAATAACGGACTTTAAAACATTCACTAAAAATGTTAAAAACTGGCTGAAAAATAAACAAGAATGTACTCATGTATGAATTAATTGTCTGCAAAGTGAGAGTGAATGAAGGGAAGGAATAAATGTGTTTGTTTATAGTGAGTGACGGAGGGAGGGAGGCCTGAAATAGGCAAATGTGAGTTATGTTATATGTGTTAAATGTGAGTCAGGCTGTTATATTTGTGTATTTATAATATTTATAATATTTATGTTAAATGTGAGTCAGGCTGTTATATTTGTGTATTTATAATATTTATAATATTTATAATTGTGTATTTATAATTTTTCTGCATTGATGTATGTGGTTATTGTGTATATTTTTTATCTTGATTCTTTTTTCTAAAGCCCATCCAGGGACAAGAGTTGCAAATTAGCTAATAGCTATACACTCTATGTGCAACACATCAGATTGATTGTCTTTGATTAATTGTCTATGTTTATTGCACTGTCCCTGTCAAATAAACTAATCTACTACTACTATCTGTAACCTATCATTTCAAACTGGTAAATTTCCAAACAAAATGAAAATAGCAAAAGTAATACCTCTATACAAAACAGGAGACAGTCATTGTTTCACAAATTACAGGCCAGTCTCTTTACTCTCACAATTCTCCAAAATACTTGAAAAAAATCTTCACTAAGAGACTGGATGATTTCATTGAAAAACACAACCAGCTTACAGACAGCCAGTATGGTTTTAGAGCAGATAAATCTACATCTTTGGCACTGATCGAACTTATAGAAGAAATTACTAGTTGTATAGATAAAAAAAAGTTTGCTGTAGGAGTATTTATAGATTTAAAGAAAGCTTTTGACACCATTGACCACAGAATACTACTGAGGAAACTGGAAAGGTATGGGATAAGAGGGGTCGGACTGAGTTGGGTGGAAAGTTATTTAAGTAACAGACAACAATTTGTACAAATTGGTGAGCACAAATCACCCTTCATGGACATCACTTGCGGTGTGCCCCAGGGGTCAGTTTTGGGACCCAAACTCTTTATTTTGTATATAAATGACATATGCCAAGTATCAAAAATTCTGAAATTTATTTTGTTTGCAGATGACACAAATATCCTTTACACTGGTGAGAATTTGCAGCAGGTTTTAGAGGTGGTCACAACTGAAATGAAAAAGTTAACGCAGTGGTTCAACAAAAATAAATTCTCTCTAAATCTAAAAAACCCCCAAAGATTATGTTGTTTGGAAATTATAAAATAAATCATGAAATAATGGTAACGATAGATGATACCAGAATAGAAACAGTACAGGAAAATAAGTTTCTGGGGGTGACGCTAGACAATAAAATCTGCTGGAAACATCACATCAGTCACATCCGGGCCAAGTTGGCAAAATGTATAGGCATACTGGGGAAGACAAGACACATCTTGGACTATAAATCATTGGTCTTACTGTACAATTCACTGTTTCTACCTTATCTTAACTACTGTGTAGAAGTCTGGGGAAACACCTACAAGACCAATCTACAGTCAATATGCACATTACAAAAAAGAGCTATAAGGATAATAAATAATGTAGGATATAGAGACCATACCAATTCGTTGTTTTTAAAGTCTCATGTCATAAAGTTCATCGATTTAGTTAAATTTACAGACAGCATAAGTCATGTACAGGGCAATTAATAATCAACTCCCAACTAATATACAAAAAGTATTTAAAAAAAAAGAGACAATGATCATAATTTGAGAGGAGACTTAAACTTTACAAAACCCAAGATACGAACAACCAAGAAAAGTCTGTGCATATCTGTCTGTGGGGTGGATTTGTGGAACAGTCTTGAGCCGGAACTGAAACTATGTACAAACAGAAATCAATTCAAAAAGAGATATAAACATTATTTGCTGAAAGGATATATGTTAGAAGGGTAGTATTTATATGTACGATTCACTATGCTCACTCTGGGACACTATGGGACACTATGGAATGGTGGGTGGGACAGTGCTGTGTATATCTGTGTTGTTTGAGGCTGGTTTTGATGTATGGACATCAATGTATGTTAGAATGGATGGGTGTTAATGTTGATATGTACAAAATACAGTTAATTGTTTACTTGGAGTCTTAAATGTGGTAATTTGTATATAATTCATACAAGTGTATTTATGGAAAAGAGGAGATGGAATTAATAAGTGTTCACTTCTTCCTTCTCCCTTTCGAACACTGTATACTGTTACTTTATTGCATTTGTCATTTGTTTTGTTTTTGTTATACTTTTTTGTTCGAAATAAAGTATCTATCTATCTATCTATCTATCTATCCTTTTTTGTGTAACCCTGGTAACTGTGTCTGGTCTTTTGTGTAACTGTGGTAACTGTTACTGTTAACTCCCTGCCTCCCTGCATCACATGACCTGCTCCAGTTTACATATCGTTCAAATCGCTCCACGGAGGATGCTATAGTCACCACCCTGCAATCTGTCATCACCCACCTGGATCAGAAAGACACCTACGCCAGACTCCTGTACATTGATTTCAGTTCAGCATTCAACGCCATTATTCCCCAGAGACTGATGGACAAATTATTCCTTCTCGGTCTAAACACCGCCACATGTCTCTGGATCCCGGACTTCCTGACTGAGAGACCTCAGTCTGTCCGTGTTGGAAATAACATCTCCAACTCTATCATGCTGAGCGCCGGATCAAGGCTGCGTACTCAGTCCACTGTTGTTTACACTTCTAACACATGACTGTGTATCCAGATACGAGGGAAACCAGATTATTAAGTTTGCAGACGACACCACAGTGGTGGGACTTATTCAGAGGGATGAGGAATCAATGTACAGGGAAGAAGTGAGAGACCTGGAGGGCTGGTGCAGGGAGAACAATCTGGTGCTCAATGTGGACAAAACGAAGGAGATGATTATCGACTTCCGGCGGTCACAGCCTGAACACGTCCCTCTCTGCATCAGCAGCCATTTGGTGGAGAGAGTGGAGAACATCAAGTTCCTCGGAGTGCAGATCTCGCAGGACCTAACCTGGAGCAAGAATTCCTTGGGGATCAGGAAGCGGGCCCAGCAGAGTCTGCACTTCTTGAGGAAACTCAAACAGGCCTCTCTCCCCATCTGCATCCTCAGGACCTTCTACAGAGGTGTGGTGGAGAGTGTTCTGACGTACTGCACTGCAACATGGTACTTCAGCTGCAGTATGTCAGACAAAAAAGCCCTGCAGAGGATAGTCAAGGGAGCTGAGAGGGTAATTGGAGTTTCCCTCCCCTCAGTCCAAGAACTTTTTCAGAACCGTTGCAGGAGCAGGGCACTGAACATTGTCAAGGACCGTTCTCACCCTCTGCATAAACACTTTGAACTTCTGCCATCTGGCAAACAATTCCGGAGCATCAGAGGCAGAACCACCAGACTGATCAACAGCTTCCTTCCACAAGCTGTTAGGATGCTGAACAGTTAATCCGGAATCTCTCATACATACTACTGCACCTATGGACATTAGATTAGATTAGATTAGATTCAACTTTATTGTGATTACACATGTATGAATACAAGGTAACGAAACACAGTTTAGCATCCAATCAGAAGTGCAAAGGACAGCAGTGCAGTATATACAGTAATTGACAGTATGTGCAATTTAAGCAAATATATGCAAATATATGCAGCAGTGCAGAAAGTTAAGAGTACCATTATGTGCAAATAATGTACGATAAGTTAGGCGGGCAGTTATGTACAGGTGAGGATGGTAAGAAATGATGGTAAGAGAGTCAGCGGGGAACTAAGTTCAATAATGTGACAGCTGTTGGAAAGAAACTGTTCCTAAACCTGCTGGTTCTAGTCCCAAGGCTTCTGAAATGCTTTCCGGAGGGGAGAAGCTGGAACAGTCCATGAGCAGGATGGTTGGAGTCCCTAAGAATGCTGCGTGCCCGGCGCAGACATCTTTTCCTGTAGACGTCCTCTATAACTGGAAGTGGAGTCCCTGTGATGCGTTGGGTGGTTTTCACCACCCACTGCAGTGCCTTATGGTCAGCGACAGAGCAGCTCCCATACCAGACTGTGACACAGTTGGTCAGGGTGCTCTCTATCACGCAGCGGTAGAAGTTGCCCAGGATGTCATTTCACAGATGGTTCTTCTTCAGTGTCCTCAAGAAGAAGAGGCGCTGATGGGCCTTCTTGATCAGGCTGGTGGTGTTAACTGACCAGGACAGGTCTTCCGAGATTTGGGTCCCCAGGAATTTGAAACTCGGGACATGTTCAACAGCTATGCCATTGATATGGATGGGGTCATGTGTCTCTCCCCTCTCCTTCCTGTAGTCCACTATGAGCTCCTTGGTTTTGCTGGTGTTAAGTAGCAGGTTATTGTCAGCGCACCAAGTAGCCAAGTGCTCAACCTCTGCCCTGTAATCTGACTCATCGTTGTCCCTGATGAGTCCGATCACCGTGGTGTCATCTGCGAACTTTATGATGGAATTGGATCTATACATAGGCCTGCAGTCATGGGTGAAGAGGGAGTAGAGGAATGGGCTGAGCACACAGCCCTGTGGTACACCAGTGTTGAGTGTGATGATGGAAGAACGGTTGGGGCCTGACCTAACACGCTGGGGTCTGTTGGTCATAAAATCCATGATCCAGTTGCAGGTGGAGGTACTGATTCCCAGGTCCCCAAGTTTAGTGATCAACTTGGAGGGGATAACTGTGTTGAATGCTGAGCTGAAGTCAACAAACAGCATTCTTGCGTAGGTGTTCTTGTCATCCAGATGTGAGAGTACACAGTGCAGCGCTGTAGAAACCGCATCCTCTGTACTCCTATTGCTCCGGTAGGCAAACTGGTGAGGGTCCAGTGTAGGGGGCAGGCATTTTTTGAGCTGTGCCAAGACCAGTCGCTCAAAGCACTTCATGACTATGGGCGTCAGTGCCACAGGGCGATAGTCATTTAGGCACGATGGTGTTGAATGTTTCGGCACTGGTACTATAGAAGTGGTCTTGAAGAATGCTGGTACCACCGCCTGGGCCAGGGACAGGTTGAAGATGTCTGTGAAGACCCCTGCCAGCTGCTCAGCGCATGCCCTCAGCACACGCCCAGGAATGCCATCAGGGCCAGCAGCCTTACGTACGTTGATATGACTCAGTGCGTTACAGACGTCGGTGTGGGTGAGTGTGAGGTGGTGGAGGTCGTCAGAGGGTGGGAAATTGATATTCTTTTCATTATTGTCCTTGTCAAAACGAGCATAGAAGTCATTTAGCTCATTGAGAAAGGACACAGTCATGGCTATAGGTATGGAGTTGCTGGGCTTATAATCAGAGATAGCTTGAATGCCCTGCCACATGCGTTGGGGGTCAGAGTCCCCAAAATGTTCCTCCACCTTCAGCTTGTAGCTGTGCTTGGCCTTCTTGATGCCCCTCTTCAGATCTGCCCTGGACGAACTGTAGGCCTGTGCGTCATCAGATCTAAAGGCATTGTTACGTGCCTTTAGCAGAAGCCGCACTTCTCTGTTCATCCACGGCTTCTGATTTGGGTACGTGGTGATCTGTCTTTCCGTGGTGACACTGTCAATAGTGGTGTTGATATGGTCCAAGACTGAGTGGGTGTAAGAGTCGATGTTTATGTGGGAGCCACAGGTAGCCTGAGAGGTGAATATACTCCAGTCTGTGTTCCTAAACTTTTCCTGGAGTACAGAGTCAACCCCCTCTGGCCACACTTTGATGGTCCTCACTGATGGCTTCACCCGGTTGGCGGTACATACTTGGGGGTAAGGAACAAAGATAAGTGATCAGACTGACCTAGGTGGGGGAGGGGAGTTGCTGTGTAGGCTCCCACAATATTCGTGTAAACGTGGTATTATGTATATTATTTGTATATTATAGTTCTGGTTAGTTTTCAATTATGTCTCAGGGATGTGTGAATGGCTGTGTTGGAGTGGGGGGTGAGGGTGTGTGTGAGTGTGTCTTAAATTATATTCTTTTTACTTATATGGATGCTGAGAGAAATGCAATTTCATCTTGCCTGCACTACAGTTGTATGTACAGCAACATGACAATAAAGGTTGATTTGTTTTGATTTGATTTGTTTCTCCTTTTTTGTGTAACCGTTGTTGTTGTGCCTCCTTTTTTTTGTGTAACCCTGGTAACCGTGCCTGGTCTTTTGTGTAATTGTGGTGACCTTGCCTCATTTTTTGTGTAACTGTGGTAGCTGTGCCTGGTCTTATGCCTAAGCATCCATCCACATGGTTGTCCTGAATTTCCTTCTGGGATTAATAAAGTATACAAAATTTAAAAAAAAAAACAAAAAACATGGTAGCCATGCCTGGAGAATTAATACTCCATGCTACCGCTGTTTGACAACTGTCAACATTTAGTCAGCTGGGCGTGATGCCGCGTTGCCGTCACCTATTAAGGTGGCGCTGCTGAATGCTTGCTATCTCAAGCAAGTCGTTTTTCCTGAATGATTTGATTGGGAAAGAAAATCTAGATCTTCTATTTCTCACTGAAACGTGGCAATAACAGGATGAATTCACTCACCTGAAGGAGATCTGCCCTACAGACTGCGCCTTCATTGCAACCCTTCACCTGAGTGGACGCAGAGGTGGCCTGGCTGTCATTTTTCACAAATGCCTCAAAAGTCGGTCTGTGAATTCTGAACGTTTCTCTCCATTTGAACTTCAGATATCGAAGATAAGTGCTTCAACTCTTTTTTATCCTACTTTAATCTTCCGCCCGCCCAGTCCAGCTGGTGTGTTTTTAACAGAATTCTCAGATTTATTATCTTCCATTATTAAACTGGAAGGAGTTTTAATTTTAGGTGATTTTAATATATATATATAAATGATGTGTCTTCTAATGCTGCTGCAGACTTTATTACAGAAGCTCACAATTTCAGGCAGCATGTCTCCTGCTCTACACATAATAAGGGGCACTTCTTGGACCTTGTCTTTTCACTGGGACTGAGTTTGAACAATGTTAAAGTGGAGGATGTTTGTGTCAGTGATCATTGCTGTGTTTTCTTTGAGCTGTCAGTTAATGTGGAACAGCAGGAATGTAAAACATTAAGACAGAGGCGCATTAACAACCAGCAGGCTGTGGATAGATTTATTTCAGCTTTTGACACTCACCGTGTTGCGGGATGTGAGGATGTAAATTCTATGGTGGATTGCTTTAACCAACAGTGCCCACTGGTACTTGATAAAGTGGCTTCGGTTAAATATAGCTATACCTCTCCTAAGAAACCATGCCCTTGGTTAAATGAAGAGATCTTTACACTTAGGAGAAGCTGCCATAAGGTGGAACATTTGTGGAAGGCCACCAAGCTTGAAGTGCACAGACTCCACCTCAAAGACCTCATAACCTCACCGAATGATACATATGATAAAGGATTCCAGAACAATACTTTACTTAGCTTATCTTTTAACAAGGGAAACCCCAAGTTTTTGTTTGACACTACCAACTCCATTGTCTCACCTGATTTAGCCATGTTTCCTGCTTGTTCTAATGCTGAATGTAATGACTTTGCAAATTTGATGGTGAATAAGGTGAATGATATTAGAACAAGCGCTACACCATCTGCTGAGGACCTTGGCCTGAATCAGGCCCCCTCTAACACGTGGTCCTCGTTCACTCCAGTCACACTACTGGATGTACAGTGGGGTAAAAAAGTATTTAGTCAGCCACCAATTGTGCAAGTTCTCCCACTTAAAAGATGAATGAGGTCTCCAATTTTCATCATAGGTATACCTCAACTATGAGAGACAAAATGAGGAAAAAAAAAATCCAGAAAATCACATTGAAGGATTTTTAATGAATTAATTGGTAAATTCCTCGGTAAAATAAGTATTTGGTCAATAACAAAAGTTTATCTCAATACTTTGTTATATACCCTTTGTTGGTAATGACAGAGGTCAAACGTTTTCTGTAAGTTTTCACAAGGTTTTCACACACTGTTGCTGGTATTTTGGCCCATTCCTCCATGCAGATCTCCTCTAGAGTAGTGATGTTTTGGGGCTGTCGCTGGGCAACACAGACTTTCAACTCCCTCCAAAGATTTTCTATGGGGTTGAGATCTGGAGACTGGCTAGGCCACTCCAGGACCTTGAAATGCTTCTTATGAAGCCGCTCCTTCGTTGCCCGGGCAGTGTGTTTGGGATCATTGTCATGCTGAAAGACCCAGCCACGTTTCATCTTCAATGCCCTTGCTGATGGAAGGAGGTTTTCACTCAAAATCTCACGATACATGGCCCCATTCATTCTTTCCTTTACACGGATCAGTCGTCCTGGTCCCTTTGCAGAAAAACAGCCCCAAAGTATGATGTTTCCACTCCCATGCTTCACAGTAGGTATGGTGTTCTTTCTCCTCCAAACACGACAAGTTGAGTTTTTACCAAAAAGTTCTATTTTGGTTTCATCTGACTATATGATATTCTCCCAATCCTCTTCTGGATCATCCAAATGCTCTCTAGCAAACTTCAGACGGGCCTGGACATGTACTGGCTTAAGCAGGGGGACACGTCTGGCACTGCAGGATTTGAGTCGCTGGCGGCGTAGTGTGTTTTTGATGTAGCCTTTGTTACTTTGGTCCCAGCTCTCTGCAGGTCATTCACTAGGTCCCCCCATGTGGTTCTGGGATTTTTGCTCACTGTTCTCGTGATAATTTTGACCCCACGAGGTGAGATCTTGCGTGGAGCCCCAGATCGAGGGAGATTATCAGTGGTCTTGTATGTCTTCCATTTTCAAATATTTGCTCCCACAGTTGATTTCTTCACACCAAGCTGCTTACCTATTGCAGATTCAGTCTTCCCAGCCTGGTGCAGGTCTACAATTTTGTTTCTGGTGTCTTTTGACAGCTCTTTGGTCTTGGCCATAGTGGAGTTTGGAGTCTGACTGTTTGAGGTTGTGGACAGGTGTCCTTTTTACTGATAAAGAGTTCAAACAGGTGCCATTAACACAGGTAACGAGTGGGGGACAGAGGAGCCTCTTAAAGAAGAAGTTACAAGTCTGTGAAAGCCAAAAATCTTGCTTGTTTGTAGGTGACCAAATACTTATTTTACTGAGGAATTTACCAATTAATTCATTAAAAATCCTTTAATGTGATTTTCTGTATTTTTTTTTCTCATTTTGTCTCTCATAGTTGAGGTATACCTATGATGAAAATTGGAGACCTCTCTCATGTTTTAAGTGGGAGAACTTGCACAATTGGTGGCTGACTAAATACTTTTTTGCCCCACTGTAAATGGTCTTCTGGCCTCTATGAAGTGTAGCGTAAAATATGGAATTTTAATAAATATGAATATGATCAGGTATGAATTATTTAATTTATATTGATGTATTGGAATCTGAGATCAAATCTCGTTTCATATACATCAGAAAAATTAACAACACTCGTGGGGCACCAGCTTCTATCTCTAAGAAGCAATTTAATTTTTAATTTCACTTTATACCTGTTTAATCACTCAATAAGTTAATTAATAATCAGTCTCAAAAAATTTTCGTGAATTCGATACCTGTGCTTGAACAGACTCAGAATGAAATAAATTCTAAACAACTTCTCTCATTTTCACATATTTATTAAACGAAATGGTTAACAGACATTGCAGTAATTTCATCAATTAATTAATTCAGTAATTTCATTAATCATAAAATCAATCTTGTAAATGACAATTTAACAATGTCAATTTTTTCGGAACCAGGGTTAAACTGAGAAACCAATTTCTATCAGTTTGAGTTAACAGATTATGGAAACAACGCAAGTTTATGGAGAAAGTTTACTAATTATATGAAAAGTCCTGGATTAATCTTAAGAAAATAAAAACAGAATTTTAATGAAAAGAAGAGTTATGTTAAGGGCTTCTTAATTTGCATCTGATTAGATACACAAATTATTACCGAACCTCAGACGTTTAATTCAGCAGATGAATTAAAGTTTGCAGCTCACGTGATTCCTCGCTTGGAGTTTTGCCGTTGATCTGGTCGTTTTTTTCGTTGTCCTCATCAAGTTTTGATGTGTTGTTCAGGGCAAAACCCAGAATATTTGTCCCGCAGATATTCGGGATGATGAATGAGATTAGATGTTGGATCTCAACGGTTGAAATCCTGCAGAAGCGCGCTGACTCCTCAGCTGCACGTGATGTGGAGAGTTACGTCTTCTAAGAGGCCTTCAATAATAACTAAAGATAACTAATCCGATCTCAAATTAAAGAGCTTCGGACTTTAGATAAAATAATAGCTTCTGGTGTGTGATTGGTCAAGAAAAATATAAAAATAAAGTCAAGATTAAAGTTTACATTAAAATTAAACAAACGGTGATTTTACAGAAAGTTTAACAAAGAAAAAGAGATAAATAAAAATTGGAATTTAACTCCGATTAAGAATTGAGCTCAAAGAAATAGGAATTCCTAGGCATTTAAGAGAAAAAGAAAAAGACATTAAAATACAAAGTTACATAAACAAATTACGAGTTATCTGCTCTGTGTTCAGAAAAAACAACACATGGTAGAAATCTGTTCAGACGGTCCTTTGTTCTTTCTTGCTGTGTGTAGACAATAGACAATAGAGAGAGACGAACGTCGAAAGAGATGAATCAGAGCGAAGAGAAAAAGGGCAAAAAAAAAAAGGGAAGAGCGAAGACTCTTTAGCCTTTTATAAGTTCTGTTGAGCTTCCGCGGGCTTCCGGGTTGACCGGAATCTCAGCCAATGAGCGTCCTTCGTGAGCGGGCTCGATGAAGAAGCTGGGTGAAATGTGATATCGGTCCACACGAATACACACAATTTTAAATACATTGGAATATACTGTTACACACTTATGTATAACTAAACTAACCTTAGTGTATCTTACAAGCAGTGCTTCTAAATCAACATGCAGGAATAAACATTCATTTAAACATTTTTAACATGCGTATATATATATATATATATAAAATCAGATTAATGCATTTCACGCATATTATTGATTTTCCACATTAAAACATCAGAGTCCATTTGCTTTTCATAGTTCTGAAAAGAAGAGAAGGTTTAGAATTGAGTTTGTAATAATTTACTTTAAAATTCACTGGTTAAATCCAGCATGTCCCAGAGTTTAAGGAAATTAACTGAGTTGTGGATCTGTGTGGCCAGGTCTCCATGTCTGTTCCATGTTTATGGGGGCAATAAAACCAAAGCTGGACATAGGGGAAATTCCTTAGGCTGGTTTTAACAAAGGAATGGGATTTCAGCTGTGGCCTGGAGGAAGAAAATCCATTCTTTACTGTCTTACTACTGGGTGAAACAAAATGTCTTTAAGCAGAAGAATAATTATTGCTGAGCCAAAGTGAGATGATGCTACCCTCTTCAAGCCCCTTAGACATCCTCCCATCGTCACTGTTTTTCAAAATATTTGACTCTATCGGGCCTTTAATTGTCGAAATCATAAACTGGTCACTTTTATCAGGCATTGTTCCCAGTTCTTTTAAACAAGCAATGGTTGAACCCAAATTAAAGAAATAAAACTTAGACCCTACAGAACTGAACAATTACAGGCCATTTTAAAGCTTCCCTTCTTATCCAAAATGCTTGAGAAAGTAGTATTCGAGCAGTTAACTACATTCATAGAGAGAAATAAAATCTTAGATACCTTCCAGTCTGGTTTCCACGAAATGCACTCCACTGAGACAGCACTAATTAAAGTCTCCAGTGACATCATGATGGCAGCAGATTCTGGTCAGTACTCGGTCCTGGTGTTGTTGGATCTCACTGCTGCTTTTGATATCGTGGACCACAATATATTGATAAATAGGATGAAGGACACATTTGGCATTTCTGGATCAGTTCTGAACTGGTTCTCATCTTATTTAACTGACAGAGGGTTTTGTGTTTCGTCCAACGAGAAGATGTCAGAGGTCAAAGGACCCTCCTGTGAGGTTCCTCAAGGCTCAGTTCTGGGCCCCATTCTGTTTCTATTGTATTCAATCCCACTTGGCCAGATTATCAGCCAGTTTAAGGGTGTCTCCTACCATTTCTACACAGATGACATTCAGCTTTGCTGCTCCTTTAAAGAAAATGAGCTGTGTGTTACGACCCGAGCGCCGGTCCTGTCCGCGCTCGGGCTATGTATATTCGCTACCGGCTTTGACAACTGTGGGTTATATTCTGGCTTCACCAGGCTCTTATTGTGAAGGCGCTTGGTGGGGTTTCCGGCTGTCAAAATCGGTCAGCTGTCTGTCATCACTGCTCGTTAGTGTTCGCCTTTATAAGGCGGGCACTGATGGCAGTTAGATTGCAGGAGTATCGTCAAACAATCCTCGTGAGGCTTGGTTAGACCTTCATGTTAGGTTCGTGTTCTTTCTTGTCTTGTCATAGTTTAGCTCGTAGTGGCTGGGGTTAGCCCTACGAGCCCTTGTATCGCTGAGTGTGTGTTTTTGCCCTTAGCAGCTCATAGCCTTGTGTCTTGTCTTGTTTTGTTAATAAATTACCATCATTGCAAAACTCACCGGTGGACTCTTGGCTTCTTATGGTGATCCGCGAGGGTCACCGCATGACAGTATACTCCTGCCAGACGTTTAAACGGAGACGCCACTCTGAGACGCCTTTTTCACCGTGAGTTTTGCCATTGTGTGGAGTTTTTTCTTGTAGTTGGACTTGGTAGGGAGATGCCCGCCAGAGAGTGAGATTATTGCCCAGAGTGGCTAAAGGAGATTGACGGCTATCTGGCGGAAGCCGCCCGTCTCATGCCCACCCAGGCGGCTGGTTATCACTTAGACCTCGCCCAGCGGGCTGTGCACCGTTACCATCTAACCTATATTCCGGAAGGAGAAAAGAGGTTAGCGTGGATTGTTGCACAACGCACTTTGAGGGAGAAGGCGCTCCTGGGAACCCCTCCACCTCCCGCGAGGACAACGTCCATGGCGAGAGTGGAGATTCGTCGGCTGGAGGGAAAGCCTGGCAGGGGACCTGTGGATCAGACTCCAGTGCCTGCCGCCTGCCCAGTCCCAGCGTCATGTGTTCCTGGGCCCTTCGCCACTCCATCGGCCAGCAGGCCCTATAGCCGTGCTTCTACCAAGCCCCGACGAGAATCCCGTCCGGATCCAGCTCCGGGTCATCGGAGGGACCCAGCCTCCCTGTTGGTCTCATCATATACATCACGACAGAAGGGAATCCCCGCAGCCGCCGCCCACGGGTCATCTGTTCCAGCTGCACTGTCAGCTCCTCATGCCTGCGTTGCCCCGACTGCCATGTCCTCCTCGGTGACGTCACCCTCCGCGGCTGGGAATGCTGTGAGTCGTGCTTCGGCGAGGCCTGTCAGCAAACCACCTCGAGCGGCTCCTCCTCGTGGCCCCGTGGAGCCTGCCGTTTTCTCCCGGAGGGATGAACGGAGAACTCCACCTGCTGCAGCAGGAACAACCTTCTCTCCAGGAGACAGGCAAGTGCAAATTGTTTCTTCCCATCATGTTTATGATCTGCCTTGTAGTAGTAGTAGTAGTAGATTAGTTTATTTGACAGGGACAGTGCAATAAACATAGACAATTAATCAAAGACAATCAATCTGATGTGTTGCACATAGAGTGTATAGCTATTAGCTAATTTGCAACTCTTGTCCCTTGGGCTTTAGAATCTGACTTCTGGGGCCAGAGTTCGGGGTTCGCAGCCCCCCGAGCTTCCGCCACCTGCTGTAACTATTATTCCTAAACCTGCTGCCTCTGTGTCCCCCCCTGTTGAGCGGTCCGCGACGCCAGGCCAACGTTGTCGGATGAAGAGGGGACCTGCAGTGCTGGAAAGCCTGGATCTGGCCCTGCAGCCACGTCGTGGATGGAGGAGAAGAGCGGACTGCGGCCCGGAGCCTGAGCCGATGATGAAGCATCCCCGGGTCTCCTCGCCGGAGTGGTCCGAGCCAGTGGGTCGGCGGTCCTCTGCCCCCACGCCATACAGGTCATCGGCGTGGACAGCAGCGCGGGAGGAACCTCAGGCTGCAGACGACATCTTGCCAGCTGCCGAGCCCGACGCAGCTGAGTTGGAGCTTGTTGATGAGAGTCGCTGCCCTGAACCTGGATCGTCGAAGTCCTGGGTGGCAACAGAACCCGAGTGCAGGCAAGTGCTCCCTCTTGTGTCTCTGTCCCCTGTTTTGGAGCATTTTTGCCTGCCTCTCGGGGAAGCGAGTGAGGAGCAGCCGCCTGCTGCACCCGAGCTCGTCTCGCTGGGTTCTGTTGCTACCGGTGATTCTGATCCCGGTTTTTTTGTTGTTTGTGAACCTCGTTGCAGTGTCGCCGGCATGGAACCAGTCGGAGTCACTGGGGTGGAGGTCCCAGGTTCAGGGGTGGAGGTCTTCAGCGGAGCTGCACCGACCCAGTCGGGGTCCATCGTGGGAGCTGCTTTGGCCCAATCAGGGTCCGACGTGGGTGCGCCAGAGGCCCCATCGGGGTCCACCGCAGGTGTGGTTCTGGCCCAATCGGGGTCCGATGTGGGTGCGCCAGAGGACCAATCGGGGTCCACCGCAGGTGTGGTTCTGGCCCAATCGGGGCCCGACGTGGGTGCAGCTGGGACCCAATCGGGGTCCAGCGGAGGTGCAGCGCCGGTGTGGTCCGCGGACGGGGGAGGAGCTGCAGACCTTTCGCCGTCGGACGGATTACGGGCTCATCCTTGCCTTCTTTCCCCTCTACTGAGTCACCGCCCCTGCGCATCATCGCCGGGGGCCGTGGGGGTTCCTGTTCACCTGCCCCGGCTCTCCCGAGTTTTGTCCTCGTCAGGGAGGCCGCCGCGGGCTGTTTTTCCCCGGGACTGGTGGCTGAGGGACACGGGTCGGCCGCCTGAGGGACTGCTTCGCCGATTCGGTGCCTCGGGTCGGCCACCCGACGTGTTATGTGTTTCATTGGGTGACCTGGTTCGGCCACCAGAGGAGAGGACGTGCTGGGTGTTGGACTGTGGTGAGCTGCCTGGTCATGTTCCGCCTCCCATGACCACCCGCCGGCCGTTTGACGCGGGGAGACCACCTGAACTGTTCCTATGGCGCCTGGTCTCCGCTGGTCGGCATAAACTGTCGGGGGGGGGAGGGTTAGTAGTCATTTTCTGGTGATGATCTGTCCCAGTGATTATTCTGTTTTTTTTTGTTTGTTTTTTTTTTCCCTTGCTATCCTGTGTGCTTTGTGTTATGGCCATTTGGGTGTCTGCGGGTATTTGTTATGTCTTGCAGTTGCCCTAGTTTGCTTTGTGTGTAGTTAGGTATGAGTCAATTGTTCTGTTTTTCTGTATTTGGTTATTTGAAAATTCACATGAGAATTCACACAGGTGGGAGGCCATTTTCTTTTGAAACATGGGCAAAGATTTAATTTTCTCTTGCTGTCCTGTGTTTTCTGTTACTGTTATTTGGGGATCCTTGGCAATTTGTGTTATGTCCTACAGTTGCCTTATTTTCCTCCGTGTGTATTTTATCTGATTTGAATATTTGGTATTTTTTGTCATTGTACTGTGTTTAGTTTTGTTTTTTTTTTGCCTTGTCTGGTCTAGATTTTGTCTTTTTCCTGTACTGATTCTGTGTTGGTCTTTTTCTTCCTCTGGACCTACCCCCATCCGCCCACCCTGGAGGGGGTGGGGGAGGGGAAGGGTGGTCTATGGGTGTTCTGGAAGCCCGCCCTTGGAGGGAGGCTACTGTTACGACCTGAGCGCCGGTCCTGTTCGCGCTCAGGCTATGTATATTTGCTGCCGGCTTTGACAGCTGTGGGTTATATTCTGGCTTCACCGGGCTCTTATTGTGAAGGCGCTCGGTGGGGTTTCCGGCTGTCAAAATCGGTCAGCTGTCTGTCATCACTGCTCGTTAGTGTTCGCCTTTATAAGGCGGGCACTGATGGCAGTTAGATTGCAGGAGTATCGTCAAACAATCCTCGTGAGGCCTCGTTAGACCTTCATGTCAAGTTCGTGTTCTTTCTTGTCTTGTCATAGTTTAGCTCGTAGTGGCTGGGGTTAGCCCTACGAGCCCTTGTATCGCTGAGTGTGTGTTTTTGCCCTTAGCAGCTCATAGCCTTGTGTCTTGTCTTGTTTTGTTAATAAATTACCATCATTGCAAAACTCACCGGTGGACTCTTGGCGTCTTATGGTGATCCGCAAGGGTCACCGCATGACACTGAGCATTTTATTTATCCAAATCTCTTGCCTGTCTACCATTAAGAAATGGTTAAACAATAACTTCCTTCAACTAAATCTTAACAAGACAGAAGCACTGATCATTGCTCCAGACAGGAAAATTCCTCTGATAAAGCAACACTTAGGTCACCTAGGCTCTTCTGTTTAGTCCAGCCTACGTAACCTGAGTGTTGTTTTTGACAATGCCATGTCACTGGGCTGCCATGGTCGGCAACTAGTCAGAAACTGCTTTTTTCATCTGAGGAATATAGCAAAACTTAGAAAACTTGCGGTTTCAACACCTGAACTGGAAATGATCGTTCATACTTTTATCTTGTCTCGCTTAGATTATTGTAATGCCCTTTTTATGTGTTTTGATAAAACTGCTGTTGCCCGCCTTCAGACTGTGCAAAATGCAGCAGCTTGTCTTTTAACCCGGATGAAGAAAAGGGAACACATTTCCCCAGTTTTATTGTCCCTTCACTGGCTGCCAGTTGCTTGTAGATTTCATTTTAAGATTTTAGTTTTGACTTTTAGAGCTCTTAATGGCCAAGCCCCTTCATACATCTCAGCCCTCTTGACTCCATATGCAACGACACGATCGTTAGGATCCTCAGAACAGAGACTCCTGGTTGTCCCTCAGACCAAATTTAAAACCTGTTTAGATCGGTCCTTCCAGGCTGCTGCACCACGGCTTTGGAACATACTTCCCCTGTCTTTGCCCTGCCTTGAGTTTGTCGACTACTTTAAGAAGGAGTTAAAAACTCATTTGTTTAGACTGTGGGTCACCCCCACAGCCACGGACAAGCAGAGCGCTCAGCTGGAGCAATTAGCATAACAGTGTGATCTATGGACTGATATCATTAGGCAGCCTCTCCTTCCTGCCAGTAATACTGCTTTTGATATGCGTCACTCTCATGTAAACGTCCCATGCCTTCCTGCAGTTACTGTGATGCTAATGTGCCATTCATGCATTGTCTAGCTGGGTATATAAGCCAACTGCACATCGCTTGCCCTCTCTCTCTTAATGCTCAAATGACTACACGCATTGCCTGTCTGCTGACGAGAGCCTGAGGGCTCGCTCCAGCATGCTTATACAGTGCTGGAGTGAGTTCCGTGATGGCAGATGAATAAAACACTCTTTTAAACCTCAGTTCGCCGTGCCTTATTTTATCATCTGCCACAAGACAGGCTTTTAGCCCTCATTGAATGGCTTCTATTCCCTCACCGTTCACTCTTATTTTTTCGTATTTATATATGTATTTTATCTTATTTCTATTGATTTTAATTTCTTGTGTACTTGTAAGTTTTAATTTGGTGTGAAGCACTTTGTGATCTACGTATATCTGTGAAAAGTGCTAACAAATAAACTTTGCTTGCTTTTGTGTAACCGTGGTAACTGTGCCTTGTCTTTTGTGTACCGGAGTGGTGGCCTAGTTGGTAGAGCATCTGGCCCACAACCGGGAGGCCAGGGCTCAAATCCCAGCTGGGTCATACCAAAGACCATATAAAAATGGTACTTTCCGCTTTCTAGCTTGGTGCTTAGCAGGATGGAAGGGGGAAAGGAAAGTTAATGCACAGAGCTGCCAGAGGACTGACCTCCCACTGTCATTTTCACAACTCGTAGTAGTTGCTCAAGTAGGTTCATTTTGTCTTCTTTATTATCTTTTTGTTCTTATTAAAGACAAAAATAGAAATGAGATGTTTTTACCTTCTTTACATGTTTCGACTGTTCACTGCAGCCTTCGTCAGAAGTGCCAGGTGTCATTTTATCAGCCGACTTTCGTAGGCGGGGCCAGCCCAGCAGACCTGTCAGATCCACCAAGTGCCACCAACCCACACGGACCAATACCTACTATGGACATCAGAACACCCCACAGCACACAAACTATCAGTTGTCAGGACGTTATATGAATGGGCCACCATCATCACAGACCAAGAAGACAGACAGGAGGAGGAAAACCACATAAAACATGCACTCATACGCTGCCAATATCCAGTATGGGCCATAAACAAAGGGAAACAGCAAGTCAAAAACAAAGAAAACAAACAGGAAACAAAACATAGAACAAAAGCCGAAATCAAAAACAAGGACACCATAACTATACCATACATCCGAGGGGTAACGGAACCAATTCAAAGGATCATGGAAAAATACAAAATAAACACAGCAGTAAAACCACACAAAAAATTAAGACAGTTATTAGTACACCCCAAGTACACCCCAAGGACAAAAGAGAACAAGACAAAAAATGCAGTGTAATATATGAAATATCATGCAGATCATGCAACAAAACCTACATTGGAGAAACCGGAAGATCATTCACCACAAGGAAAAAAGAACTCCAGAAGGAATGTGAGAAGGAAACACAAGGGCGACTCACAAGATCACAAAAAGAAAAGGCAGAACCAGAAACATTAAAATCAGCAATATCAGATCACTGCAAAAGAAATAATCACATCATGGACTGGGACAACGCAAAAAATTAATGGATCAAAGAGCAACAGACACAAACGCTGGATCAAGGAGGCCATAGAAATCAGGAAGCTGGGAAAAGATAGCATGAACTGGGATGAGGGGGCCTTTATGCTTTCCCACACCTGGGACCACATTCTCTAGAGACCATCGGACGGCGGAAAGCGGGGCTAGCTCGGTGGATCTGACAGGTCTGCTGGGCTGGCCCCGCCTACGAAAGTCAACTGATAAAATGTCACCTGGCAGCAATCAGCTGACACTTCTGACGAAGGCTGCAGTGAACAGTCGAAACATGTCAAGAAGGTAAAAACATCTCCTTTCTATTTTTGTCTTTAATAAGAACAAAAAGGTAAACTCACAGTAGTTGTGTGGCCTAGGGTCAGTGAAACAGAGATGGGCACCGCCCCATACACCACAGGTGTGGAAGGGATTAACTTAACTGGCGGTTTGAATCCCGCTCTCCCCAACCATCCGGCTGTTGTGTCCCTGTGCAAGACACTTTACCCACTTTGCCTCCAGTGTCCATGACACTGGGTATGAATGTGTATAAATGTTTGGTGGTGATGGAGAGGCTGTTGGCGTGGATTGGCAGCCATGTTTCCGTCAGTCTGCCCCAGGTCAACTGTGGCTACAGTAGTAGCTTACCACTATCAATGTCTATGGAGTGAATGAATAATGGACTCACTGTAAGCGCTTTGCGATGTCACTTGACGTGTAAAGTGCCATATGAATCTAATCCATTATTACTATAATTATTATTATGTGGATTCTAAATTGTCCTTAGGTCTGACTGTGAGAGTGAATGGTTGTCTGTCTCTCTGTGTTGGCCCTGCGATGGACTGGTGATCTGTCCAGGGTGGACCCTGCCTCTCACCCAAAGATGCTGGGATAGGCTCCAGCCCCCCCACGACCCGAAAAGGATTAAGCGGAAGAAGATGAATGAATTATTATTAACCTTGCCTCCTTTTTTTTGTGTAACCGTGGTAACCGTACCTTGTCTTTTGTGTAAGCCTGGTAACTGTGCCTGGTCTTTTGTGTAACCGTGGTAACCATACGTGGTCTCTCCACAGGTGAACTGGACTGACTTTGTGGCTCGTAATTCCAGCAGCAGCCTGAAGGTGGAGCCAGAGAGCAGTGTTCAGTACAGTGGCGCCGTGGTCTTCAGTCGGGTCAGAACTCGTTAAGAACTGCTCCTTGTTAAGAACTGGTGCCTTTTTAAGTCCATTAACCATTTTGATCTCTCCTCAGCTGATTGAGTATGATGATGTCAACGACACGGCCACGCCCACCTCTGATGTGTTCCCGCCGTACAACCTTCATGACTTTATCTGGGCTCCTCTCAACCTATCGGATTTCACTGCCCTGCTCTGTGGTGCTGCTCCGACCTTCACTAATGGCTCCCTGTGCCTGAAGGTGCGTCGCCATGGCAACCATGGTTATTTCAGATTGGCTGTAAGCTAAAGGTGTTTGATCTGTTTCAGCTGTCAGCGTTTGAGTCAGAGGGGCGTGGCCAGTCCCTGCCCCACCTCCTCCACTCTGTGAATTCTTCCCAGCTGGACGTCTGGTTGGACGGCGTGTTGCCCCGGGCGCCACAGTCTCGCTTCCTGTTGGAGCTGCAGGCAGTGGGCGGGGCTTATCCTCTCAGCAGAGTGAATGTTCGTCAGTCAATCGATGATGAGTTCACGCCGTCAATATTTAAGGTGATGGTTAAAGAAGCTTTGTTCTACGTTGCTTTTGTTTGTGAACTGATGGTTCTTCAGGTCTATTTTGGGTTCTTGAGGTTCTAAAATTTCAGTTTTTCTCTGTTTTTCAGCTGTTCAAATAAAGTTTCTCCATTTTGACCCTCAGGTGTCTGAGTGGGTGTCGTCCTCTAACGGTTCTTCAGATGTTCTGGGGTTCCTTCAGTGGAAGCCGGTGGCCTACCGTAAGCCCTGTCCCATTTTGGAGGACGCCACACCTGTCTGTCACTCAGGTCCACATCCTCAAATGGCGGTGGGGAACTCGTCCACCCTCATCCTCGGCTTCTTCTCGGCGCCGCAGACCATTGGCCTGAACTTGAGCTTTGGTTTGGCAGGGGAGCAGTTCTACAACAAAACACGCTACCTGATGTGGTACGTCTACTTCCCGTCCCACGTCCCGTCTCCCAGCCATTCACAGCTCACGTTTCCTTCTTCTGTGTTTTTATAGGACGATGCTGATGGGCGTTGGCCCTCCTCCCGTTGACTCCTTCTCGTCGCTGGTCATCGGCATCATGGCGGTGGGGCTGGGGATTCCCATTGTTCTCCTGCTTGTGGGCGGAGTCGCCGTCTGTGTCCATAAACGAAGGAAGGCAGCTGTTGTGTCCTACCAGCCAATCAACTGACCAATCAGAGACCTTAATGTTTAAAATACGGATGATATCACAGACTTCAGCCAATCAGGACGCAACTGTTTGTTTTAAAGCTTTGTCTCTTTTCTCAGTTTCAATAAAGATTAAAATTCACATTTTTACATGTTCAGACAGGTGCCGAGTGGGTGGAGCAGCTGGATCATTCAGCTTCGCCCCTTCATTAGCTAATGAGCATTGAGCTCTAACGAATTACTGGAAAAAGTCTTAAAGGGATGGTTTGGTTCTTTAGGAGTGATGGTCTGTTCTGCAGTGAGGTTCTACAGCAGGGCTGTACAATGAGATTCTGCAGTGATGTTCTACAGTGAGGTTTTCCAACATAGTTCTACAATGAAGTTCTACAGCGATCTTCTGCAGCATGGTTCTGTAGTCATGTTGTGAGGTTCTGCAGCAGGGTTTTAGAGTTAGGTTCTGCAACATGGTTCTACAATGAGGTTTAACAGCAGGGTTCTACAATGAGGTTCTGTAGTTATGTTCTGCATTGAGGTTCTGCTGTGATGTTCTGTAAAAATCCTCCTGAGCAGTCTCGTAACGACCAAAGGAAAACCGACCCGAGAAAAGAATTAATGCCAGAGCTGAAAGCTGCAAGAGCACTGGGGGACATCGCCTACTGAAGGTATGACAGACTCATTATTCACGTCCCCGTAACAGTACAGCAAGATCAGTGGAGCCAAAAATCAACCAGAAATGATTGACATGTCATTATCATCTTAGAGATAAACTTTGCATTTGTTTCCATTGACTGGAATAATTAAGATGCAAACTTTTATAGGAAACAACCTCATTTTTAAAGGGTACGAATATACTGAGCGTAAGCTACACAGTGTTGAATATGAAACCGATCCTGAAAATCACTTTTTCAGCAGTATAAAACCTCAGTGTAAATACTTTAGCTCAGACCAACTAAAAAATACAATTTCTGACCAATCATTGTCAATAATACACTTTAATAGTAGAAGTCTCAACATGAATTTTCCCAAAATCCAGGTCAGTTTGTTGCAATATAATAAATTTTTCTGCTGTTGCAATTTCTGAGACTTGGCTAAAAAATGACCAACTTCATACGGGGCAAATGAGAGGCTATGATTTATATACCAGAAGCAGGTCAAAAAAATTGGTGGTGGTGTTGCTTTATACATCAGGTCCTGCTACCAAAGCCAAGTTGTAGATAATATGTCTTTTGAAATGGAAAACATCATGGAGTGAGTAACTGTGGAATTAATTACAACTACAAAAACCATCATAATAAGTTGCATTTATAGAGCACCGGGTACCGATATTGACATTTTCAAAGAAAAATTGTCTGAGCTTTTCAGTGCAGTAGGTAATAAGAAGCTGGTATTTATTTGTGGAGACTTCAGTATTGACTTATTAAATCCAAATGACCATATCCAAATAAGTGAATTCATAAATTCCACGTCTTGTATGGGTCTCTACCCTTCAGTAACATACCCCACTAGAATAACAACACATTCAGCAACGCTTACTGATCACATTTTCACAAATGTCACTGAGGGGAATGTAACTTCTGGTCTTATTATCAATGATGTGACAGACCATCTGCCTGTTTTTGTTTCTTACACTGGTGGAACACAGAACGTTGAAATAGATCAGGTTTTTAAAAGACTTGTAACAGAAACCGCAATCGACAGTCTTAGAAATGATCTAAAAATACAAGACGAGCGGTGTTTATGTTGACGACATTGATACAACATATGGAGAATTTGTCTCTATTTTATCCCAACTATATAATAAACACTGCCCTCTAGTGGTAAAGGAAACTAAAGTTAAATCCAGAGATAAGCCTTGGATCACCAAGGGCCTGCAAAATGCTTGTAAAAGAAAAACTTGTTATACAAAAAGTTTCTGAAATTAAGAACTGTGGAAGCAAAAAAGAAATACAAGACTTATTCCAACCACATCTCTTATTTAAATTCAGAAAATGGAATAATCAATGAAAATAATTTGATCTCCTACACGTTTTAATGAATATTTTGTTAATATAGGAAAAAAGATCGTCAACTCCACTGTATCATCAGCAAATACAGGTGGCGCTGACAATGTCGCCAACATAAACGCTTACTCAATGTTTATGAAAGAAACAGATGAAAAAGAAATTCTTGACATTGTTAACAAATTCAAAGACAAAAAATCAACTGATTGTAATGATTTCAGTATGTTCTTGGTTAAATGTATTATTGATTGTATTGCTAAACTTTTCACTTTCATATGCAACATGTCACTTACTGCTGGTAAATTTCCAAAGAAAATGAAAATAGCAAGAGTCATTCCTCTGTGTACGACTGGTGACAAACACTCATTGTCAAACTACAGACCCATCTCCTTGTTACCTCAGTTCTCCAAAATACAGGAAAAAATATTTGTTAAGAGACTAAATGATTTCATTGATAAGCACAATATACTCTGTGAACAACAGTATGGATTCAGGAAGAACCGGACCACCTCACTGGCACTCATGGACTTTGAACAGATTACGGATGCAACAGATAGAAGAGAATACACAGTTGGAATATTTCTGGATTTACAAAAGGCATTTTATACAGTTGACCATAAATTACTCCTCAGTAAATTACATAAGTATGGCATCAGAGGAATTGCTTTTGACTACTGACCTACTGACCTACTGACCTCATATGTTCATGTGAATAATACAGACTGAGTTGCTGAAGATGATGTGTGGGGTACCACAGGGTTCTGTGCTTGGTCCATTGCTGTTTATTTTGTATATTAATGATTTATGTTCTGTGTCTAAATTGCTCGTGTATTTTATTTGCAGATGACACAACTTTTTATGTAGTGGAGAAAATCTTAAGCAGCTTCTAGATTCAGTAGAAAATGAACTTCAACAAATCAATCAATGGTTCACTGCCAATAAGTTATCTATTCACCTTGGAAAAACAAAATGTATAATATTTGGAAACCGCAAATTATATAATCACAGAAAAATTAAAATAAACAATGTTGAAATTGACACAGTTTTGGAAACCAAGTTCCAAGGGGTCATTGTTGATAACAAACTAAACTGGAAATCACACATAAATATATATTATTATAATTAATAATAATTAATATATAATAATTATAATTATTATATATATTAATATATATTTATATTAACTGTTTTCTTAGTAATTTATGGTAGTTTTTCCTGTTTTTAGTCATAAATTTGTGGATTTTTTGTAAATTTGAAAAAAAAATCTACTTTTTACTGTCAAAAACATGATTTTTAACATCTAAATTTGGCCCTTTTTGTTGTATTTGTAGAAAGTTTTCATAAATTTGTGACCTTTACAAATTTTCCATTTTTTGCAAACTTGCAGTTTCATTTTTTTTAAAATCTTTGATATATCCAGGTGGATGCCCTCAATTTCCCCTCTGGGGATCAATAAAGTATACAAAAAAAAAGGGACATTTTGCTGTACGTTTCAGTATTTTTCCCCTTTAGAAATCTGTGGGTTTTTCTCTTAAATTTCTAATTTTCATTTAAAACGTCTCACATAAATTTGTGATTTGTTTGGAAATACAAATAAATTATCCCTTCAGCTCTCTCCCCCATTCCACTTGTCAGGTTCAGCATATGTAAGACACTTTAAATAAAGTATTAAAGTTATTATACAGCAAGAGGAGCTAATACAGTGGGGCAAAAAAAGTATTTAGTCAGCCACCAATTGTGCAAGTTCTCCCACTTAAAAGATGAGAGAGGTCTCCAATTTTCATCATAGGTATACCTCAACTATGAGAGAAAAAATGAGAAAAAAAAAAAATCCAGAAAATCACATTGTCTGATTTTTAAAGAATTTATTTGCAAATTATGGTGAAAAATAAGTATTTGGTCAATAACAAAAGTTCATCTCAGTACTTTGTTATATACCCTTTGTTGGCAATGACAAGAGGTCAAACATTTTCTGTAAGTCTTCACAAGGTTTTCACACACTGTTGCTGGTATTTTGGCCCATTCCTCCATGCAGATCTCCTCTAGAGCAGTGATGTTTTGGGGCTGTCGCTGGGCAACACGGACTTTCAATTCCCTCCAAAGATTTTCTATGGGGTTGAGATCTGGAGACTGGCTAGTCCACTCCAGGACCTTGAAATGCTTCTTACGAAGCCACTCCTTCGTTGCCCAGGCGGTGCATTTGGGATCATTGTCATGCTGAAAGACCCAGCCACGTTTCATCTTCAATGCCCTTGCTGATGGAAGGAGGTTTTCACTCAAAATCTCACAATACATGGCCCCATTCATTCTTTCCTTTACACGGATCAGTCGTCCTGGTCCCTTTGCAGAAAAACAGCCCAAAAGCACAATGTTTCCACCCCTATGCTTCACAGTGGGTATGGTGTTCTTTCTCCTCCAAACACGACAAGTTGAGTTTTTACCAAAAAGTTCTATTTTGGTTTCATCTGACCATATGACATTCTCCCAATCCTCTTCTGGATCATCCAAATGCTCTCTAGCAAACTTCAGACGGGCCTGGACATGTACTGGCTTAAGCAGGGGGACACGTCTGGCACTGCAGGATTTGAGTCCCTGGCGGCATAGTGTGTTACTGATGGTAGCCTTTGTTACTTTGGTCCCAGCTCTCTGCAGGTCATTCACTAGGTCCCCCCATGTGGTTCTAGGATTTTTGCTCACCGTTCTCGTGATCATTTTGACCCCATGGGGTGAGCTCTTGCGTGGAGCCCCAGATCGAGGGAGATTATCAGTGGTCTTGTATGTCTTCCATTTTCTAATAATTGCTCCGACAGTTGATTTCTTCACACCAAGCTGCTTATCTATTGCAGATTCAGTCTTCCCAGCCTGGTGCAGGTCTACAATTTTGTTTCTGGTGTCCTTTGACAGCTCTTTGGTCTTGGCCATAGTGGAGTTTGGAGTCTGACTGTTTGAGGTTGTGGACAGGTGTCTTTTATACTGATAACGAGTTCAAACAGGTGCCATTAATACAGGCAACGAGTGGAGGACAGAGGAGCCTCTTAAAGAAGAAGTTACAGGTCTGTGAAAGCCAGAAATCTTGCTTGTTTGTAGGTGACCAAATACTTATTTTACTGAGGAATTTACCAATTAATTCATTAAAAATCCTTCAATGTGATTTTCTGGATTTTTTTTTCTCATTTTGTCTGTCATAGTTGAGGTATACCTATGATGAAAATTGGAGACCTCTCTCATGTTTTAAGTGGGAGAACTTGCACAATTGGTGGCTGACTAAATACTTTTTTGCCCCACTGTAAATTCTCTATGTACAATATATATATTAAATACAAGTAAAGCTACGGTCACAAAGATTCTTATGAACGATGTGTTTGTAAGAATCTCGCAGTTCCTACAAATTCTGGAGTTCGCAGACATTCATGGAGGGGGCCGTAGTCTGAGGCTGCTGCTCAGTTTGCAAGACAGTCCCTCCAGGATTTTGTGGGATTTTTTTTTCTATTGTTACAGTAAGTTGCAGGGCTCTCCTTGGGAATTGCCTGAATCGCACATTGGCTCATGTCCAGCCCGGAGAGTCCCAACTTTAAAACTCACTGACAAGATGTAGTAGTGACTTTTCCCTCTAAAGACATATAAACTGTTACAACACTTGCTGTAATATTTTCTTCACTTGTTTTTTGTGTGGTTTTATGACATGTCTAGGTGCATGTGCTCCCGAGACGGAGGTGCTTTCAGGCAGCTGGACATTTTTCAACACAAATCTGGCACTTCATACATGTGGTCATTACGGAAACTCGAGGAGACGTTCACTGGTGGGCTGGGGGAGAGGGATGAAGGAACGATATGGGAAAACTCGCAGGCGAGTGTGTTTTTTAAATCACACACTGTTTTCTGCTGATGTGTTCAGTAAATTCTCACTGTAAACACAGAAGTGAGTGCGGTGCAGCGCCGCATTTGATTGATCAGAGTGATGATGTACACATCTGCGCGCTACTGAGAGACAAATTTGAATGGCTAAATTGGTGGAAGTTGACAACAATTATTTACGCAGGACCTGCTGAAGTTGCAGGAATTGGTAGAATTGCAACTTCACAAAATCCTGGAGGGTCTGGCAAGAGCAACTTGAGGCGTCCTTGAGAAATGAGGTGCTTTTCTGTCGTACGATGGCCCTAGAGTTGTTACGTTCTTTGCAAGGGTGACTTGGGATCTTCCTACAGCACACTTGCCGCCATCTTCCAAAAGTTTCTTTGCTACTTATGGCACTCTCAAGTCGTTGGTAGGAAGATCTTACATCTTTCAGCACCTTTTGTCGGCACAAATGTCGCATGAATGATGTACTTCTGCCTTATGAGTGCCTCCCTTCACCTTCCACATACTGTATGAGTCTCCGTATGAATGGGGATTCATACGACGTTTCCTACGACCGCTATAAGGGGCCCTTAAGGACAACTTAAGGTGTTCTTGAGGTATACTTATGGCCATCACTTTGCGTAGTTCTTATGGTGTAAGATGTGTATGTGTTCTTATATGTTGTCATAGCCAGGAGCGGCACTGGGGTTAAGCTCCCAGTGCTTATAAAATGCTCCTTATGGTGTGCGTCTCAAAAAGCCTCTGACAACTAAGTCCAACTCCTAGCCTGCCCTTGTGGCTTAGTTTCTAAGCCCAGCGGAACTGCTTTTACTAATGGGAGAAGGGGCGAGGGCGGATTTCTGGCGCCTTAAAACCAGATGCTTCGGGTAGATGGTGGCCTGTTAACCTGGGAAGGTAGCCCATCTAGAGGACGGTAAACCCTGATGTCAAACCTCTGCTGCCTTGCGGCATACCCGGTCACGGGAAAGGCTTCGGGAGTCAACCCTGAGGAAAAATCCGGAGTTGGAGTCCCTAAGGCAGTTCTCTGTTGTGCTCAACATCGTTCTGGCAGCTCCTGCGATGGTGCTGGTGCCAAACTGTAGCAGCTCTGCTGTTCCTTTGGATTCATCAGTGACGTGGAGAGGGGGGACATGCTGTATGGGCAACATCTTGTCTTCCATATCTTCCTGCCCAGGCTTGAATCCTACCAACGCCCAATGTTGGAAGGTAGAACACCGGATCACTGGAGAGGACACTCCAGCTTGCCTTCGGCATAGACAAAACACGGGGAATGACAGTTACCGGTTATAAGCCACCGCTCAACTGGCGTAGAGTGTGGTGCCAGGGGTTGTTCCCGACGGTGGTCTCACTGGACAGCTACCGCCCGCCTCAAGCTGGGCAGCCCCCAGCCAATAAGGTGTTGTCCCGCCACGGCCTGCTTTCCCCATTGGGTGCATGGGGATGAGGTGGAGTCCGAACAGCAGGCTGAGAACCTTCGCACCAGGCAAGACAACAAAACAAAAGAGACCAACTCTAAAACTGGAACTTGGAACGTCCGCATTATGATGACAGGACTCGCTGCTAACCTCAAGGACATCAGCAACACCAGGAAGACTGCCGTCATCAACAATGAGCTGAAGAGACTGGAAGTGGATATCACCACTCTCCAGGAAACACGGTTGGCTGATGCAGGAACGCTGAGAGAGAAGGACTACACGTTCTACTGGCAGGGATAGGGCAGCGACGAACACAGGGAACACGGAGTGGACTTCGCAGTGAAGAACTCCTTGCTGAAGATGGTGGAACTGGGCAGCAATGGCTCTGCACGACTCCTCACCCTCTGCCTCAACACTACTCAAGGCCCAGTCACCCTCGTCAGTGTGTATGCCCCAACACTGACAGCCACACTAGAGGCAAAAGACGAGTTCTACGAGAATCTCGCAACAACTGTCAGGATCATCCCCAACTCTGAACAACTCATTCTCCTTGGAGACTTCAATGCCAGAGTGGGTGTTGACCACGACTCCTGGCCCTCCTGTCTTGGACCATTCGGCGTGGGCAGAATGAATGACAACGGACAGCGGCTGCTCGAGTTCTATGCACATCATGATCTGTGCATCACAAACTCGTTCTTCAAGACCAAGCCCCAACATAAGGTTTCCTGGAGACATCTGCGCTCAAAGCACTGGCACCAGCTGGACTTGACCCTGACCAGGCGCACCTCACTGAAGAACGTGCTAATCACCCGTTCGTTCCAGAGTGCAGATTGCAACACAGACCATTCATTGGTGTGTTGCAAGGTCAAGCTGCAGCTGAATAAATTCCACCGCGCCAGACAGCCTGGAAAGGCACGGATTGACACCAGCAAGATGGCCCAACCAGAACTTGTCGAGCAGTTTGCCTCCACCTTTGTGAAGGAACTTGGTGAACCACAAGAAGGAGAGTCCGCAAAGCAGAAGTGGGAAGAGCTGCGAAACATCATCCACCGCACAGCCTTGGCTATCTTTGGGAGGAAGACCTTGAAGTCACAGGACTGGTTTGATGCCAAGTCGACTGTGATGACCCCTGTCATTGAAGCCAAGCACTCAGCACTTGCTGAGTACAAGAAGTACCCAAGCGAGAAGAATCTCCAGATCCTCAGGGCTGCGAGAAGCAAAGTTCAGCAGACTGCTCGGCGCTGCGCCAACGAGTACTGGACTCAGCTCAGCCAAGACATTCAAACCACTGCCATAACAGGGAACATCCGTGGTATGTACGACGGCATCAAGAAAGCACTTGGTCCGGCTCAGAGCAAGATGGCCCCCCTCAAATCCTCTACTGGGGAGATGATCACAGAAAAGAACAAGCAGATGGAGACCTCTACTCAGGACAGAACACCGTGACACCGTCAGCCCTTGATGCCATCGATTGCCTGCCATCCATGGATGAACTTGACGCCGAGCCAACCATTGACGAACTCAGCAAGGGCATTGATAGCTTGGCCGCCGGCAAGGCACCTGGCAACGACAGCATACCCCCCGACCTGATCAAACACTGCAAGACCGCCCTACTGCTGCCATTGCATGATGTCCTCTGCCAGTGCTGGAAGGAAGGTGCTGTACCACAGGACATGAGGGACGCCAAGATCATCACCCTCTACAAAAATAAAGGGGAGAGAAGCGACTGCAACAACTCCAAGGGCATCTTCCTCCTCAGCATTGTTGGCAAAATCTACGCACGAGTTGTCCTCGCTCGCCTACAGAAGCTTGCCGAACGTGTCTACCCCGAGTCTCAGTGTGGCTTCAGCACTGGGCGATCGACGGTGGACATGATATTCTCTATCCACCAACTCCAGGAGAAGTGCAGAGAACAGAACATGCCCCTGTACATCGCCTTCATCGACCTTACCAAAGCGTTCGATTTGGTCAGCAGAGAGGGCCTTTTCAAAATCCTGCCAAAGATAGGATGCCCACCAAAGTTGCAAAGCCTCATCGAATCGTTTCACACCAACATGCAGGGGATGGTGCAGTACAACGGCAACGTCTCAGAGCCATTCAATATACACAGTGGAGTGAAACAGGGCTTTGTACTTGCGCCAACCCTCTTTGGGATTTTCTTTGCTACGCTCCTGAGGCATGCCTTCAGCACAGCAACAGAGGGAATCTACCTGCATACAAGATCTGATGGCAGGCTTTTCAACCTCGCCCGCCTGAAAGCCAGAACCAAAGTACGTGAGGCTCTAATCAGAGATATGATGTTCGCAGACGACGCTGCAGTCGCGACCCACACACAGCAGGAGCTTCAGACCCTTCGGGCTTACCATCAGCCTGAAGAAGACTAACGTCTTGGCGCAAGGCACGGAAGCACCACCAACTATCACCATCGACGACTACGAGCTGGAGGTCGTGAATCAGTTCATGTACCTGGGATCCATGATCAGCAACAACCTCTCCCTTGATACAGAGATCGACAAGAGGATTGGAAAATCAGCCTTCACGCTCGCTCGCCTCACCACACGAGTGTGGGAGAATCCCGAACTTTCTGTCAAGAAGAAGATGGTAGTGTACAATGCCTGCGTCATCAGCACACTGCTCTATGGGAGTGAGAAGTGGACAACATACGCCCGGTAGGAAAAGAGACTGAACTCCTTCCACTTGCGCTGCATTCGCCTCATCCTGGACATATCCTGGCAGGACAAAGTGCCCAACACAGAAGTTCTGTCCCGCGCCGGCCTTCCCTCCATGTTCACTCTACTCAGGCAGCGCAGGCTCCGCTGGCTAGGCCACGCTCACCGTATGGAGGATGGCAGAATCCCCAAAGATGTCCTCTACGGAGAACTGGCGACTGGCAGGAGAGACGTTGGCCACCCACAGCTGCGCTTTAGAGACGTCTGCAAGAGAGACATGAAGGCCCTGGAGGTCAACACAGAGCGCTGGGAGCCCCTTGCAATGGACCGCTCCAAATGGAGAGGCACCCTGACCAGACAGCTCAAGGCGGGTGCAGAGAGACTGACTGCTGCAGCAGATGAAAAAAGGACCCACAGGAAGAACCGCCACAGACCCAGCAGCATGGAGACCACCCACAAGCGCGACCTGTGTGACAGGGACTGCCATTCGTGCATCGGCCTGTTCAGCCACAGGCGGTGCTGTTCCAGCAGAGTAGATGTTTAGGATTCTCTTCCATGGTCATCATAGACTGACGGAGGCCGACAACGACTAGCCTACAAATTGAGGAAACAACAAACGGAGAGAGCAATCTACAAAATCAGAGACCCAGTATCAAAGGAAATAAAATTTAGAATTCAGGAAATTCTTAAAAGCTTCGAGAATTACTACAAGAACTTATACTCCCTCAAAAAACACAAAAATGCATCCGAAGCCTTCCCAAATACATTAAATCTTCCCCAACTTACTGAGTCACAAAATAAAACACTACTGTCAGAAATACAACCTAAAGAATTAGAAAAAGCAATTATGAAACTTAAAGCTAACAAATCCCCAGGAGCAGATGGCTATACAGCAGAGTGGTACAAAACCTTTAAACAGCAACTATCTACTCTCCTCCTGAAAACATTTAACTATGTCCTCCACACAGGGGAAATCCCCCCTCCTGGAGAGAAGGGGTCATTGCAGTCATACCTAAACCTGAAAAGGATAAACTAGACTGCTCCAACTACAGACCAATCAGTGTGTTAAATCAGGACTATAAGCTTTTTACCGCTATCCTTGCCAAAAGGTTAGAAAATATACTGACAGACTTAATTCATTTAGACCAAACAGGTTTTATAAGACAAAGACAGACACAAGATAACATTAGATGCACTTAACACATAATTCATCATATATTCATTCATTCATCTTCTTCCGCTTAATCCTTTTCGGGTCGCGGGGGGTGGGGTGGGGTGGGGCTGGAGCCTATCCCAGCATCCTTGGGCGAGAGGCAGGGTACACCCAGGACAGATCGCCAGTCCATTGTAGGGCCAACACAGAGAGACAGACAGCCTTTCACTCTCACAGTCATACCTAAGGACAATTTAGAATCCCCAGTTTGATGCCAATTAACCTAACTTGCATGTTTTTGGCATGTGGGAGGAAACCGGAGAAATCCCGGAGTAAACCCACACAGACACGGGGAGAACATGCAAACTCCACACAGATCACTGTTGGTCGGGGGCTGGGATCGAACCCAGGATCCCCCGGCCAAGGGTGAGTTGCTGTGCTGCCGCAGTGCTAACCACTCCGCCACCGTGCCGCCCTAATTCATCATATAATTTAATTTTTTTTTTTTTTTTTTTTTGTTACTTACTTGTACCCGTAGGTAGATTTGGTTTGCAGTCTGGTGACAAGCCACCGGCTGCCGGTCGCTGCGTGCGCGAGCGCCCTAAACCTACATGTTTTTGGTATGCGGGAGGAAACCGGAGAAATCCCGGAGTAAACCCACGCAACACGGGGAGAACATGCAAACTCCACACAGCTCACTGTTGGTCGGGGGCTGGGATCGAACCCACGATCTCATGATCCCCGCGATCCCCCGGCCGAGGGTAAACTGTGCTGCCGCAGTGCTAAACCACTGCGCCACCGTGCAGCCCATGCAGCCATATTGGGATTAGATGCTGAAAAAGCATTTGATTCGGTTGACTGGTCTTTCCTATATAGAATCTTATCCAGTTTCAATTTTCATAATAACTTCATTAGAACTATCCAGGCATTATATAAAAAACCAACAGCTAAAATAAGGATTAACGGTAAATTATCATCATCTTTTGAACTGGAAAGAGGATGTCGTCAGGGCTGCCCCTTGTCTCCACTGCTCTTTGCAATCTTCATAGAACCTCTGAGCCAATGGATAAGACAGAATCAAAAAATTCAAGGTATTACACTTGGTCAGAAGGAACATAAAATAGCACTCTTTGCTGATGACATTTTAATATACCTGGGGCAGCCGGACACCTCTTCTCCAGAACTAATCTCAGTTTTTTCAGAGTATGGAGAGTTATTGGGGTACGAATTAAACATGCATAAAACCCAAATTTTAACATTCAGCTATGACCCAAATCAATATTTACTAAGCAAACTCAAAAGTAACTGGGAGATGGAATCTATGAAATATCTGGGGGTCAATATCCCAAAACAACTCAACAAAATTATAACACTAAACTATGATCCCCTGATGGCAAAAATAAAATCTGATCTAGCAAGATGGAATATGATACCATTCTTGGGTATTGTACAAAGAATCGAAGCAGTCAAAATGAATATACTTCCACGTCTTCTATACCTTTTCCAAACAATACCGGTAGAACCTCCCAAAAAAACATGGCAAGAACTGGACAGAAGGATCTCAAGATTCATATGGCAGGGCAAGAGACCTAGAATCAGATATAGAACCCTACAGCTAAACAAAGACAAAGGTGGGCTCGCACTGCCAAATATCAGGGACTATTTTAAAGCTGCACAAATTAAAACTTTAGTAGAGATATGTAACCCAGTCTACACTGCACAATGGAAGGAGATGGAATGCCAAATAACAAGTGACATCCCCTTACAGGCGATAATAGGGAACAATGCCTTAACTAAACTTTTGAATAACACTAACCCGTGGATAGAGACCCCGCTAAAAATTTGGTTTAAGATAGTCAGAGAGAATCAAACTAAAGAGCCCTATCGACTTCTGCAATGGATTGCCTATGATCAGGACTTTACTCCTAATAAAACAGACACTAGATTTAAAGAGTGGAAAGAGAACGGACTGATAAAATATTACGATTTTTTTCAAGGGCAAACTTTGAGAAGTTTTGAAGATTTGAAAAAACAAGGTCTAATAAATCAAAACCTTTACAGGTTCTTTCAGCTTAGACACCACATAAACAAAATACTTAAAAAGGAGGATTTGGAAAGGGCCCAGTCAGGTGTTCTGAAGGTCTTCTTAATGGCATATAAAGGGATCCCAGGGATCAGATACATTTCTAAAATATACCAAGGTCTTCAAGACTTAAAAGGAGACAACACATCTTATATAAAAGAGAGATGGGAAGAAGAGGGGAATTTCACTTTACAATTGGAAATATGGGAAAAGCTAAATAGACAGCAATGGAAAAGTACCTCATCCCTGCAGTGGAGAGAATTTGGATGGAAAAACTTGGTAAGATTTTTCAGAACACCTGCACAAAACAAATTTACTCGTAAGGGGTTGAACTGTTGGCGCTTGTGTGGTGAAGAGACTGCAAATCATTTTCATGTGTTTTGGTCATGCCCAGTTATCCACCAATATTGGACCAAGGTACAGACAATATTGGGGAAAATATTCAAAATAACAGTTCCCTTTTCTTTTGTAACTTTGTATTTGGGTTTACTACCGGACTCACTGGAAAGACGAGGAGAAAAATACTTATTCAATGTTTTAATATTGGCAAGTAAAAAAGCTCTAACTAAAAAATGGATGTTGAAGGACTGTCCTACACCTGAAGATTGGACTAACGTGATCCAAGACATTTACTTGATGGAAAAGTTGACATTCGCACTGAGACAGGACATGGATGGGTTCATGAACTTTTGGCAACCCTGGACCGCATATGTGTCTTCCATTAGATCTAATCTTTGACAAATACCATTTCAATAATGGTCCCGCTCTTTGTTCCAACGCTACTCAGATGCTCTTTTATTTTTCTGCTCTTTTGGTTTTTTTTTTTTTTAATTTTGTTTTTTGTTCTTCTTTTAATTTCACTTTTTCTTTCACTTAAAAAAAGGGTGTTGTAATAATTTTTTTCCAATGTTGTCAAAAAACAAAAAAAGGGGGAATATGTGATGAAAATGTAAACAATGCAATGCTGTAATGACATGTATACCTTTACAAAAACTTAAAAAAAAAAAATGTCAGATTAACGATAAAATGGTTTTTATTCCAAATTGGTGTTTTTTTCTCTCCTAAGTCTTCTTACTTCTCATAAATTTTCATCTTTTCCTTATTAATTTGCAAGTTTTTTCTCTCTAAATGTTCTTTTTATTTCTTCTTGTCACAAATTTTCCTCTTAATTTTCTTCTTTTTTCCTCATAAATTTGCTGATTTTTGTCCTGGTTAATGTGCAGTTTTCCCACAACATTCTCAGCCTGTTTTCTTGCAGATCTGTGGCTTTTATTCCACAAGAATCTGAAACATTTTTCATTTTCAGGATGACTTTGTGATTCTTTTTCTTACAAATATGGCGACTTTTTTTTATTGCAAATATATTTATAATATTGCAACTGAGCATTTTCCACTTTTTCCCGATGAATTTGCAGTTATTGAAATCATAAATGTGCCTTTTTCCCCTCATAAATCTGCAGTTTCACACACTTTTGCAAGTTTTTTTTCTTTGCAATTTTCTTAAAGAATTGCAGCTTTTGTCTCTTTTTTTTGTTTTTACTGATTTATCAAACTTTCTTTTCTGATAATTTGCCAAAAAATGTGCTTTTCTTTTAAATTTGCATCTTTTTTTTCATATTTCTTTCATTTGAAAATATGTTCCAGTTTTTCTTGTTTAGTCTGAAGGTTTTTTCTTGTAAATTTACCATTTTTTTCTCCTCATATCTGTTAATTTTTCCTAAGAATGAGCAGCTTTGCATAATTTTGCAAACTTTCCTCATAAATTTTATACATTTTCTATCAAATTTGCATAATTTTGCAACATTTTTCTTGTGTATCTGTGAGGGTTTTTTTGCAAATTGTTTCCCTGATAAACTGGCAACATTTTTCTTCCAAAACTCCATTTTTCTTGTAAATTCTTCACCATTTTCCAGCAAATGTGTTTCATTTTCCCTCTGAAATCTCTGAGCTCTGCTTGTAAACGGTCAGATTTTGGTGCCAGTTTCTGTGATGAACTGAAGTCCATCTTCTCTCCTCTGTGTCAGTGTGGATGTGCAGCTGGATGCTGAATAAATCTGTGGTGTAATTGAGTTATTTGGAAAAGAACTACAAAGTCGCACAAGAATGACGTCAGGGAGGCGACTGGCGGGAGAAAGACAGACTAGCAGCGAGGTTGACATTTGGTGCAATAAAAGTGACGTTAAAAACTACAGTTGGACTCACACAGTGTTTTAATAACACGACATGGTGTCAGAAGTCCTGTAGTTAACGTAGAGAGGTAAGCCCGGAAAGAAAAGGATCGTTTGTACACCGCGGAGGAAGAGAGGGGAGTTTGCGGACACGATGAGTGGAGACGAAGATGCAAATGGAGGGATAGCAACTGCTCCGGGAGCCGCTGTGGCAGCGCGTCCGTGCGCTATGTTTAACATCCAGCCGCCGGAGCCCTTCGACTTTTCTAAGCCGCAGGAGTGGGCCAAATGGATCCGGAGATTCGACAGATTTCGCCTGGCAAGTAACCTGAATGCAAGCTCTGAAGAGAATCAAGTTAATACTCTGGTATATTGCATGGGGGACGAGGCGGATGATGTTTTACGTGGGCTGGCTCTGACTGATGCTCAACGCAGCTCGTATGAAGCGGTGCGTGACGGCTTTCAAAGCTTCTTTGTGGTTAAAAAAAATGTAATTTATGAACGTGCCAAATTCAACCTGCGAAAACAGAGAGAAAGTGAGACAGTAGATTCTTTTGTCACTGCACTATATGCGCTGGCTGAACACTGTAATTACGGTGTGCTGCGTGATGAGCTACTTCAGGACAGACTCGCCGTCAGTCTGTTAGACAAGAGGCTGTCTGAACGCATGCAGCCAGATGCAGAGCTGACTTTGGAGAAAGCAGTCAGGATGGCACGGCAGGGTGAGGAGGTGAAAAAGCAGCAAGCTTCTCTGAGAGGAGACACCGGGACTCAGGCAAGTGAGGCACTGTCTGTTGATAGAGGGTTCAAGGGAAGTAGGAAGCCTGCTAAAAACAAACCTCAGCGTGCTCACAAACCGCTCAGCACTCAGAACAGCAAGGAAAAGGGGACACAGTTAAAATGTCATAAATGTGGCAGCTCTCCATCACATTCAGAACGGGAGTGTCCTACAAATGAGGTGAACTGTCATGCTTGTGGGAGAAAGGGTCACTATAAACGTGTGTGCAAGACCGTAAAATCTGTACTTGAGGTGGAAGAGGATGAGGATGCCATCTTCCTCTGCAGTGTCACAACAGACGGTGATCCTTGGATGGTCAACATTGACATTCATGACAGCAGCGTGATGTTCAAAATTGACACGGGTGCCGATGTCACAGTTTTGCCACATGCTGTGTTCCAGAAAATACTCAGAGAAAACCCACCTGCGCTCCACAAAGCACCTAAGCCACTCCTGGGACCGGGGAGGAGGCCACTTGATGTTGTGGGCGTTGCCAAGCTGTTGTTGAGAATTGGTGGGAAAGAGGAGATGGAGAAGGTGTATGTTGTCCGTTATGTGCACACTGCCCTGCTGGGGAGGTCTGTGAGCTGCAGACTAGGGCTTGTTGCACGTCTTGACAGTGTCACTATAGAGACATTAAAGGAGAACTATCCAGAATTATACAGTGGACTAGGTGAGGTGCGCCAGGCATATGCCATCAAGCTCAAACCAGGTGCCAAACCATTTTCACTCAAGACACCAAAGTGGATCCCATTGCCACTAATGGACAAAGTCAAGCAAGAGCTGTCCCGCATGGAACGCCTCGGGGTGATATGCAGAATTGAGGAGCCTACAGACTGGTGTGCTGGCATCATGGTAGTGCCCAGAAAGAACAAGATGGATCCTGTGCAAATATGTGTCGACCTCACTAACCTCAATGGGTCCGTGTGTAGAGAAAAGTTTATCCTACCATCAGTAGAGGAAACACTTGGGAGGCTGGCTGGAGCCAAAATATTTAGTAAGCTAGATGCAAATATGGGGTTTTTGCAAATCCCATTGACAGAAGATTCAGCGAAACTGACAACGTTCATCACGCCCTTTGGACGCTATTATATCAAACGGCTACCTTTTGGCATTGCGTTCGCTCCTGAACACTTCCAGAACAGAATGGTGACAGAGGTCACAGAAGGGCTCGAAGGCGTGGTTTGTCACATTGATGACGTGCTGGTGTGGGGTCGTACGCAAGAGGAGCATGATGCTCGCCTGCATACCGTGCTAAGAAAGATTCAGAAGGCAGGTATCACACTTAACATTGGCAAGTGTGATCTGTCAAAGTCTGAGGTGACCTTCCTAGGCCACGTGATCTCCGCCAGCGGCATCAGTCCAGACCCGAGCAAGACAGAGGCTGTGAGGGAAATGCCTGAGCCAAAAACAGTGAGTGAACTAAGATCTTTCCTTGGAATGGTAAACCAGCTAGGCAAGTTTATCCCGCAGCTAGCTGAGAGGGATAAAGCCCTCAGAGATATCCTTTCGAAGAAGAACTGCTGGGTGTGGGACGCCAAGCAGGCTAAATCCTTCCAGGACTTAAAGGATACCCTGACGTTGCCACCGGTGCTAGCCATATATGATCCTAACAGAGAATGCAAAGTTACGGCAGACGCATCGTCTTATGGACTTGGAGGAGTCCTGCTACAAAACTGGGGTGAGGAGTGGAGACCAGTAGCCTTCAGGTCGCGGTCTCTCACACCCACCGAGCAGAGATATGCACAAGTGGAAAAGGAGGCTTTGAGCCTGACCTGGGCTTGCAAGAGGCTCAGCAACTTCCTCATTGGAAAACACTTCCAGTTGGAGACAGATCACAAGCCTCTCCTGAGTCTCCTGGGGTCTCAAGCACTGGACGCTCTACCCCCCCGGATCCAACGCTTTCGAATGCGTCTTATGCGCTATTCCTATTCCATATCTCATGTGCCAGGGAAGTGCCTGTGGACAGCTGATACATTGTCGCGAGCGCCTGTCACAAGAAAAGGGACACCAGCTGACAAAGAGCTGTTTGAGGACACAAATATCTACGTGGATATGGTGATGGAGAACCTACCTGCAAGCACTGCCTATCTGGAGGAGCTGAGAGAGCAGCTGCAGAGGGACAGTGTGTGTGCTTGAGTGATGCAGTTGTGTGCAGAAGGCTGGCCAGCTCATGGCATAAATGAACCTGCACTCAAGCTATACTGGACTGACAGGGCTGTCCTTACTGTCCAGGATGGTCTACTGCTAAAGGAAGAAAGGCTCGTCATACCCTCAACCATGAGAAAGGATGTTCTCGCTAAGCTGCATGAAGGACACCAGGGTGTGGTTAAGTGTAGAGAACGGGCACGACAGTCAGTATGGTGGCCGGGGTTGAGTCAGCAGCTGAATGAGTTGGTTCTCAACTGCAGAGCATGCTGTCAGGAGAGACAGAACCACAGGGAGCCACTGATGCCGACACCATACCCAGACAGACCATGGCAGAAATTGGGAGCAGACTTGTTCATGTTCGGGAGCAAGACCTACTTGCTAGTAGTGGACTACATGTCAAGATATGTGGAGATTGCCCTGCTAACTCCCACAAGATCTAATGATGTGATCCACCACCTTAAGTCAATCTTTGCACGTCATGGAATCTGTGAGACCCTGGTGACAGACAATGGGCCACAATTCTCTGGAGCAGCTTTTGCAGCATTTGCAAAATTGTACGGGTTCCAGCATGTAACCAGCAGCCCAAAATATCCCCAGGGCAATGCTGAAGCGGAACGTGCAGTGCAGACAGTGAAGGGGCTTTTGAAGAAGTCAGATGACCCCTATCTTGCTTTACTGGCCTACAGGGCTACCCCTCTCCAAAATGGGTATAGCCCAGCTCAACTGCTCATGGGGAGGAGGCTTTGTACAACTGTGCCTATTCTTCCTGCATTGTTGAGTCCTGTTCTTCCGGATAGAAATGCTGTTATGCTGAACGAAGGGAAGAGGAAAACAAAGGATGCGCAACGCTACAACCTGAGACACCGTGCAAAGCATCTCAATAGACTCACTCCAGGACAGGACGTGTGGGTCACCGATCAAGGAGCAGCAGGTGCTGTCATCGGAAATCACACCACACCGCGCTCTTATCTGGTGGAGGGACCCCATGGGACCATCAGGCGAAACCGTCGTCATCTCATCCCCTGGAACTCCTCATCGGAGCAGAGCAACAGTACTGCAGCTGAGCCGTTCCCGGAAGGTGTTCCAGAACCACCTTCAGCAGAACAACCTGCAGCAACATCATCACAGCAGAATGTTCCTGAACCACCATCTACTCCTACTCCTAGAACCAGGTCTGTGAGAGCGGTTGTAAAACCAACCCGGTTGGACTTATAAACAATTATGAAGATTGAACGTTTGAAAATAATGGTGGAAAAAAAAAAGGTTGCAAATGTATTGCACTATTTTTCTGATTTTGCACTCTTTTCTATGTAAATGTTCAAGTTCAGAGTTTAGAGTGAGGACAGAACAGTACAGGGTTTAGGATGGAAGTATTGTACTTAATTTTGCACATATTGTTCAGTGCTAAGGGTGAACTGCAGTGTGTCTGTTGTGTGTGTGAATGGAATTAGGTAGGACCAGATCTTCCAGCCACAGAGGCAGAATAATCCTCTAAGGTCAGTTGAATCAATGGCAGTCTACCCATTGATACTAGAAAGGGGAGATGTGGTGTAATGGAGTTATTTGGAAAAGAACTACAAAGTCGCGCAAGAATGACGTCAGGGAGGCGACTGGCGGGAGAGTGACAGACTAGCAGCGAGGTTGACATTTGGTGCAATAAAAGTGACGTTAAAAACTACAGTTGGACTCACGCAGTGTTTTAATAACATGACAAAATCTGCTCTCTTCTTCTTCTCTGCGTGTCAAACAGACCTTCTCCAGGCCTTTCTGGCACCAGCAGCAGCAGCAGCAGCTCCAGTTTGGCCCGTTAACCACCAGGCCTGAACCAGCGGCCCAGTTAGGTCAACGAGGCCTTTGGCCACATTTCTTCACGCTCCTACATTCCATTAAAACAATCAGAACCGTGGAAATGTCCGTCCATCTGTCCATTCATCCGTCCACGCTGCTCTCTGCTGGTCACATGGTCTGACACGTGGAACTTCTCGTCCAATCAGATTTCAGCTGGACTCCCAAAGTTGGGCTCGTTTCAGCAGAGCGTGTCCGTGTGAAGCAGAGCTGCACCTGATGGGCAAAAGGAGGGAAAAAAGTCAGAGATTTGCAAAAATGGCTGGAAATTTATAAGAAAATGTTTTAAAAAGTTATGAATTTATGAGCTAAAAGTTGCACGATGAAAAAAGTCACAAACTGACACAAAAACACACAAATATATGAGAAAAATTCAGCAAATTTGCAAGAAAAAAATGAAAAAATTTCAAGAAAAAGTCACAAATTTATGAGAAGCTCAAATTTCCATCCATCTTCTACCGCTTTTCCAGAGGTCTGGGTCATGGAGGCAGCAGTTCCAGCAGAGAAGCCTAGACTTCCCTCTCCCCAGCCACCTGCTCCAGCTCTTCAGAGAGGATACCAAGGTGTTCCCAGACCAGCTGGGAGACATAGTCTCTCCAGCGAGTCCTGGGTCTGCCCTGGGGTCTCCTCCCAGTGGGACGTGTCCGGAACACCTCAAGTGGGAGGCGTCCAGGAGGCATCCTGATCAGATGCCCAAACCACCTCAACTGGCTCCTTTCAATGTGGAGGAGCAGCGGTTCTACTCTGAGTCTCTCCTGGGTGACTGAGCTCCTCACCCTATCTCTGAGGGTGAGTCCAGCAATCCTACGGAGAAAGCTCATTTCAGCCGCTTGTATCCATGATCTCGTTCTCTCAGTCATCACCCAAAGCTCGTGACCATAGGTGAGAGTAGGAACGTAGATTGACTGGTAAATCAACTTTGTTGGGGTTTTTGTTCAAATATTTACTCATTTTTAATTTGAATCCTGCAACACATTCCAAAAAAGCAGGGACAGCTTTCTTTTTTTTTTTTTTGACATGCTGAACGCACCTGCTGCTGGAAACGGTGTCGGCTCAGAAGAGAACCCCACCACTGCCTTTTTGGCCCAACAGGAGAGCAAAATCACGGGGATTGAAAACGATGAAGGCTTCAGCATCCTGGACAGTGGAGAGGTGTCCTCTTCACTGGGAGACTCACATGGCGGAGCTATTGATGGAGAGCTTCATGGGGAAAGCAACGGTCCATCAGATGCTGATGCAGCAATTTCCAATGCAGACCGACTGCAGGCCGAACCTGAAAGTCTGCGCAAGTGGAGGGAGGAGCCAAGAGAGAGACTGGAGCAGCTAGATGCTAACTCACGCAAGCAGGAGTCTGAAGGAGAAGGCCAAGGTGGAACTTGAGGAGTGGCATGCTCGACAGAATGAGCAGCTGGAGGAAACCAAAACCAGCAACAGGGTGGCCGAGGAGGCCATGATTTCAGATCTGGATGAGAACAATCCCAGCACAGAGTGGGAGTGTGTGGCTCGGCTCTGCGACTTCAACCCCAAGTCCAGCAAGCAGGCCAAAGACGTGTCCCGCATACACTCAGTCCTCATTGTTGTGGATAGTTTAGAGTCTTATTTGTGAGGAACGGGTGGCTATAAGAGGGCAGTGGGCAGGAGGGGCGTCTCTTTGCCACCTCTTCTGCCCAACGGCTACATCTGTGTGGTATAGAGACTCATCAGTAAACATTTGTTCAACTCAACACCTGGCCTCGTCCTTGGCTCCATTTACAGACATAACACTCATCTCCCTCAAGCAGTCGCCACTAGTCCCCTAGGCAGTCAGGAACGCTTGGTTCAGTCATTCCAGATAGATAGATAGATAGATAGATAGATAGATAGATAGATAGATAGATGTACTTTATTGATCCCAAACTGGGAAATTACAGTGTAACAGCAGCATGACAGTAGAGAACCAAACAACAGAAACACATACATGACAGACAAAGGGATTACCCATGGAAAGTAAAATTAACATGACTATAAAACCTATATACATCATAGCTTAATATATGATGACCCGTATAAACACAAGAATCATCCCATTGTACAATGCAGGACTATCAGGAGCAGAGTGAAATGTGAGGTACCAGTTAGTTTGTAAGGTGCAGTGTGGCAGCATAGCTATGACCAGAATACAACATCATAGTGAGTTATTGTACAGTGAAATTGCATGTGGCAGGAAAGATTTCCTGTACCTGGATGTTCAACAGTGAAGCTGTAGTAGTCTGCTGGAGAAAGTGCTTCGCTGTCTGTCCAGTGTGTGGTGGAGGGGGTGGTCAGGATTGTCCATGATGGATCACAGTTTATTTAGTGTTCTCCTCTCCACCACTGTCTCAAAGGTCTTCGGTCTGAGACCAATCACAGAGCCAGCCCTCTTGATAATCTTGTCAAATCTGTTGGTATCTCTGGCCCTGATACTGCTACCCCAACAGACCTCAGCAAAGAAGATGGCGCTGGTGACAACAGTCTGGTAGAAAAGCTCCAGCATCCTGCTGCACACGTTGAAGGATCTCAGCTTCTTCAGGAAGTAGAGTCTGCTCATCGCCTTGTGTGCAGCATCGGTGTTGGATCTCCAGTCCAACCCGCTGCTGATCCTGACACCTAGATATTTGTAGTCCTCAACCACTCCCACATCCTCCCCCCTAATCTGCAGTGGCTGAGAAGGCGTCTTCCTCTTCCTTAAGTCAGTCACCATCTCTCTGGTCTTGCTGACATTCACCCTCAGGTGATTCTGCTCTCTCCAGGACCTTCATCACATGAGATGTGAGGGCAACTGGTCGATAGTCGTTCAGGTCCGATGGAGATGACTTCTTGGGGACAGGAATCAGGCAGGTTGTCTTCCACAGCACCGGTTCTCTCTCCAGACTCAGGCTCAGGTTGTACAGGTGTTTCAGTACCGGAGCTAGATGGTTGGCACAGGTCCTCAGGGTCCTGGCGGAGATGCCATCAGGGCCCGCCCCCTTCCACTGAAGGAGTCTCTCCAGCTGTTTCTTGTCCAACCACGACACAACAAACCCAACTACTGACATTCAACCGTCTGTATTCTGAAGATTGGAGTGCATGCTTGCATCTCTTGTGTTCACATCTGTTAGCAATGCCACGCCCTATTAGTCACCCCGTCCTGATCCATCCCTTCCCGGCAGGGCTGTAGAAATTAGCATTGATCTACCTGCCTACAGTTTATCCACTGAAACGTTTTTACCTCTGAGCTCATGTTCTACAGATCAACCAAAATAAAGCGTGAGGTATTGTTTATACGATATTTCATGGTCTGTGGTTTTATGTGGCACTAAATGTAAAGATGGTGGGTTGCAAAACAAAAAGGGAAGCCTGTGTTTCTGTTTGTTTTTTGGGCCCACAGCTGCACTACAGTCTGTTTGTCATGGTCCCCAACATGATCATTTCTACAGTGTTGTACATGTGAACAAAATGGGCATCTGAACCCTCTTTACACACACACACACACACACACACACACACACACACACACACACACACACACACACACACATTATTTTGTCTTATTTTGAAGGACCAAACTCTTCGACAAAACTCCAAATTCAGCCTCTTCTGGTGAACTGTGGTGATTCTGGTTGTGACACTTTGTGCTGAAGTTTACAATCTATGCATTTTCTTTTAAAAGTCTCGCCCCTTTCCTGTTAGGAACTGAACAAAGTCCAGCCATTACAATGTTTGTGTTCTGTTTGTGTGCATGTTTAAACTTTACTAGTGTGTATGTACAGGTGCATCTCACTAAATTAGAATATCGTCAAAAAGTTGATGTATTTCAGTAATTCAATTCATAAAATGAAACTCATATTTTATGTAGATTCATTACAGACAGAGTGATATATTTTAAGTGTTTATTTCTTTTAATTTTGATGGTTATGGCTCGCAGCTCATGAAAACCCAAAAATCAGTTTCTCAAAAAATTAGAATATTACATAAGATCAATTTTTAAAAATTGATTTTTTTAACAGAAATGTTGGCCGATTAAAAATATTTCCATGCACACACTCAATACTTGGTCAGGGCTCCTTTTGCATGAATTAATACTGCATCGATTAATACTGCATTGATGGCGGCGCGCATGGACGCTGCGGCCTCTTAGGGAGACCGAACAGATGTGGAGGAGTACGCTGAAATGGTCACCAGCTACATCGCGAAGTGCACAGAGGATGTCACTATAGTGAGGACCTTCACTGCATGGGACAACTATAAACCCTGGATGACTGCAGAGGTGCGCTCGCTGCTCACAGCCAGAGATGCAACCTTTAGAGCAGAAGACAGGATTGCCCTCCGCTCAGCCAGGTCTGCGCTCTCAAAGGGAATTAAGACGGCGAAACGCACCTATGGGAAGAAACTCCAGGAACATTTCTGTGACGCAGGGAACACCAAACGGATGTGGCAGAGAGTTCGGGCATTGACGGATTATAAGTCTAGGCAGGGGGTTGATGATGATGACGCTTCGCTTCCAGACAGGCTCAACAACTTCTTTGCTCGTTTTGAAGCATCAAACCCGACAATCAGAGGAAGGGCTGGCCCATCTTCACCATCTGTTGGGCCAGCTATCACCATCAACGCAGCGGACACACGGAGGACCCTAATCAGGGTCAACCCATGTAAAGCTGCAGGTCCAGACAACATCCCGGGACGTGTGCTCCGAGTCTGTGCGAGCGTGTTGGCGGATGTCCTGACTGACATTTATAACATCTCCCTAAGTCAGGCCATCGTTCCCAGATGCTTTAAGACCTCTACCATAGTACCGGTGGCAAAGAAAGCTGTTGTGTCCTGTCTAAATGACTGTCGTCCTGTTGCACTGACACCAATTGTGATGAAGTGTTTTGAACGGCTTGTTAAACCACACATCACAGCCTGCCGCCCTGCATCACATCACCCGCTCCAGTTTGCGTATCGTTCAAATCGCTCCACAGAGGATGCTATAGTCATCACCCTGCACTCTGTCATTACCCACCTGCATCAGAAAGACACCTATGCCAGACTCCTGTACATTGATTTCAGTTCAGCATTTAACACCATTATTCCCCAGAGGCTGATGGAGAAATTATTCCTTCTTGGTCTGAACATCAAGCTTGGTTGGCTTGTGGGACTCCCGAAGCAGCTGAGGTGTACCGGCAGGCCAAGCGGAGTGCAGCTCGGGTGGTTGCTGAAGCAAAAACCCGGGTATGGGAGGAGTTCGGTGAGGCCATGGAACAAGACTTTCGGTCGGCTTCAAAGAGATTCTGGCAAACTGTTCGGCGGCTCAGGAGGGGAAAGCAGCTCCCCGTCCACACTGTGTATGGGGCGGATGGGACACTGTTGACTTCAACTGGGGATATCGTCGGGCGGTGGAAGGAATACTTCGAGGATCTCCTCAATCCCACTGATACGCCTTCCACAGAGGAAGCAGGGTTTGGGGACGAGGGGGATGACTCGCCTATCACAGGGGCTGAGGTCGCCAAGGTGGTTAAAAATCTCCTTGGTGGCCGGGCCCCGGGGGTGGACGAGATTCGCCCCGAGTACCTCAAGGCCCTGGATGTTGTTGGGTTGTCATGGTTGACACGCCTCTGCAACATTGCGTGGAGGTCGGGGGCAGTGCCTTTGGCATGGCAAACCGGGGTGGTGGTTCCTCTCTTCAAAAAAGGGGACCGGAGGGTGTGCTCCAACTTTAGAGGGATCACACTCCTCAGCCTCCCTGGGAAGGTCTATGCCAAGGTACTGGAGAGGAGAGTCCGGCCGTTGGTCGAACCTCGGATTCAGGAGGAGCAATGTGGTTTTCGTCCTGGCCGTGGCACATCGGACCAGCTCTTTACCCTCTCGAGAATTCTTGAGGGTTCGTGGGAGTTTGCCCAACCAGTTTACATGTGTTTTGTGGACTTGGAGAAGGCATTTGACCGCGTCCCTCGTGGATTTTTGTGGGGGGTGCTTCGGGAGTATGGGGTATCGGGCTTGTTGTTACGAGCTATTCGGTCTCTGTACGACCGTTGTGAGAGTTTAGTTCGCATTGCCAACACTCGGTCGGAGTCATTCCCAGTGAGAGTTGGACTCCGCCAGGGCTGCCCTTTGTCACCGGTCCTGTTCATAATTTTTATGGACAGGATTTCTAGGCGCAGCCAGGGAATGGAGGGTGTCATGCTTGGTGACCACAGGATCTCATCTCTGTTGTTTGCAGATGATGTTGTCCTGTTGGCTTCATCCAGCAATGACCTACAGCTCTTGCTGGGACGGTTTGCCGCTGAGTGTGAAGCGGCTGGGATGAGAATCAGCACCTCCAAGTCCGAGTCCATGGTCCTCAGCCGGAAAAAGGTGGATTGTCCTCTCCGGGTTGGGGACAGGCTCCTGCCCCAAGTGGAGGAGTTTAAGTATGTTGGGGTCTTGTTCACGAGTGAGGGGAAAATGGAGCGAGAGATCGACAGACGGATTGGAGCAGCATCTGCAGTGATGCGGACGTTGTACCGGTCTGTTGTGGTGAAGAGGGAGCTTAGTTCTAAGGCAAAGCTGTCGATTTACCAGTCAATCTACGTTCCTACTCTCACCTATGGTCACGAGCTTTGGGTAATGACCGAAAGAACGAGATCGCGGATACAAGCGGCTGAAATGAGCTTTCTCCGTAGGATTGCTGGACTCACCCTCAGAGATAGGGTGAGGAGCTCAGTCATCCGGGAGAGGCTCAGAGTAGAACCGCTGCTCCTCCACATTGAAAGGAGTCAGTTGAGGTGGTATGGGCATCTGATTAGGATGCCTCCTGGACGCCTCCCACTTGAGGTGTTTCAGGCACGTCCCACTGGGAGGAGACCCCGGGGCAGACCCAGGACTCGGTGGAGAGACTATGTCTCCCAGCTAGTCTGGGAACGCCTTGGTATCCCCTCTGAAGAGCTGGAGCAGGTGGCTGGGGAGAGGGAAGTCTGGGCTTCTCTGCTTGAACTGCTGCCTCCGCGACCCGGACCTCCGGAAAAGCGGTAGAAGATGGATGGATGGATGGATGGATGGTCTGAACATGCCACATGTCTCTGGATCCTGGACTTCCTGACCGAGAGACCTCAGTCTTTCCGTGTTGGAAACAATGTCTCCAACTCCATCACGCTGAGCACTGGATCCCCTCAAGGCTGTGTACTCAGTCTACTGTTGTTTACACTTCTAACACATGACTGTGTGTCCTGACATGAGGGGAACCAGATTATTAAGTTTGCGGATGACACCACAGTGGTGGGACTTATTCAGAGGGATGAGGAATCTATGTACAGGGAAGAAGTTAGAGACCTGGAGGGCCGGTGCAGGGAGAACAATCTGGTGCTCAACGGGGACAAAAAAAAGGAGATGATTATTGACTTCCAGCGGTCACGGCCTGAACACGTCCCTCTCTGCATCAGGGGCCATTCGGTGGAGAGAGTGGAGAACATCAAGTTCCTCGGAGCGCAGATCTCGCAGGACCTGACCTGGAGCAAGAATTCCTCGGGGATCAGGAAGCGGGCCCAGCAGAGACTGCACTTCTTGAGGAAACTCGAACAGGCCTCTCTCCCCATCTGCATCCTCAGGACCTTCTACAGAGATGTGGTGGAGAGTGTTCTGACGTACTGCATTGCAACATGGTACTCCAGTTGCAGTATGTCAGACAAAAAAGCCCTGCAGAGGATAGTTAAGGGAGCTTAGAGGTAATTGGAGTTTCCCTCCTGTAGCATCATCTTGCTTTGGCTCATCAATAAGAAGTATTCTTCAGCTTAAAGACATTGTTTCACTCAGGAAAAGGACAGCCAAAACTTTGATTGCTCTTTCATTCCATGACCACAGCTGAACTAACATTCCTTTGTTAAACCAATCTCAGAAATTCCTCCTGAACTTCTTATGGCCCAATAAATGGTGGACAAGAGACAGACCTGTGAAGCACCTCATGGACTACAAAATATTCACAGCTCAACATTGCCCTCTACTGGCAACTCTGGGACATGCTGGAGTTAACCAGTGAAGCTTTTAATCACATCTGTGCTAACTCAATTCTCAACATTCTCTTTTTCAGGACACCATGAAAAGCGGTTGGACTCTCATTTTTGATGTGGACAATAACGGGTTTGAAATATATTAATCCTTGATTTTAAATATGTGCATGCTAAAATGTTTAAATGAATGTTTATTCTTGCATGTTAATTTAGAAGCCCCGGTCATAAGTTGCATGAATCACTAGGGCTAGTTTAGATTTATACATAAGTGTATAGATGAATATTAAGTGTTTAAGATTTGTAAAAATGAATCTCAAATCATGTGACCCCCAGCGGCCAATCTCTGCTTGACAACAGCTCTCTCAAGGTTCAGACAAAAGACTGTTTCTTTATTGGACTAAAGTTCTTAAAGCCCGCCCACGAAGGACGGCTATTGGTCTGAGCTTCTGTCAATCCAGAAAGCCCGCGAAAATATTCCACAGATAAAAGGGGGACGACATCATTGCTACCTTCTCTTTCGCTTTTTCCCGTCATCCACTTCAATTCTCTTCTACACAGCAGAGCATTTTCAGGAGAACAAAAGACTATCGAACAAAGGACATGTTTAGGTAAACTGCGTATTTTAATGTTTATTCTTAAACATCTGGGAACTCTTTCTTTCTTGAGCTCAATTCTAATTAGGAGTAAGACTCCAATCCTAGACGCCCTTATTTCTATATTTTTTTTTCACCTGTTAAACTTTCTGTAACCCACTGTTTTAATTTTAATTTAAGTTTAATCTTGACTTTATTTTTATTTTTTTTGTCCAATTCCACACAAGAAGTTCATTTCATCTAAAGTCCGAAAATCTTTTAATTTGCTATCAGATTAAATTCTGTAACTGTCCTCGTATCCCCTCGTAAGAGGCCACAGACTCTTTTAGGCCAAGACGTGCAGCTGAAGAGCTTGCCAACGAAGAAGAAAGAAGACGTGCAGCCTCGTTGCCAATCACTGGAGAAACCATCATCGCCATCTTTGTTTCGACCTAAGCTCCAACTGTGATTTATACAATCAAAATCCAGCCGTGTGGCTGCTCGACTGTAAGGGTTGAACTGTGGATGCTGAAATATCTGTGGGCAGATATTTCCCCTAGCATCCACGAAATCTTTAGTGGAGGACGCCTCCGAAAGGAACAGCCGCCGAGAGGAATCTTCACTGCGCAAGGAGTCCCGTGAGCTGCATTCATATTCATCTGCTGAGTTAAACATCTGAGATTTGATTATAATTCAGTATCTAATCAGATGCAAATTTAAAGAGCAATTAACATAACTCTTCTTTTCGTTAAAATTCCGTTTTCATTTTCTTAAGAGTAATCCAGAACTTTTCCATATAATTAGTTAAAAATTTTCCTCATAAATTTGCGTCCAGTTTTCCATAACCTGTTAACTTCAAACTGATCTAAATTCAGCTTACATTTTCACCCTGGTTCTGCAAATGTTTACATGGTTACTTTATCATTTACAAGTTTAATTTAATGGTTAATGAAATCATTACACTGTCCCTTTGTCATCATTACCTTTAATAAATAAGAGAAAATGAGAAAAGTTGTTGGGAATTTATTTCATTCTGAGTCTGGTCAAAGCCCCCAGTATCAAATTCACTGAAATTTTGAGATTGATTGTTAATTAATTTATTGAGTGATTAAACAGGTAGAAAGTAAAGTTAAAGATTAAAAATTGCTCCTTGGAGAGGAGCTGGTGCCCCATGAGTGTTTATTAACTTTTTCTTTGTGTACGAACCCAGAATTCATCTCAGGTTCCAATACATTAATACAAATTAAATAATTTTTATACCTGATCATAATCATAACTCATATAACGTTACATATTTTATGGTGCCTGCCGTGAGAGTCTGGTTCAACTTTGAACATACTCAGAATGAAATATTAAGGCAGAAACTGTGTGTGGTTTGGTCAACTTATAACTTTTAAAAACAACGGTGATGTGTATTGCGTGCCTCTCCTGAGCTGCAGGAGCTACACCCAGCCTTTGTCTGTGTCACGAAGGGGAGGGGGTGAATTCGGCCCACTCTTCCTGAGCACTCTGCTGTGTGTGTGTGTGTGTGTGTGTGTGTGCTGACGAGGGGGAGGAGGGAACGCTTCACCCACTTGGCTCAGTCATTTGTTTGTTGTTTAATGCATGCTTCAGAAGCGTGGTTACACGCTGAATAATTAAAAAAGGCCTAGAGTGACAGAAACATGAAGAAAACCATTCTGTTTACTCATCAGTTTAACCCCACAGGCGAAGAAAACCCTGTGGAAATCAAATTGAACTGACCATTGTGTAAACTAATTTCAATAAATAAAGTTTTAAGGAGATTTAAGCTCTCCCGTGAAAAAAAAGGCGTGAAAAACAAGGTGTGCTTCATTGCGTGCTTCACGACAATGAATAGCCCGCATCCACGTGTCACGTGCACGCTCACAGTCGCGCACGTGACTGACAGGCTGTGCACGAAAACTGCGCATGTGTAGATCGGCTGAGCGACACCATCTTAAGTCCACTTTAAGCAAGTTCCCTGTAGCCACCATTTTAGAGTAGATGCCCTGGACTCCCCGAGTGACGTCATTGGGTTCCCTCTTCCTGGAGTGCAGACGAAAACTGCCTCCATCTTGTGGTCAAACATAGGGACTGCATCTTTCAGTTAAACTTTAATCTTTAAAGCCGATTTATAACCAAATTAAGTCTTCTTATGTACAGCAACATGACAATAAAGGTTGATTTGATTTGATCACTGTGGCATGAAGGTGATCAGCCTGTGGCACTGCTGAGGTGTTATGAAGGTCCAGGTTGCTTTGATAGTGGCCTTCAGCTCATCTGCATTGTTGGGTCTGCTGTCTCTCATCTTCCTCTTGACAATCCTCCATAGATTCTCTATGGGGTTTAGGTCAGGAGAGTTTGCTGGCCAATCAAACACAGTGATACCATGATCATTAAACCAGGCTTTGGTACTTTTGGCAGCAGTGTGGGCAGGTGCCAAGTCCTGCTGGAAAATGAAATCAGCATCTCCATAAACCTTGTCAGCAGAGGGAAGCATGAAGTGCTCTAAAATGTCCTGGTAGATGACTGCATTGACTTTGGTCTTGATAAAACACAGTGGACCAACACCAGCAGATGTCATGGCTCCCCAAATCAGGTGCCAAGTCCTGTCACTGGGAAATCAAGGTCCCAGAGTCTGGAGGAAGAGTGAACAGGCACGGAATCCAAGTTGCTTGAGGTCCAGTGTGAAGTTTCCACAGTCAATGATGATATGTGGAGCCATGCCATCTGCTGGTGATTTTCACTGTGTTTAATCAAGTCCAATGTTAGTGCAGCCATCTAACAGGAAATTTCAGAGCACTTCATGCTTCCCTCTGCTGACAAACTTTATGGAGATGCTGATTTCATTTTCCAGCAGGACTTGGCACCACCCCACACTGTCAAAAGTACAAATACCTGGTTTAATGACCATGGCATCATTGTGTTTGATTGGCCAGCAAACTCTCCTGACCTAAACCCCATAGAGAATCTATGGAGGATTGTCAAGAGGAAGACGAGAGACACCAGACCCAACAATGCAGACGAGCTGAAGGTCACTATCAAAGCAACCTGGACCTTCATAACACCTCAGCAGTAACACAGGCTGATCACCTCCATGTCATGCTGCATTGGTGCAGTAATTATGCAAAAGGAGCCCCGACCAAGTATTGAGAGGTACATGGACATACTGTTCAGTTGGCCAACATTTCTATCGAAAATGTTTTTTTAAAAATTAATTTTATGTAATATTCTAACTTTTTGAGAAACTGAATTTGGGGTTTTCATGAACTGTAAGCCATAATCATCAAAATTAAAATAAATAAACACTTGAAATATTTCACTCTCTGTGTAATGAATCTATATAATATGAGTTTCACTTTTTTGGATTGAATTATTGAAATAAATCAACTTTTCGATGACATTCTAATTTATTGAGATGACCTGTACTCTATGCGTGTACTTATGTACATACAGTGGGGCAAAAAAGTATTTAGTCAGCCACCAATTGTGCAAGTTCTCCCACTTAAAAGATGAGAGAGGTCTCCAATTTTCATCATAGGTATACCTCAACTGTGAGAGACAAAATGAGAAAAAAAAAAATCCAGAAAATCACATTGAAGGATTTTTAATGAATTAATTGGTAAATTCCTCAGTAAAATAAGTATTTGGTCACCTACAAACAAGCAAGATTTCTGGCTCTCACAGACCTGTAACTTCTTCTTTAAGAGGCTCCTCTGTCCTCCACTCGTTACCTGTATTAATGGCACCTGTTTGAACTCATTATCAGTATAAAAGTCACCTGTCCACAACCTCAAACAGTCAGACTCCAAACTCCACTATGGCCAAGACCAAAGAGCTGTCAAAGGACACCAGAAACAAAATTGTAGAGCTGCACCAGGCTGGGGAGACTGAATCTGCAATAGGTAAGCAGCTTGGTGTGAAGAAATCAACTGTGGGAGCAATTATTAGAAAATGGAAGACATACAAGACCACTGATAATCTCCCTCGATCTGGGGCTCCACGCAAGATCTCACCCTGTAGGGTCAAAATGATCACGAGAACAGTGAGCAAAAATCCCAGAACCACATGGGGGGACCTAGTGAATGACCTGCAGAGAGCTGGGACCAAAGTAACAAAGGCTACCATCAGTAGCACACTATGCCGCCAGGGACTCAAATCCTGCAGTGCCAGACGTGTCCCCCTGCTTAAGCCAGTACACGTCCAGGCCTGTCTGAAGTTTGCTAGAGAGCATTTGGATGATCCAGAAGAGGATTGGGAGAATGTCATATGGTCAGATGAAACCAAAATAGAACTTTTTGGTAAAAACTCAACTTGTTGTGTTTGGAGGAGAAAGAACACCATACCTACTGTGAAGCATGGGTGTGGAAACATCATGCTTTTGGGCTGTTTTTCTGCAAAGGGACCAGGACGACTGATCTGTGTAAAGGAAAGAATGAATGGGGCCATGTATTGTGAGATTTTGAGTGAAAACCTCCTTCCATCAGCAAGGGCATTGAAGATGAAACGTGGCTGGGTCTTTCAGCATGACAATGATCCCAAACACACCACCCAGGCAATGAAGGAGTGGCTTCGTAAGAAGCATTTCAAGGTCCTGGAGTGGCCTAGCCAGTCTCCAGATCTCAACCCCATAGAAAATCTTTGGAGGGAGTTGAAAGTCCGTGTCGCCCAGCGACAGCCCCAAAACATCACTGCTCTAGAGGAGATCTGCATGGAGGAATGGGCCAAAATACCAGCAACAGTGTGTGAAAACCTTGTGAAGACTTACAGAAAACGTTTGACCTCTGTCATTGCCAACAAAGGGTATATAACAAAGTACTGAGATGAACTTTTGTTATTGACCAAATACTTATTTTACCGAGGAATTTACCAATTAATTCATTAAAAGTCCTTCATTGTGATTTTCTGGATTTTTTTTTCTCATTTTGTCTCTCATAGTTGAAGTATACCTATGATGAAAATTGGAGACCTCTCTCATCTTTTAAGTGGGAGAACTTGCACAATTGGTGGCTGACTAAATACTTTTTTGCCCCACTGTATACAGAAGGCAGTATATATACAATATATATGAAACATTAACATCATTGAAAAAAGATAGTTGTGGTTTTACATAGAAAGAGAACCCAGCTAGTTGTTGCTTTACCAGGAGTTCATTGTCCATTTGAGTTCAGTATCAATAAAGATTAATGTAAAAAACAAACTGGGACAAAAAACATGTTTCTGGAACATTCCGCAGGTGAACAGGTTAATTGGAAACAGGTGAGTGGATTAATTGGGTATATAATTGTGTTTATAATATATTTTAGGGAGGCTATGTCAGACTGTTTGGGTGTTCCTGTTTTTGTCATGAGGAAGAGTTCAAACCTTTAAAATAAAGAAAACAAAAACATAAAAAACAAACCTGGGTCACTGTCTGGATGAAGTTCACTAATTTATCAGAAAAAGGCATAAATTCAAGAGAAATGAGGTGAGAAATTTTGACATATAAAGCAATAGTGGATCAGGTGAGCGTGCACCATCTAGTAGTTGCTATAGATCTGTGTTGTTTCATAACCTCTCTCATCAGGGCCAAGGAGGATAATTGTCTGCAGTTGGTTGATCACCCACACCTGCAAGTAATTACTGATCCCTGTATAAAGGCTCCAGTATAAGAGCAGTTGGTTGTGGGATCATCACGTGGTAAACCTGGACTCTGTGGCTGGATCAATACCTACCTCTTCCTTGTGAAAATGAACTCCTACCTCTGGCTGTTTCTGGCCAGTGACTCTACTGTTTGAAACCCTCACCTCCACCCAAGGCTGAATTCCCACAGTGGGGGGTCCAACAGGGATTATTGCCAGTTGAAATAAATACTTTCATTGCCTCTCTCTCAGCCTCTCTCAGCAGACAGGAGTATTTGGAATCTAGGCACATGGCAAAGAGAGGTGGCAAAGGCAAAGGAAAAGGCATATAGTGAGTTGCATGAGAGACTAAACACTAAGGAGGGAGAAAAGGACTTGAATCGATTGGCTAGACAGAGATGGAGCTGGAAAGAAGGAACAGCAGGTTAGACTGATTAAGGTCAGAAATGGTAATGTACTAACAAGTGAGGAGAGTGCGTTGAGAAGGTGGAAGGAGAACTTTGAAGAGCTGATGAATAAAGAAAATGAGAGAGAGGAGGATGGATGAAGGAAAGATGGTGAACAAGGAAGTCTGGAGGATTAGCAAAGCAGAAGTGAGGGCAGCTTTGAAGAGGATGAAGAATGGAAAGGTGGTTGGTCCAGATGACATACCTGTGGAGGTACGGAGATGTTTAGGAGAGATGGCAGTGGACTTTTTAACCAGATTGTTGAACACAATCTTGGAGAGTGAGAGGATGCCTGAGGAGTGGAGAAGAGATGTAGTGGGACTGATCTTCAAGAACAAAGGTGATGCTCAGAGCTGTAGTACCTACAGAGGCATAAAGTATGAGGATATGGGAAAGAGTTGTTGAAGCCAGGTTAAGAGGAGAGGTGACAATCAATGAGCAGCAGTACGGTTTCATGCCAAGAAAGAGTACTACAGATGCAATGTTTGCTCTAAGAGTGCTGATGGAGAAATATAGAGAAGGTCAGAAGGAGTTGCACTGTGTCTTTGTGGATCTAGAGGAAGCAGATGATAGGGTGCTAAGAGAGGAAGTGTGGTGCTGTATGAGAAGCTGTATGAGAAGTATGTGAGGGTTGTGCAGGACATGTATGAGGACAGCGAGACGATGGTGAGGTGAGCTGTAGGAGTGACAGATGGGTTCAAGGTGGGGTGGGGTTACATCAGGGATCGGCTCTGAGCCTCTTCTTGTTTTCCATGGTGATGGTCAGGCTGACAGACAAGGTCAGGCAGGCTCCATGGATCATGATGTTTGTAGACAACATTGTGATCTGTCCTGAGAGTAGGGGGCAGGTGGAAGACAACCTGGAGAGGTGGAGGTATGCTCTGGACAGAAGAGGAATGAAGGTCAGTAGAAGCAAGACAGAATACATGAGTGCGAATGAGAGGGAGGCAGGTGTAACGGTGAAGGTGGAAGGAGCAGAGGTAGTGAAAGTAGATGAGTTTAAATACCTGTGGTCAACCATCCAAAGCAATGGCAAATGCACAAGAGAGGTTAAGAAAAGAGTGCAGGCAGGGTGGAGTGGGTGGAGACAAGTGACAGTAAGGGAGCAGCAAAAGTGAAAGGGAAGATTTACAAGATGGTAGAGAGACCTGCTATGATGCATGGTTTGGAGACAGTGGAGCTGACAAAATGACAGGAGATGTAGCTGGAGGTGGCAGAGTTGAAGATGCTAAGAATTTCATAGGCAGTAACTAGGAGGGACAAGATCAGAAATGAGCATATCAGAGGGACAGCTCAAGTTTAGCGGTTTGGAGACAAAGTAAGAGAGGCTGAGATGGTTTGGACATGTGAAGAGGAGGGATAGTGGAGATATTGGACAAAGGATGTTGAAGATGGAGCTACCAGGCAGGAGGAAAAGAGGAAGACAGCAGAGAAGATTGATGGATGTAGTGAAGGAGGACATGGAGAGGGTTGGTGTTACAGAGGAAGATGAAGGGATGGTGGCAGATGATCCACTGTGGAGACCCTGAAGGGAGCAGCTAGAAGAAGAAGAAGAAGGAGAAGAAGAAGAAGTTTGCCTCTATCTCAGTCTCTCTGTGGGTGTGTCCTGCATTTGGGTCCTTGCCTCGTCTAAAATTCATTCATTCATTCATTCATTCATTCATCTTCTTCCGCTTAATCCTTTTCAGGTCACGGGGAGCTGGAGCCTATCCCAGCATCTTTGGGCGAGAGGCAGGGTCCACCCTGGACAGATCGCCAGTCCATCACAGGGCAACACAGAGAGACAGACAACCATTCACTCTCACAGTCACACCTAAGGACCATTTAGAATCCCCAGTTTGATGCCAGTTAACCTAACCTGCATGTTTTTGGCCTGTGGGAGGATAAGTTGCAATGCTACCATAAAACAAATAGCAATTTTACAAATAAAACCTTCAAATTTATGAGCAATTTAGAAAATTTTAAATACAAAAATAGTAAATTGTGAGAAAAAAAAGTTCTAAAATTTACAAGAAAAAAGTTCCAAAGTTATGAGAAAAAAATGACAAATTTGCTTTTAAAAATTTTCCAGTGATGAAAAAATTACATTTTTAAGAGGAAGAAGTTACTAATTTTGAAAAAAAAAATTACGAATTTTTGAGAAAAACTCAGAAATTAAAGAAAAAGTTTCAGATTTCCCAGAAAAAAAGGATCAAATTTAGGAGAAAAAAGTGGAAGTTTCAGGGACAAAAGTGATGAAAAGTTAATTGTGTGTCTCAGAGGTGTTGAGTGTGAACTGGCAGCTGAAGGGAATTCTCAGCATCTTAGCAGACTTGTGAGCAGAAACCTGACTGGGCTCCAGTCTTTCACCTTGATGCAGCACCAGAGGCAACTTGGCTTCAGTGTTCCAAGTCTGAGCAGGTCCAGAAACTTGGACTTGTGCGTCCCAGACTGCTGCATCATCCAATCAGTGAAGCTTCTGCTCCTCATCATGATGGTTCTGACATGGTCGCTACACACAGCTGAAACTGAGCAGCTCAACCATCTGACTTCCTCACAGTCAGTCAGCAGATCTTTGCATCCACACCGTTGGTTGAAGCACATTTGCATCTCCAGGAAGGAGTCCAGAAGATTGGAATGGATTTCCCATCATGCACCTGTAACGGATCTCGTCACAAGCGTAATGGTTCTTCTTTTGGGACACCCTTAAGCGGCCGTGATCGGGAATATCAATGCAAGCGTATGTGCGGCATAGGGACCACGATGACACCAGACTGCTGTTTCCACAATTTCTTTCTCCTGTTAATGAAATAAAACAAACTGTATCACGCTCCGTCTGTACCTCGATCCCACATAGGCTCCCACAGCAAAGCAACGCGATACTGTGGGGAAAGACTAAACTACCGCAGCCTCGGAGGTACAGGAAGAGCGGATGCAAGAAGCGTACTGCCAAAATAAAAGTACTCAAGTAAAATAAAATTCACAACAATATAAATAAAAACATAACTGAGAAAAAGAAATATTTAAAGTACATTTTTGATTCCGTTACACCCACCCCACTGAATTTAACTAAACTTGAGCCACAGCTACACAGGACTCATAACAATATACAAACACCCGGGGTTAGTTAAAGAATACCAACTGAAAGAGAGTCCCACACAAGGACGAAGTGGCATGAGAGCAGCGCTTATCTCTCAACCCAACCACTGGTAATGGAGTGCCTTGTACACCCCACCAAAAACCCCAACTATTAGTGTAGCAAATGTTCTTGAATAATAAAATAAAATAAAATAACTGAACATTAGAAAACAAAGCTAAGTCCACAAAAATATAGTCCACACATGTAACATTTAATCAGTCAGGGTCTGAAACACAGACCTACAAACAGCCTTAACATTAAACTTGTCACAAATCACATCTTGCCTGGACATTGTCTGCACTAGTCTGTTTACAGGTCTAATCAGGCGACCAAATCTTGACCTGATTTGAGGTTGTGCACTTGGACGGTCACAATGTGTACGTGACATCTGGTCAACAGTACAGCAAACAAGGGGAGTGTCTGTCTGTCTCTTGGAGCCAGGAACCGAAACTATTTGACTGTCAAGTGTTTGTCCACCATGAATATCAGTATCAGCTGTAGTCACAGGTCTAGAGTCAGGGGACATGGGATGATCTACACCTTGAGCAACAGGTGCAACTGAAGAATTCTGGGGGTCAGAGGACACACTTGTCACATCAGAAATGTCTACCTGTGACACAGATGGATCAGTGAGCCGCGTGATCCACTCAGCAGTTCTCCTTTCAGAGTCAACAGGTTCTGGATCAACTAATGGTTCACGTGTTTCTCCACATGAAGACGGATCACCTGTACCAGCCTCACTCTCTCTCTCGAAGAGGTCCACAGATGTATCTCCCTCATCACCAATGTCTGTAGCTTAGGTTTCTGGAAGTAAGGTGGGTGAACCATGGTTGGACACATCGCACACATCCACCACAGGAAGAAAATTTACCAGCATCAACAGATTCCTGTGGACCACTTTTGTCCGTCCAGTAAGAGTGTCACAAATTCTGTATGTATGGGTCTGCGGGTTCACATCCATTACAGTGTAAACAGTTGATTCCCACTTATCAGCAGTTTTCTTTTTGCCTCTCTCCTTTCTGTTGGCCAAAAGCACCCTGTCACCAATCTCAATCTTGGATCCTGTCACTTTCCTGTTGTAAAGATTAGCATGTCTGTGTTGCTCCTTAGCAGCACGGTCCTGAGCAACCATCATTGCTTCTTTTAGCTCACAGGTGAGAGTTGCCACATACTTGTCGTAACTGGTTACATCAGCATCGCGAAGAACAGAACGAAACATGACATCTACTGGCAAACGGGGCACACGGCCATACATGAGGTAAAACGGAGGAAAGCCAGTCGTCTCATGGGCTGTACAGTTGTACATAAATGTCAAAGTCTGCAACCGTCGTGGCCAGTTAGCTTTCACCTCAGGGGACAGTGCATGAATCATCCCACCCAGTGTCCTGTTAAACCGTTCGACACTCCCATTTCCCATTTGGTGGTAAGGGGTAGTGTGAGATTTCCTGACACCGGACACTTTGAGGAGTTCACTGATTAATTGACTTTCAAAATTAGGACCTTGGTCACTGTGGATTCTTTCTGGGAATCCAAAGACACAAAAGTACTTGTTCCACAGAACATTTGCCACTTGCTTAGCTGTTTGATCCTTACAAGGAAAGGCCTGAGCCATCCTGGTAAAGTGATCTGTTATCACTAGGACATCAATAGACTTGTTCCTAGAGTCTTCAGCTGACCAAAAGTCAATGCAGACCAGCTCCAGTGGTCTAGATGACAAGATGCTCTCTAAGGGAGCTCGTTCCTCAGGTTCAGCTGACTTGCTGAGGACACAACGCTGGCAGTGTCTGACATGGTCTCTAACATCTCTCTCAAGGGTCAGCCAGAAAAATCTCTGTCTGGATAAACTGAGGGTTCGCGACTGGGCTTGATGACCAGCATCATCATGCACGCCTTTCAACACCTCATCCTTAAGTGAGTCTGGGACAACATACTGAAGCCGTTTGGACTTGGTTCTCTGGTCTCTTGAAACTCTGTACAGAACACCATTGCTCACAGATAGCTTATCCCAGTGTTTCAGATATTTAATCATTGAAAATGATTCTTTCACCCTCTCTCTCCTTGAGGGTCTCCGGTGTCTTTCAACATAGAACAGGAGGCAAGAAAGAGTTCCATCCTCCAACTGTTTGTCACGCAAAGCCTTTTCAGAATAGGCAGGCAACGGGTCTTGACCTGGTGGAACTAACTGGGGCAAAAACTGCAAGGCTTCAATTGCCCGGGCCCTCGGACCAGCATCCCACTCAATGTGTGACTGCATCACAGCAGACACTTCTTCTGAATTCACAATCTGAGTGTGTACCTGGGAGGTATGAGCCTTGTCACACATCGCATCCACGTGACCACTGGATGAACGAAAAGCATCCTGAACAGAGGCAGTAGACACATTTTTGACTTCACTGAGGAGTTTCACAAATGGCTCATTGAACAGTCTGTGACCAATATTTTCCTTGACAAAAGGCACACGGCTTAATGCATCAGCCACAATGTTCTGCCACCCTGGAACATACTTTATGTCAAAGTCATACGCAGCCAACTTGGCTACCCAGCGTTGCTCACAACAGTCTAACTTGGGCTTTGTCTATATGTGAGTCAAAGGATTGTTGTCAGTCCAAACAGTGAATTTGTGACCTTTTAACCAATGACTAAACTTGTCAGTGATGGACCATTTCAAAGCCAGAAATTCCAGTCGGTGCGCTGGATAGTTTTTCTGAGACTGTGTCAGTGACTTACTGGCAAAAGCAATAGGTCTGGCATGACTTTCACCTTCCTGGACCTGGGACAGAACGGCACCTATCCCATCCAGAGATGCATCAGTTGAAAGCATGAAGGGACGGTCAAAGTTAGGATGAGCCAAGACCACAGTGTTAACAAGTGCAGATTTGAGACTTTCAAAGGCACGTATGTATGGGTTAAGTACTGAATCTGTAAGAGAATATAAAGTTCCTTTCTCTCTGTGATCAGTACTATTCGATGAAATCTGACTCCCTCACAAAAATCCTCCTGATCATCTGCAGTCTTTGTTTTCAAAACATTGAGCTCATGGCCTTCGGACAGGCAGCTGCATGGCTCCAAGGACAATGCCAGCAGCCAGACAAAACATCTCCTGCCAAAGAGTCCTTGTTGTTCTTAACTGATACAAACATCTACTTTCAACATTACGCTCATACTGATTCACAAAACTGATGATAAAGATGACTCACTCACTGCTCTCTCTGTGTCCTTGTGAACTTTTTTGTCTGCTGACTGTGCATTGAGGGCTTTTTTTTTCTTGTAATCATAATATTGATCATATATGACCACTCTTCTGAAATCAATGATTTATTTTGCTCCTTCCTATTGTATTATCCTTTCCCATGCTTCCTGTACCCTTCTGTTGGCAGGCGCGTTCACAGATGCAGCCGTGTCACCGGGAATGCAGGTCGTTTTCTGTGTCAAGTCAAATCCCTCGTATGTTATCAGTGATCTGTTATCAGTTATCTGTTAATGTACTTGGCAATAAATCTTTTCTGAGTTCTGAGTTCTGAGTGCTCTTGGGTCCAATCAGAAGCACAAAGCTTTCTTCAAGCCATCTTGGTTTTCTTACATCTGCCTTTAAATTTTCAGAATCAGAATCAGAATCAGAATCAGAATCAGCTTTATTGGCCAAGTATGCACAACACATACAAGGAATTTGACTTTGGCTAAAAACTTGCTCTCGTTGTTCAGGTGGAGGATTTAAATAAGGATTCAATGACAACAGAGTATGTACAGTAAATTACAGTCTGTCCACGTTTCTATAAAAGGATGCAAATATATACAGGAATATATGCAGTTATTTACTCAGACTAACCACACTTTGCAGAAATATATGAAAAAATATACAGTCACACAGTATTTCAATATGAACTCAGATTCAGTGATATAATGTGAATGAAGTAAAAAGCAGTGTGAGAGTTATGTGCAATGTAATAATGGATGAAAAGTCATGAGTACAGCAACAGGTAGGACTAGGTGAATGTTAGGAGTTCATCAGAGTGATGGCTTGAGGAAAGAAACTGTTCCTGTGATGGGTGGTTTTGACCTTCAGTGATCTGTAATGACGACCAGAAGATAGAAGTTCAAACAGTTTGTGGCCGGGGTGTGATGGGTCAGCACAGATGTTTCCCGCCCGTTTCCTGGTTATGGACCGATATAAATTCTCAATGGAGGGTAGGTCGGTACCAATGATCCTCTCCGCAGACTTAACGATCCACTGCAGTCTGGTCTTGTCCTGTTTAATGGCAGATCCAAACCAGACAGTGATGGAAAAGCAGAGGACAGATTGGATGATGGCGGTGTAGAAGACAACCAGCAACTCCTGAGGCAAATCAAACTTCTTGAGCTGACGCAGAAAAAACAACCTCTGCTGGGCCTTTTTCCGGACAGTGTCTATATGGGAGGACCACTTCAGGTTCCGGGAGATTGTGGTACCCAGAAACTTGAAGGAGTCCACAGTGGACACTGTGCTGTTGAGGATGGTGAGTGGGGGGAATGAAGGGGGGTGTCGCCTGAAATCCACAGTCATCTCCACCGTTTTGGCTGGGTTAAGTTCAAGATGGTTCTGGCTGCACCAGAGGATCAGCTGCTCCACCTCCCGCCTGTATGCAGACTCATCATCATCCCGGATCAAACCGATGACTGTGGTGTCGTCCGCAAACTTCAGGAGCTTCACCGAAGGGTCCTCTGAGGTGCAGTTGTTGGAGTAGAGGGAGAAAAGCAGTGGGGGAAAGGACACATCCTTGGGGGGCGCCAGTACTAATTTTTCGGGAGCTGGATGTAAATCTCCCTAGCTTCACTTGTTGCCACCTGTCAGTCAGAAAGCTAGAGATCCACTGGCAGGTGGAGGGGGGCACCTTGAGCTGGAGGACTTTCTGATGAAGAATGCCTGGGATGATGGTGTTGAACGCTGAGCTGAAGTCGACAAACAGGATCGATTCCACCTTTCAACAGGCTGAACAATGGCTTGGCAATGGCAGAATATCCTGGCACAAAATGCTGATAGTAATTAACCATCCCCAAGAAGGATCTAAGTCTTTTTTGGGATGGTGTCACACCATCAGTGTCCATAAGGTCAGCACGTCATTTTTGCGATGTTTTCAACCTTACTAGGGTCGGTTGAAACACCATTCTCATCAATTACGTGACCAAGAAACCTCACAGATCTCCTGAGGAAAAAACACTTTTTGGGTGCCAACTTCAAGTTGTGCCTACGCAGCCTGCTGAACACCATCTCATGGCGCTGCAATGCACTCCCCTCATCAGATGCAAAAATCAGCAGATCATCCAAATAGCACAACAAAGTCAAGTAATTCTGGTCACCAAAAATGGCAGTCATCATGCGCATAAAACTAGCAGGACTATTGCATAATCCCTGGGGCAGGCGATTGTACTCATACAAGCCCATTGGAGTGGTAAAAGCAGAATACTTCCTGTCATCCTCATGAAGCGGCATGTTGTAGAAGCCGGACGTTAAATCCACTGTGCTGAAGAGACAGTTACCTCCCAGTGCTGCCAGACAATCTGCTTGGTGATGGAGAGGGTGAGCGTCTTTCAGAGTCCTCTTATTCAGCCAGCGAAAATCCGTGCAGATGCGGAGGTCGCCATTCTTTTTCCACACAAGAACCAAGGGAGATGCATACTCGCTAGTCAATTTCCTGATAATGTCTTTTTCCTCCATTTCATTTAGCACCTGTCTTAATTTCTGATACTGACTAGGGGGTACACACCTGTATGGGAGTCTGAATGGTTTATCATCAGATAAATGTATACGGTGTACAAAGCCCTTAGCTTCTCCACAGTCTAGGTGGTGGTGTGAAAAGACATCCTCGTACTGAAGTACCAAGTCAGCCATTCTCTTTTTGCAGTCCTCTGACACTTGGTATTAATTAATGTCTATGTCACAAAGTCCCACTGACTTGAGTTTTTCTTTTACAGACTCCATACCAGCATCACATGCCGTTGTAGACTGTGTGTAGCAGGTCACTGGTACACTAGACTGCTCAGCTGCGTCCATGTCTTCAAGGGCTACACATGTGTAGACGTCGGCTAGCTTTGCATTGCGCCGTAACAACACAGGCTTGTTGGACGTGTTGATGAGTTTGAGCGGGACCCACCTGTCACCCCACATAGGAGTTACAATCTTAGCTACTAGGACACCCCTAGGAGCTGAACGAGAAGATGTGGGCTCTGTCATGACTGTACTGCCTGGAGATACAACAGTGTCTTTAGGCAATTTACCCCAAACAAGGTACTCATGCCCAGGTTCAAGGTAGGTGGCTGAGTTACATCTGACAGTACCAACTTTGTCAGGAATGTCATTTCCTTTCCAGGGGTTCAAACCAGTGAGCATAGACAAGAACTGCTCAGCTTCTGGTTCTGCAGTTTGGCAGGGGCCAGACACTGTTTTCCAATAGGACTTGCATTGTTTTGAATGGTGTAGGATGTGCTTTATTACATCGGTACCAATAATCAACTCATCATGCTGACCACAGACAACCAGAGTGGGGACCAGCATTTTGTAACCATACACTTCCATCACAATGTCAAAAGCACTCTTTGGCCTGACACGCTGTCCACCACACCCAACCAGCATCACATTCCCATCAATCTAGTTCTCATTTGTTATCACTCCAGCAGTTCTCAGTTTCTTCTCTGCATCCTCGTTGATACTGCAGGCCATGGAGCCACTGTCCAGCATGCCATCAATTATCACTGCACCACCAAAAGCTACTGGTGTGTAGAAAAGGCTGGAACTATTGCCAATTATGTGAATGTTCTGATATACAACAACTACATCATCGCATGAGCTTCTCACTGATGCAAAAATCAACTCAGCATCAGACGTGTCACTGCAGTGGGAGCTTGAGGTGAGACCTGCACTGCCTCCCTCCAAGTACAGGTCAGTTAGTTTCCCTGAGACTGAGAAGGAGGCTGACAGTTGTTGTTGGGACAGGCCAGTCTGGTATGACCAGGGGAAAGACAGGTAAAACACAGTTTCTCAGACATGCAATGTGAAATGGTGGAGTGACGTGTGTCATTACAGACCATACAAGTTGCTTCTCTGGGGCGTCTCTGACGAGGGGCACGTTTAAATCTGTTGCTCTCAGTCGGGTGAGAAATTGTACACTGCTGCAACTTCTCCATCATTTCCTGAAACATATTAACCATGCGACCAAGGAGCCTCTCCTCTGACTGTTGGAGATTTTGAGCAACAACCGGCACACTAGCACAATCTGAGCTGAGTGTGTTTGGGGTAGGGTCAGAGATGGGGAATGGAGAGGGACCCTGACATGTAAACTGTCGGGTTTGAGGAAGTGAAGAGGGAATGACTGGGGTGTGGCACTGTTCTGGCATGGTCATGGCTGAAGATGGCAACCTGGGTTTGTCAGATGTTACAGTAGCTGTGTGACTCATTAGCTGTGGACCATCAGGTGCTCTGGCACTAGCTCTAACCTTTCTCTGATAATCGTCAATTCTCAACTGAACATCACGTGAGGTCCATTCATGAGGTGGTTTCCACTTCAAGGTACAAGACAGATCAGGATCAGGACAATTTTTGACGAACATGATAGCAACCTCTTTGCTCATGTCTTCAGTCTGCTTGCCTTGTCTACGCAGGCCCTCGAGAGCCAGGTCAGCTGCTTTGTTCAGCCTTATCCAGTAGTCCACTGGGTTTTCTCTGTGCCTGGGCAGGGTTGCATAAAAATCTGCGAGCGGAAGACATGAGGAGGCATCACAGAAGTAACTGTAGCGTGAAATAGGGAATTTTAATAAATAATAAATATGATCAGGTATGAATTATTTAATTTATATTGATGTATTGGAATCTGAGATCAAATCTCGTTTCATATACACCAGAAAAGTTAATAACACTCGTGGGGCACCAGCTCCTATCTCTAAGAAGCAATTTAATCTTTAATTTCACTTTATACCTGTTTAATCACTCAATAAATTAATCAATAATCAGTCTCAAAATTTTTTCGTGAATTCGATACCTGTGCTTGAACAGACTCAGAATGAAATAAATTCTCAACAACTTCTCTCATTTTTACAGGTTTATTAAACGAAATGATTAACAGACATTGCAGTAATTTCATTAATCATAAAATCAATCTTGTAAATGATAGATTAACAATGTCAATATTTTCGTAACCAGGGTTAAACTGAGAAACCAATTTCTATCAGTTTGTGTTAACAGATTATGGAAACAACGCAAATTTATGGAGAAAGTTTACTAATTATATGAAAAAGTCCTGGATTAATCTTAAGAAAATAAAAATGGAATTTTACTGAAAAGAAGAGTTATGTTAAGGGCTTCTTAATTTGCATCTGATTAGATACACAAATTATTACCGAACCTCAGACGTTTAATTCAGCAGATGAATTAAAGTTTTGCAGCTCACGTGATCCTCATTCGATGATGGTTTTGTCATCGTCCTCATGAAGTTTTGAAGTGTTGTTCAGGGACAAAACCCAGAATATTTGTCCCGCAAATATTCTCTTGACGATGAATGATATTTATGAAATCGTAAGTTGGATCTCGATGGTTGAAATCCTGCAGAAGCGCGCTGATTCCTCAGCCTGCGTGTGATGTGGGAGCTGCGCCTTTTCTTCCTGGTAGACAAGCGGCTGCAGAGGTCTTCGATAATAATTAATTAAGGATATCTAATCCGATCTCAAATTAAAAAGCTTCGGACTTTAGATAAAAATTGTAGCTTCTGGTGGGTGCTTGGTCAAGAAAAATATAAAAATAAAGTCATGATTAAAGTTTACATTAAAATTAAACAAATGGTGGTTTTACAGAAAGTTTAACAAAGAAAAAGAGATAAGTAAAAATTGGAGTTTAACTCCGATTAAGAATTGAGCTCAAAGAAATAGGAATTCCTAGGCATTTAAGAGAAAAAGAAAAACATTAAAATACAAAGTTACATAAACAAATTACGAGTTATCTGCTCTGTGTTCAGGAAAACGACACGTGGTCGAAGTCTTTGTTCAGACGGTCCTTTGTTCTTCCTTGCTGTGTGTAGACAATGGATAAGGGCGAAGAGAAGAAAGAGGGGCAAAAGAGGAGCCGAAAAGAAAAGAAAAAAAGACTGAAGCAGGGGTCCCTCTGTTATTTATAAGTTCTGTTGAGCTTCGCGGGCTTCCGGGATCTCAGCCAATGAGTGTCCTTCGTGGGAGGCCCGATGAACCTTTAGTCCAATAACAAACAGTCTACAAGGGACCAATGGGATGAAGAATTGTTGTCATGCAGAGATTGGCTGCTGGAGTCACATGTGATATCGGCCCACCCGAATACACACAATTTTAAATACATTGGAATATATAAAGAGAGAAGAGAAGGTTTAGAATTGAGTTTGTAATAATGTACTTTAAAATTCACTGGTTAAATCCAGCATGTTCCAGAGTTTAAGGAAATTTTATTGAGCTGTGGGTCTGTGTGGCCAGGTCTGTTGCATGTTTTATGGGGGCAATAAAAGCAAAGCCGGACATTGGGGAAATTCCTTAGGCTGGTTTTTAACAAAGGAATGGGATTTCAGCTGTGGCCTGGGGGAGAAAATCCATTTCTTTGTCTTACTTCTGGGTGAAACAAAAATGTCTTTAAGCAGAAGAATAATTATTGCTGAGCCAAAGTGAGATGATGCTACATAACGGAGAAGAACATCATAGATTATCTCAGGTTTCTTTATAGCATCTAGCTCCAGGTGACTACGCAGGGCAACTTTCACAACATCTCTGGCTTTGCCCAGTAAATAACTCATTATTTCTCCTGCTTGCTCACACACAGGAATCTCTCTCTTCTTAAGGTCAGTCTTAGACAAGTCAATCCAGTCCCGAAATGAATATTTGTCAGCACTGCCACCTCTAAATGTGGGTAGTTCTCTGTCTGACTTAACATGGACAGTCACATGTGGGGGGGTCGCATTTGGTAACATCACAATGTGCTGTTCGATCAGTAGGAGAAGTCTGGTTGTCATTGGTCATATTCACAACACCAGCAGACATTAATTTAGTGACTATAGACTCACCATTTGACTCACCATAGACTCAGTCATCTCTCGGCGCCACACCAGTCGGCTGCCTTTTGCAACAGCGGCTCGATTCCGAGTTTTTTTCCCCCTTCCTCTCTCTTTTGATCACTTTTTTTTTTTTCACCCCACTTATATCACGGACACACAGATCGTCCCAAATGTCTCCTGAGCCGGTGGACGGAGCCACTGTTTATAGCAGGATACGATACAACAGGGAAGAGCTGCTAGCATTTAACCGCCACCCGGTCCCACTGGAAAAACTCGACATACCGAGAGAACTGAGGCGAAAACGCCGCGGCTGCCGGGCTGGAGTAAGGCGGAGGACAAAAAATATAAGGTACAGACCCTCCCTTCCATCTGTTGTCATGGGAAATGTACGGTCGATACTGGGAAAGTTAGATGAGCTAGCGGCTATCTCCCGTTATGATAGCACTTACCGGGAGTGCTCTCTCCTTTTGTTTACTGAGACGTGGCTAACTGAACTAGCAGCAGATGCTAACATTGAGCTGGAGGGTTTTCACATGATACGAGCTGACCGAACACCAGAGAGTGGCAAAACTAGGGGCGGTGGAGTGATAATGTATGTTAACAACAACTGGTGCAGACCGGGACATATCACTGTTAAACAACGACACTGCAGCAAAGACATTGAGTTGCTAGCTGTTAGCATGAGGCCTACATATCTCCCGAGAGAACACTCACACGTGATCTGCATTGTTGTTTATGCAAATCCGACGGCGAACGCTGGGACAGCGCGTGACGTCATCCATTCAGTAACCAGCAGGCTGCAGACAGAACACCCAGATGCTCTTCTCCTCATCTCAGGCGATTTCAACCACGTTTCACTGTCTCCCATTCTGCCCACTTTCACCCAGTATGTCACATGCCACACTAGAGACAATAAAACACTGGATTTGTTCTACGCAAACACTAAGGAGGCGTACACCTCATCACAACTCCCCCCACTTGGGAGATCGGATCACAACTTGGTTCATCTCCGACCGGTGTACAAACCCCTAGTGCACAGACAACCTCCGGCCATGCACACTGTGGAGTTATGGTCTGAGGAGACAATGGACACTCTAAAGGACTGTTTTGAAGCCACTGCCTGGAAGCAGCTCTGCGATCCACATGGTGAGGACATCGATGGCCTCATTCACACCTTCACGGGCTACCTCAGCTTCTGTGTGGACAAATCCGTTCCCACCAAGACCATACGGCGTCACTCAAACAACAAACCCTGGATCAACCCTGAGATAAAAACACTTCTGAGAGAGAAGAAGAGGATCTTCAGGTCGGGGAACAGGGAGATTTTTTTTTTTTTTTTTTTTTTTTTTTTTTTGTTACTTATTTGTACCCGTAGGTAGACTTGGTTTGCAGTCTGGTGACAAGCCACTGGCTGCTGGTCGCTGCGTGCGCGAGCGCCCTAAACCTACATGTTTTTGGTATGCGGGAGGAAACCGGAGAAATCCCGGAGAAATCCCGGAGTAAACCCGCGCAACACGGGGAGAACATGCAAACTCCACACAGCTCACTGTTGGTCGGGGGCTGGGATCGAACCCACGATCTCATGATCCCCGCGATCCCCCGGCCGAGGGTAAAACTGTGCTGCCACAGTGCTAAACCACTGCGCCACCGTGCAGCGCTGAAGTCCGTACAGAGGGAGCTGAGGAGAAAGATCAGAGAAGGCAAGGACAGCTTCAGGAAGAAGATGGAGGACAAGCTGCAACAGAGTGACATCAGCGGGGTCTGGAGAAACCTCAAAACCATCTCGGGGCTCCAGAATACCTCCCCCCAGGCCACGGGGGGCAGGGAGTGGGCGAACAACCTGAATCTGTTTTTCAATAGATTTGACCAACCGCCCTCCCCCCTGTCTGCACAACAACCACTGCTGCCCCTAAGAAATCAAGTCCTGCTACCCACTCCCCACTCCACCGACACCCCCCCACTCCCAACACACAGCCCCCCATCCTGACCCTGACCAAGACCCAGGTGAGGACGGAGCTGAGGAAGATCAAGGCGAGGAAGGCGTCGGGACCGGACGGCATCAGCGCAAAGCTCCTCAAGTCCTGTGCAGACCAGCTGTGTGGGATTGTGACATATATCTTCAACATGAGCCTGAAACTGGGGAGGGTACCACAGCTGTGGAAAACATCTTGTGTGGTACCTGTACCAAAAACTTCCCACCCCAAAGACCTGAACAGCTTCAGACCGGTGGCCTTGACGTCCCACTTGATGAAGACCCTGGAGAGACTGCTCCTTGCTCATCTCCGCCCCCTGGTGGAACCAGCGATGGATCCACTCCAGTTCGCCTACCAGCATGGCATTGGGGTGGAGGATGCGGTGATCTTCCTCCTTCACCGTTCTCTGTCCCACCTGGAGAAGCCCGGGAATATGGTGAGGATCATGTTCTTTGACTTCTCCAGTGCTTTCAACACCATCCAACCGATGATCCTGAAGGACAAGCTGCTGCGCGCAGGGGTGGACCAACACCTGTCATCATGGATCCTGGACTACCTCACGAACCGGCCTCAGTTTGTGAGAACCCGGGACTGTGTTTCCGACACGATCATCAGTAGCACGGGGGCCCCCCAGGGAACGGTGCTGGCTCCCTTCCTGTTCACTCTTTATACTGCGGACTTCTCACACAACACAACACATTGCCATCTACAGAAGTTCTCTGATGACTCTGCGATCATTGGTCTCATCTCCAGCGGAGATGAAGCTGAGTACAGAGGGCTTATCCAGAACTTTGTGGACTGGTGCCATCGGAACTGCCTCCAGATCAACGCGAGGAAAACTAAGGAGCTGGTGGTGGACTGCCGCAGGCATGGGCAGCCCCTCACAGCACCAGTAAATATACAGGGAACAGACATCGAGATGGTGACATCCTACAAGTACCTGGGTATTCATCTGAACAATAAACTAGACTGGTCACACAATACTGACGCACTCTACAAGAAGGGACAGCGCAGGCTGTTCCTGCTGAGGAGACTCAGGTCTTTTGGTGTACAAGGGGCGCTGCTGAAGTCATTCTATGACACGGTGGTGGCATCAGCCATCACTTTTGGAGTGGTCTGCTGGGGCAGTGGCATTACTGCAGCCGATAGGAAGAGACTGAACAAACTGATTAAGAAAGCTAGCTCTGTCCTGGGGCAACGCCTTGATCCGATGGAGGAGATAGGAGAGAGAAGGACGGTGGCTAAACTGTCATCTCTGCTGGAGTCCAAGTTCCACCCTATACAGGACATACTGGATGCACTGAGGAGCTCATTTAGCAGCAGACTACATCATCCCAGGTGCACAACCGAGAGGTTTCGTAGGTCCTTCCTACCAACGGCTGTCAGACTGTACAACCTAAGCAGGGCTGCTCGCAGAGATAGCAAAAAGACGTAACAAACTAATAGTTTTTTTTGAATACAAAAGATGCAATAGACTTACACAATGGTCCTCTCCGGCATACAACTAGGAACATACCGGTCGCTATGGAGGGTGAGAATATGTATGGGCACATAATCATACCATGTAGGATAACTAAATAGACGGTTATGCTGTTTCATCCCACCTAGCAACAATGCTCTGCACTGTGTGTGTTTATATTTATATATCTATATATTTATTCCATCTAGCTACAATGCTCAGCACTGGGTGTGTTTATATTTATATATCTATATATTTATTCCATCTAGCTACAATGCTCCGCACTGTGTTTTTATATATCTACATATTATTCCATCTAGCTACATTGCTCCGCACTGTGTGTGTTTATATACTTGCATATTTATTCCACCTAGCTGCAATGCTCCGTACTGTGGGTGTTTATATATTTACATATTTATTCCATCTAGCTACAATGCTCTGCACTGTGTGTTCATATATTCATATATTTATTCCATCCAGCTACAATGCTCTGCACTGTGTGTCTGTGTGTGTGTGTGTGTGTGTGTGTGTGTGTATATATATATTTTATAGTAATATGTACATATGTATATTAGCTGCTCTTGCTTGCTTGTTTTTTTTTTTCTTGCCTTCTGATTGTTGCTCTGAGTGTTGCTATCCCTGTGCTGTTGCAATCCTGGAATTTCCCCGTTGTGGGACTAATAAAGGCTTATCTTATCTTATCTTATCTTATCTTACCAGTTTGAGCACCAAGCTGCTCCACCATGTCTGTAAAATTTTCAGTGGCACCGACATTGCTGCAGGGTGTGGAAACATGAGGACCCTCACTCATGAACTCACCAACAGAAATACAACCTGGGCTCTGACCTAACCCTGTATCCCCACCACTGTTCATAAATTTTGAATGTCCCACATCTCTACTAATAGCAATATCACTGCGCCAGATACCTCTCCCTTTTGGCAAAACAGGTGTTTTATAATTATCCATGTCTTTTTTGTCGTTTTTTTTTTGTCTTGAACTACTTTACACAGTGAAATTTTTTTTTTCGTTGTGACTAACTCCAAAATAAGGTGGCGTATATCAGTTAAAATGTATTACAATAGTCCTGTATATGCCTGACCACATATACGTCCCAGCATAGACCCAGTACGGCGATTCAGCATCCACGGTGACCAGTGTCCAGCTGATCTGAAGTTCCAAGGGTCACTGACACCAGTGTAACGGATCTCGTCACAAGCGTAATGGTTCTTCTTTTGGGACACCCTTAAGTGGCCGTGATCGGGAATATCAATGCAAGCGTATGTGTGGCATAGGGACAACGATGACACCAGACTGCTGTTTCCACAATTTATTTCTCCTGTTAATGAAATAAAACAAACTGTATCACGCTCCGTCTGTACCTCGATCCCACACAGGCTCCCACAGCAAAGCAACACAATACTGTGGGGAAGACTAAACTACCAGAGCCTCGGAGGTACAGGAAGAGCGGATGCGAGAAGCGTACTGCCAAAATAAAAGTACTCAAGTAAAATAAAATTCACAACAATATAAATAAAAACATAACTGAGAAAAAGAAATATTTAAAGTACATTTTTGACTCCGTTACACACTACTATCATCAAAGCTTTCAGAACAGGCAGCGAGTAGAAGAGATGATAGAAAATCCTTGCAGCTAGAAGTGATTCAGTGAGGAAAAGCTGCTCTCAGCTTTCTTTGAAAACCCAACCATGACTGACTGTGGAGTGGAGCTTTGCTAAGACGCCAACCGTGTTACCCTGCTGTCCTGGTTCTGGTTCAGGGAGACTGGGAATTAATACAGTCAGTTATATCACACAACTAGACTAGAAATGTTTCAGCAAGGTGGGGAAGGAAAAGGAGCACTGTCACTTTAAAAATGGAAAGGATTATAAGACTCCTTCAACAAGGTCATTCAACACAGAGTGAAAAAAAACATATTGGTTGTTTCTGGTCATCCGAGTCTGAAATTTGGAGCCAAAACAAAACAGGAAGGAAGACGTCAAAGAGCCACAACAGAAAAACTCAAAGAAATAGAACAGAATAGAATCGGCTTTACTGTCGTTGTACAGTTGTACAGTCCAACCAAACTGAGGATGTGTCTGAAAAATCAAAATGTTCAACAAAGAAAAGACTCACCATCATGTGTTTGAATAAAGACAGAATCAAATCTCTGGTGTGATTAAAATCCTCTTTATTAAACAGATACTTTATTTCCAACAAAAAGCAAAAACCAAACCAATGACCAGAGCAATAACAGTGACCGAGTCCAGTCCTGGAAAGGCAGAAGGAAGAAGTTCACACTGATTTACTCCAACTCCTCTTTTCCCTAAATACAACCCATGTGAAATATATACATTATTACCTCATTTAAGACCCCAAGTAGACAATTAACTATATTTTATCCCCATCAACATTGACTCCCATCCATCCCTACATACATACGGTCCATAGATCTAAACCAGCCCCAAACACCACAGATATACACAGATCTGCACAGTCCTGTCCCACATACCCTCCCATAGTGTCCCAGAGTGAGCAGAGTGAATCCTACATATTAATACTGCACCTCTAGCATTGATCCTTTCAGCAAATAATGTTTGGACCTATTTTTGAATTGGTTTCTGTCCATAGTTCCAGTTGGTGTCCATGACTGCAGCTCAGCTTCTGGCCTCGTTCAAACCAGTTGTGTTCAGTGCTTCCATGAGCAGATTCCCTTCATCAGCACAGTGGGCCTGACTGAGAAGCTCGGCGCCGTTCACCACAATAAAGACCAATCAGCAGCAGCTGCTGGGAGGGGCCCATGTCCCCCTGTTAGCAACGTGAGCCACAATCGCCCCCCTTGTTCCTCTGCCCCCCGTCTCCATTCAGAGGTGCAGCTCAAGGGGGGACGGGGGGACGCTGCCCCTCCCAGCCTGCAGAAAAGACAGAATCAGCCCCCAAAATCATTTTGACATCACACAACTGAATAAAATCACTTTGAATCACTGATTCTGAGCACAAACGCAAGAAACGGAGACATTTTACACTCCACAATTAGATCATTTTTTTCTTTTATATTTTCACATTTTTTCATGTAAATTTGATCTTTTTCTCAAAAAGTTTGAACTTTTTTCTTAAAAAAATGTTCCTTTTCCTCATAAATCTACAACTTTTTTCTTCAAAAATTTTGACTATTTTTCATAAATTTATGTTTTTTTCTTGTATATTTACAACTTTTTTCAGAAATTGTTTTAACTTTTTTCTTAATCATTTGTGACTTTTTTCTTATAAATTTGCATCTTTTTTCCTCATAAATCAACTTTTTCCTCAAAAATTTGCAACTTTTTTCCCTGTAAATTTTACAAAAATTTTTTACATGAAATTGAAAACTTCTCTTATTTTAGAAAATATGACTGCGTCTGAGCGACCAGCTCTCAATAAATATTGCCAACCTCATGTCCTGCGTTTGGGTCCAGTTTTCCTCACCGTCACAGTTCAGTGTTTATTCTGTGGAATTAAACTGTCATTTGTCATGTTTTAATGTTTTAAATTGGCGTCTTTGATCATATCTTTGCAGCTTTTTCTTGTAAAGTTCTCCATAATTCCCACTGATCCATCTGTAGCTCCTGCTGTATTGGTAAATGCCCCCATCCCCGTTGTTAAACAGAACAAATCTCCTCCTGCCAAGTACCAGGAGAACCACTGTGTTAGAACACCTCAGAGTTGATCATTTAAGAGATCTGAGCAACATTAGAACCAAATCTGTGTGACCAATGAAGCTCTGCTGGTTTCTTTGTTAAAGCTCATGAAACAGAAGAGAAAAAACAGATTCCAGACACAGGAGTGAAAATCTTCAGCAACATTCAGAGCTCAGAGGAGTTTCCATGTTCATGTGGAGAAACATCTGAGTCCATCAAATCATGATAAGGAGCAGTGACAGCCTCCATGGCTGACAGACAGAGGAAAGAGTTCCACTAGAACCACAAGAACAGCAAGAGAGAACCATGAGAAGACGTGGAGGGACCGCCCACAATGTTTGACTGACAGCTGGTCTCTGCAGAAACCAGGATGGAGAGAAAATCAAACAGAAAAGTAAAACAGAGATTTGAACCTACAACAGCATGAAGACTTCAGTCTATCTGACTTTAACCAACTCAGCTGTGGATCCAGAACCAATACCAAGTCCAGCATAGAGGTTGTGAGTGAACGTGCTCTGGACTCTGTGGATCAGGGTCATGGTCTCAGAGACTCTGTAGAAGGACAGAGAACCTGCTCTGTGATCCAGGAACACTCCTACTCTGGAGGATCCAGGACCTGAGATGTCAGCGGAGATGTTGTTGTGAAGGAATGTGAAGCTGTTTTGGTCACAATATAATGACCAAGATTTGTCATTAAATCCAAACCCACATTCATTCTCTCCTCCTGCTCTTTTCATGTCCTTATATGCTACTGCTGCAGAACCTCCTCCCCCTCTCCACTCCACCTCCCAGTAACAACGTTCACTCAGACTCTCTCTACTCAGGACCTGAGGCCACCCTGTAAATCTGTCTGGATGTTCAGGATAAGACCGTGATTGTTCCATATTTGTCACTTTTCTGTTCCCCTCTGATAATTCCAGCCATCCATTTACTGTGTTTGGATCCAGAGTGATTTCCTGGTAGTACTGTAAGAATTCCTCTCTGGTCTTTGGCTCTGGTGTCAGTAGAAGCTCTGAGATGTTTGTCCGTGTCTCTGTCAGAATGTCCTGGAGTTTGTCTCTGACCTCTGACACAGCTGCTGTCACATCCTCAAAGTAGCTCAGAGGACCAACATAGATGATGGGTGAGTGTGGAGACTCTCTGAGTGCTGACAGTGAGGGGTAGCTGTGGAGAAACTGGATGTGATCCTCTGTGTGTGAGAGCCGTTCCAGCTCGCCGTCTTTGCTCTTCAGCTCGGCGATCTCCTGCTCCAGCTTCTGCTGAAGATCTAAAACTTGACTCACTTCAGTTTCCTGCTGGGATCTGACCTGCTGCTTCACATCAGAGCTTCTTTTCTGGATCAGACGGATCAGCTCAGTGAACATCTTCTCACTGTCCTCCACTGTTTTATCAGCGGACCCATTGATGGCCTCCACCTGCTGCTGAAGAACCTTCACATCTTTCTCTCTGCCCTGGATTCTCTGTTGGATCTTTAGTCGACTCTCGCTGAGCTTCTTCTGCCTCTCAGCCCTTTCTGCTGCAGCTGAGACTGTATGGTGGCCTTGATGTTCATCCATGGTGCAGAGATAACAGATGATCTGCTGATCAGTATGACAGAAAATCTCCTTCAGCTTATCATGACAAGAGCAGATGTTCTCCTGGAGGTTCTTGGAGGGCTCCACCAGCTTGTGTTTCCTCAACGGAACCACATCATAATGAGGCTGAAGGTGATCCTGACAGTAAGAGACCCGGCAGTCCAGACAAGTTCTGACAGCTTTCAGCTTCCTCCCAGAGCAGAAGTCACAGGCCACATCTGCAGGTCCAGCATAGCAGTGATCAGCAGGAGCAGCCTGGAGTCCAGTCTTCTTCAGCTCCTCCACTAGACCTGCTAACACGGTGTTCTTCACCACATCAGGCCTCGGTATGAAAGTCTTCCTGCACTGAGGACAGCTGTAAATTCCCCTCATGTCCTCTGCATCCCAGTGGGCTTTAATGCAGTCCATACAGTAGGTGTGTCCACAGGGAAGAGCCACCGGATCCTTCAGCAGGTCCAGACAGATGGGACAAGAGAAGTTCTCTGGGTGCAGCTGAACTCCTTTCTGGGCCATTTCTGCTCTCAGTGACGGTGACTGTGTGAGTTCCTCTTGCTGCTAAACAGAGACTATAGAGCCCTGATCTGAACACGTCACCACAGGTTGGTCCACCCAGGATCAGAGTTCAGTTCTGAGGGAGGAACCATAAAGAATGTGGACAGACCAGAGCTGCTGAGACAGAGAACAGGGCTGGGTGGAGCTTTTAGGGAGGACCATGAAGATGAGCTTGGCTGCTTCTGCTTTAGACTTCAGACTGTTTCAATGAAGAAAAAACCTTTAAAATAAAAAAATAAACTTGGATCATTGTCTAGATGAAGAGAAAAAAGCAACACGGCGGCACGCCGCAACAGTTGCTGATTTACAAGGAAAAAGTTGGTGATTTTTGATCAAAGAAGCTGCAAATTTATCAGAAAAAATTGCAAATTCATTTTATTCATTCAAATTCTAAGAAGAAATCCAGAAAAAAGAGAAATTAGCAACTTTTTTTTTCTAAAAAATGCAACTTTTTTCCTGTCATTTTTTAACATTTATCTCAAAAATTTAAACTTTTCTTGCAAATTTGCAGCTTTTCACCTATAAATTTGCAATTTTTTGCTATAAATTTGCAAAAAATTTGCAACTTTTTTCCTCAAAAATTTGCAGGTTTTGTCTTGCAAATATGCAGTTTTATCTGTGTAAATTTACGAATTCCTAAAAATTTGTGAAATTTTTCCTTAAAACTTACAACTTTTCTTGCATATTTGCAACCCTTTTATTTTGAACTTATTTTTCACTTGTAAATTTGCAACTTTTCTTCCTAAAGATGTGCAACTTTTTTTCATCAAAAATTTGCAACTTTTTTCTTGCAAATTTGTCTTTTTTTTTCATATGGAAATGTGATTTTTCTCTTGTAAATTTTGAACTTTTTCATATAAATTTGCAACTTTTTCTTGTAAATTTGAAACTTTTTTCTTGTTAATTTGAAGCTTTTTTTCTTGTTAATTTTAAACTTTTTTCTTCTAAATTTAAATTTTTTTCATGCAAATTTGTCTCTTTTTCTTATGGACATGTAATTACTTTCTTGTAAATTTTTAACTTTTTTCGTATAAATTTGCAACTTTTTCTTGTAAATTTGAAGCCTTTTTTGTTAATTTGAAGCTTTTTTCTTGTTAATTTGAAACTTTTTTCTTCTAAATTTAATTTTTTTCATGCAAATTTGTTTTTTTTTCTTATGGACATTTGATTTTTCTCTTGTAAATTTTGAACTTTTTTCATATAAATTTGCAACTTTTTCTTGTAAATTTGAAGCTTTTTTCTTGTTAATTTGAAGCTTTTTTCTTGTTAATTTGAAACTTTTTTCTTCTAAATTTGATTTTTTTTTTTGGCATATTTGTCTGTTTTTTCTTATGGATGTGATTTTTCTCTTGTAAATTTTGAACTTTTTTCGTATAAATTTGCAACGTTTTCTTGTAAATTTGAAGCTTTTTTCTTGTTAATTTGAAACTTTTTTCTTCTAAATTTGAAATTTTTTCTTGTAAATTTGCAAACTTCTCTTTTAAATTTGAAACTTTTCTTTTAAATTTGAAACTTTTTTCTTTTTAATTTGAAAGTTTTTTCTTGTTAATTTGAAACTTTTTTCTTGTTAATTTGAAACCTTTTACCTGTCAATTTGTAGTTTTTTTTTCCTGTAAATCTGAAACTGTATTCCTATAAATTGGCAACTTTTTCCAAAAAGATTTCTACTTTTCCCTATAAATTTACAAATTTTCATCCTATAAATTTTTGAAAATTTTCCTTAAAATTTACAACTTTTTCTTGAATATTTGCAACCCTTTTCTTATGAACTTCTGATTTTTCTCTTGTAAATTTTCACCTTTTTTCTTGAAAATTTGAAACTTTTTCCTAAAAAATTACAAATTTATTCCTGTAAATTAACTGTAAATTTGTAGCTTTTCTTACCAAAGATGTGCAACTTTATTTTGTCAAAAAATTGTCCTCAAAAATCTGCAACTTTTTCCTCAAAAATATTCGACTTTTTTCTTATGAATTTGTGATTTTTCTCTAGTAAATTTTCAACTTTTGTAAATTTTGCAATTTTTTCCAATAAATGTGCAAATTTATTTCTATAAATTTGGAACTTTTTTCTCAAAATTTTACAACTTTTGACCTGTAAATTTGTAACTTTTCTTCCTTAAATTTGAAACTTTATTCAGATAAATTTGCAACTTTTTTCTAGAAATTTACATTTTTTTTGTAAATTTCATTTTTCTTATAAATATGAAACTTTTTGCCTTTAAATTTCCAACAGATTCCTATAAATTTGCATCTTTTTCTTGTAAATTTGCAACTTTTTTCCTATAAATTTGTGAAGTTTTTCCGTTAAATTTACAACTTTTTTCTTTCAAATTTGCAGCTTTTTATATGTAAATTTAAAAAAGTTTTCCTATGAATTTTTTAAATTTTTCCTTAGAACTTAGAAATTTGCAACTTTTTTCTTCTGCACTTGTGATTTTTTTCTTGTAAATTTGTGTTGCTAAATTTAGGGAAATTGGCTGGAATGCTGAGAGGTTAAAAGAAAAGCTTCAAGCCTAAATAGTACTCACTTATATAGCGCTTTTATTCTCATCTCTCGATGACCAAAGAGGGCGCATGCGTACGCAGCAACCGGCAGCTGGTGAAAAAGTCCGTCGTCTGTGTGTCTTGTTTTTATGCACTTTAATGTATTTTTACGAAATTCTCTGTGTCGTTTCTGTCCTGGAATGTTTGTGGACTGTATGGCGAAAAGCTCCCTGGTTCCATCAATATGTACTTCCTCCCCTTTTTTGCACTGCTGCTACTTTTCCTCCGGCTCTTTGTCTCTGAGGTAAACAGCATCATGGCGGGCAGAATACATTATTCCAGGGACATGTTGCTGCATTTAAACACGATTGATGCAGCGGCTGTGATTGAGCCTAAGCCGCAACTGCCGGACTTTATTTTGAGAGACGGACACAGCGGTGAAAAGAGAGACGGGAGAGACGGGAGAAGGGAACGCGGAAAGCATGGAGGCGTGAAATTGCGCCTGAGAAGACGTCAGTTTGGTAACATTCCTCTTCCTTCAATGATTTTTTGGAACGTACAATCTCTGAGGAACAAGGTGGATGAAATTCAAGGGAATGTACGCTACCAGAAGGACTTTAAGAACTGCTGTGTCATGGCTTTCACCGAGTCTTGGCTTACTGTGCATGACCGAGAAGCAGACCTGTGGATTGACGGCTTTGGAGCCCCACTGTGCTGGGATCGGCAGGAAGAGGTAATGGGGAAACGTCAGGGGGGCGGCGTATGTTTATACATTAATAAGCAGTACTGCACATCTGTCACGGTCACAGAGCGCATCTGTACACCCGATGTGGAGCTTCTGTCTGTGTCACTACGCCCCTTTTATTTGCCTCGCGAGTTCCCCCAGCTTTTCATCACAACTGTGTACATTCACCCGAGGGCAGACGCTGACTCTGCCTCCAGCACCGTCTTTGATGTGGTCCAGCAGCTGCAATCAATTTCTCCAGAGGCGCCAAACTTCATTCTTGGGGATTTTAACCATGTTTCTTTAAAGAAGACACTTAAAAACTTTTATCAGTATGTCTACTGCCCAACCAGGCGAAAAAAGACATTGGACCTGTGCTATAGATCCATAGAGAGGGCCTATAAATCACTCCCCCTTCCTCCTGTAGGATCCTCAGATCACAACTGTGTACATTTGCTGCCCACATATAAAACTGCTCTCAGAAGAGGCAAGGTGGAGACGAGAGACACTGATGTGTGGACAGAGGATTCAGTGCACAGCCTCCAGGAGTGCTTTGACTGTACAGACTGGGAGATGTTCACACTGTCCTGCGGGGATGATTTGGACTCTTTGGTGGACGTCACATGCTCATACATGGCTTTCTGTAAAAATACAATCGTTCCACGTAAACGTGTCAAAATATATCCCAACAACAAGCCATGGGTTACAAAATCAGTTAAATCCTGCTTACAGAGGAAGGCACTTGCCTTTAAACAGGGGTCTGTTTCTGAGCTGCAAGTTGCCACAAAAGAGCTGAAGGCCGAAATTTTAAGAGCAAAACAGAATTATAAATCAGAATTGGAAAGCAAGATGGCAACAAAGAAACTTGGTTCAGCCTGGGCCAGTATGAAAACTATTGCAGGCCTTCAAAGCACAGAGTGCAGTAATCGTGTGTTTTTAGATGGTTTTAATTCAGACACAGAGCTGGCTAATGCTCTTAATTGTTTTTATGGTCATTTTGACTCCTTTGATTTTAGCACAGAAACTCAAGATTTGAAACAGAAACTCAAAGACAATCAGCACTTTAATATTGAGATGCAGGATGTTAAAAGGGAGTTCTGCGCTGTAAAAGCGAACAAAAGTCAGGGCCCTGATAATATATGTGGGCGCTTGGTAAAGTCCTGTGCACATGAACTAAGTCCTATATTTCACTACATTTTCGATAAGTCCTTACAGACACAACATGTGCCTAAGATCTGGAAAGAAGCCGTGGTTGTTCCTTTTCCAAAATCCAGCTGTCCTAAAATGGTAAACGACTTTAGACCAGTTGCTTTGATTTCAATTTTAATGAAAATTTTTGAAAAACTGGTCAGATGTGAGGTCCTAAAGCAGACTGAGCATGCATTGGATCCTCTGCAGTTTGCCTATAGGCCTCACAGAGGAGTGGAGGATGCCACTGTCACTCTGTTTAACATGCTTTTTAAACATCTTGATTTTAATGGGACACACGCCAGGCTTTTATTTGTGGACTTTTCCTCTGCCTTTAATACAATCCAACCTCATATTTTAGTTGAAAGGCTCCTGCAACAATTTGATTTGAGCAATAATCTGATGGGTTGGATTCTGGATTTCTTAACCAACAGGACGCAGAGAGTAAGGGTCAATGGTACATTGTCTGACCTAAAGTGCTCTTCTACTGGCTCTCCTCAGGGGTGTGTGTTGTCACCACTACTCTTCATCCTGTACACAAACATGTGTCGGAGCAGACATGACAACAGACACATTATAAAGTATGCTGATGACTCAGTCATTGTTAGTCTCCTTCAGGATGGTGAGAGTGGCCACGGCCCAGTAGTTGATGATTTTGTTCTCTGGTGTGAGGATTCCTACCTGCAGCTGAATACGACAAAAACTAAAGACATGATTATTGACTTTAGGAGGAAAACTCCCAGGCACAAAGTCACCATACTAAAAAGCCAGACCACCGAATCTGTACAATCCTACAAATATCTTGGGACGATTATTGATAGTAATTTAAACTTTGAAGAGAACTGTGAAAAGGTGTGCAAAAAGGGTCAGCAACATTTGCATTGCTTGAGAAAACTTGCACGCTTCCAAATTGACCGAACCATAATGACAATGTTTTATCGGGCTTTTATTGAATCTGTTTTATCCTTTTCTTTAGTGTCATGGTTTGGTCAGATAAAACTGAAACAGAGGAAATCCTTGAATCAGGTGGTTAGATGGTCCAGTCGTTTGCTTGGTGAGTCACAGCTGAGCCTGACATCCCTGTACACCAGACAAGTACAGAGGATGGCTACCTCCATTTTAAATGATGACTCCCTGTTGGAAAATGTATAAATGTATATATGTGTTAACATTTCATAATGAACAATGCTTGTGTAACTGTTTTTTCTCTGTGCTGTACCTGACACAGGAACTGCTGAAGTAATATCTTTGCATGAGAAGTTTAATCTGCCCTGTAACAGTGTAGCCAGACACACTGGAGATGCTTATGTTAGCCAACTATGTTTATACCTTATATGGAGTTGTTTCCCTTTTTCTGTCTCGCGAGATGAGAACTTGTTATGTGATTTTGTGCTCTCTGTTCCTCCCAGTGTGGGAGCAGCAGATGCTTTTTCTGTCATGTATAAAAGGGAGGTGCTGACTCTACGCACCAGCGCTCACTCCCGTCTGTAACCAGAGGTGTGTTGTGATTTGCTCCTTGCAAGTAAAAACCTTTGATTATATTTATGTCTCAAGTCTGATTAAGGTACGAACCTAACAGAGTACTATCATTTCTATGAGTCTTGAGTTTCAGATTCCTGACATTCGTGGTGCTGTGACCCGGATGGCCAATATCCAGATGGAGTGAGGAGAAAGCCGGACCTCCAGGTTGAAAATCCATGCATGGTCTGACCTAATGGTCAGTTTTGGAAACCCGCCTTCAGGGAACTCTGTGAGCGCCGGTGCCCTGACTCTGTCTGGTGACAGCCATCCATGTTTTAAACAGAGTCCGAGAAGTAAGTGAAATTTATTCTCCTATTTTGAGAAAAAAGCCAATTGTCATTATCAAGAACCACAGGTCAGCTGACGAGCAAGTAATGGTAGTATAAGGTGGCGCCCTGTACTTTCCCTGTTGGTTAAAACTATTGTAGGAATACAATGGCTTTGTGAAGTAGTGTGACGGCGATTCATAACTGCTTTTGGTCAGGTTTAAAAATAAACAGGGTGAGTGGCCAGGTTTTAAAAATAAATAGGGTGAAGGAATTCACCCCAAAATTGGGCAGTAATAGTGTTACAGTGGGCGTGCTGATAACGTCCCTGACCACGGAATTCACCCCAAAATTGGGCAGTAATAGTGTTACAGTGGGCGTGCTGATAACGTTCCTGACCACGCGATAATGGGAAATTGTGCTGGAAAATCGGATAGGCAGACGAATAAACAAAGGAAGAAAGAGGACATAGCGCGCAGGACTGTTAAAAATTTTAATGACAGAAAAAATGAGAAACAACAAGTGAAGGATCCGGATACTATTTAATCACTGTTGCAAGCGCTATTTGTTTTATATTGGTAACCTGTTGTTCTTTGTTTTATATTGGGAACGCTGTGAGTGAGAAAGGAAAAGTTTATAAAAAAAAAGGGTAAACAGAGGGGCGAGCGGCTGTTCTCTCTCCCATCAGCAAGGGGAGGGGTGAGCGGCAGCTCTCTCTCTCTCTCTCTCTCTCTCTCTCTCTCTCTCTCTCTCTCTTCCTCGCTCTCCCAAAGGGGGCGGGCGAGGGATAGTACTCTCTCTCTCTCTCGCTCTCCTTTTGCCTCAGGGGTGGGGGAGAGGCAGATTTGGCCTGTAGAAAAAACAGAAGTGTGAATTTTTGCTCAGCTAAGTAGAAGAATGCAAAAGGCGGGGCTGTGTGCCTCACAAGGCTTGGGAGATGCTGAGTTGCATAAAGGAAATATGAAAAAACAGTGGGATTCAACAGTGACTCAAATGCCATTATCTATTCTTTGTGTGTGAGCCTTAGATAGAGGCAGTGTAGAGAGAACAAAACTCCTCTGTTCTCTGTTTGTGTGTGTGGTTGATTTGTGAAGAAAGTGGTCTAAATATGGGTACTTTTACAAGGTTTTGGGTTTTTATTTTTTCAATTTAACTCTGTGGGGTCTTGATTAATGTTGCGTACGTGACAAACTGTTTACATATTTTTAAAAAACAAAAAAAACAAAAAACAATTTTGATGCATTGCTGACCTTTGTCCTTGACTGAAACATGACAGTGCACTTTATAGAAAAAAGGACTGACGTGTGACAATGTGACTACAGGCCATACTATGATCATATTATGATGTCATTTAATAATGCCTAATCACTGAAGGTTTTATGTTTACCCTATATCACATGATTTAGAGCACAGAGGATCAAAAGAGATTGATGATTAATGTGTCTGTGCATATGATCTGCCAGAGGCTATGGATTATCAGACAAAGGTTTTGGAGAAAGAATCCTTAAATTGATAAGCATTTTTTGAAGCCAAGTATGACTTTGTATGACATTGTAGATAACATAAGGTGTACTGATTCAAATGACTTTGACTTTACAAATGTAATGTTTATATGATTTTATACTGATGTTACTCACCACATAATGGTGCGGTAACAATATATTTCAGCAATGTGACAGCAATGAGGGATGTGCTTCCCCTGATTCAGCGGTGGCCAAGCTGGGTCAGGGTGAATTACATTGCACTCCATAATTTACCAAGGAATGTATGAAATAGGGGCATTCCTTGTAAAACATTAAATCAAATTCTAATTGGGCAAAACATCCGCCTTTCCTTTGACTGAAAGAATGTGACACAATATTTCAAATTCAACCCATCTGTGTTCAACTGGAAGCATATCAAAAATGCACAGATAGTTATTTTGTTTTTCTTAAATGGAATTTGTAAACTATTTCACTTACATAAGCTACTAGCCTGAATGTGGCTATCTGTACAGACAGTGAATATGCTTATGACGCATGGCACCTGCATACTGTTACCTTGAATCTGCGGGGGTTCGTCATCTCCACAGAAAAACCAGCAAAACATCGACAGCAATTGTTGCAACTATGTAATGTTCTGATGCTACCATGTTCTGTGACAGTTATTCACTGCCCTGCCCACACTAATGGCACTGACTTGTCTAGCTGCGATAATCACTTGGCTGATAACGCTACTCACTGTGCTGCTATTGGTCTTCTTGGAACCGTCTGTCTTATTAATAATGTTGATGTTTTAAAAGACTGTCAAGATAATATGGACCTTCCTCCTGTGTCATGTATAAATAATTAGATATACATTTGGCTTGCTTGATGAAAATTTGCTCTGCCACCCACATTATACAGATGAGCTGTCCTGGTGGCACATGGCCAATCATGTGCCAACAGGAGGGAAATCAATGATGAGGATGTTGGAAAAACTGTCCTAATATTTTGAAAGAAGTAACAAAGGATGTTGGAAAAACTGTCCTAATATTTTGAAAGAGGTAACAAAAACATGCCAAAAGTGCATCATTTGTTTATATTGCTTGGTGTTGATTAACACCTTCACAAAGTGGACAGAAATTTGTCCCACATCCTCAGCAAATGCCGCATTTGTGTGTAAAACTCCATTGAAATTGGGGTTCCAGAACTGATTTATGCAGATAATGGAACTCATTTTACAGCACAAACAGTTCAAGACTTAATCCAAGCTGTAATAGGTAAGATCAAATTTCATAGTATCGGTACAATCAAACAAATGCTGGCAAAAACCACACATGGAAAGGGTATTACTTGGCCAGAAGCCCTGAAATTAGTCAGACTAACCATTAACTCTATACTAGACCCAAAGACAGGATTATCACCCTTTGAATGTGCTTTTCACCGTCCTTATGTATTACCTGACCTCTTACCACTAACCATGCCTAACAAATACACAGATCTTGGTGAACATCTCAGGGAATGTTTTTGATTCTGTCAGAAGCTCTCTGCTCCACAGAAAGAAGCGGATAACCCGTTGCGACCTGGAGACTATGTCTTCATAAAGAACCACCACCGACAACACTAGACACTCCCACTCCCACTGCAGTACGTATTGCTGAATGACCATCTCGGATTCACCTTTCACACGTTAAAAGACTACGGGTGCCTGTAAGTGAACTAACTAACTTGTTTCCCTGAGTAAGTCCAGTTACAAAGGGGGCATGTCCTTTTAAGGACAAGGCCGTCTCAACCCTGGTGAAGAAAGAGGCCCGGAGGGGTACTTTCTCAGGTGGAAGCATGGCACCAAAATTATTGATGACTCTGTGTTCAGCACTTTTCCTGACAGTGGGGTGGTAATCTGATTCAAGGACAAGGAACCCACGAAGCACGGACAATGAACAATACGCATAACCTGTGGTACCAGGCAATGGTGGTTTCAGTGAGAGGACTGGGAATCAATACTTCTTGCTATGTGTGTTCATTGCTACCCCATTCACACAAGACTGCAATACCCATGATCCCTGTTCCAATGAGTGAAGAGAAAACGCCCGGAGCGACAATAGCGATGAACTCTCGTCTCTGTTTAATACAAGCAATAATGTTGGACATTGGTTGGTGGGGAATTTGTCAGAAAGGTATCTTAATAGATTGAATGTCACTATTACTGATTACACTGGGTCTAAGATTAGAATATTTAATACTATTGGGATTGGAACTTCTTTGCTTGCAGTTAAGAAGCCTTTAATGAAAGTAAATCCTACACTGTTTGCTTCACCAATCTGCTTTCACAAAAATTGTAGTAAAAACAGTTTCAACCTGGGTTTTTCACAAAGATGCAATGATACTAAGGAAGTGACCTGTGAAGTGTCATATCATGATTCTGTTTGTAGAAATGTATTTCACTTTCCCTATATTGCTGCTGGAAAATTCACCTTAAAGAGCAAAAATTGTACTTTTAACTGTAGCAATAATTCTACAGTTTTTTGGCCAAATGATGGGTATGGATTCTTGGAAAACCATGTTTGGGTTTGTGGATCTGATGTTTACTCATTGCTTCCTCCAGGATGGTGTGGCAGGTGTTACATGGCTATATTGTTCCCACACATCAGCATAAGGTCAAATCTTACACATGAAATGAAAACATCCTACTCCCATTATTATCATTCTGAACAAACTAAAATACACACCAGGGTAAAAAGAAGAAAAATAGAGATGCAACAGTTGGTGGGTAAACTATCTGGAAAACAGAGAATGGGTACTCTTTTTCCAATGTATGGCAGTGCTCTAGCTATACACCACATAAATGCATTAGCATGGACAATAGAAAATCTGACTGTATTAATGGAGCAAGGATTCACAACTTTAAATGAAGAACAAAAAGTAGCCATTTGAATGATATTTTACACTTACAGCATGGTTTAGATGAAGATAAAGGTTGGGGCTCCTGGGATTGGTTTCAAAGTAAGAACTTGGTGGCAGAGTCTTTTGAAATAGTTAACCCCATTGATTGTGATATTAATTTTATTCTATGTGCTTTTCATGTGTGTCATTCCCTGTATAAGGTCCATGATAAGTAGAACTTTTGCTCAACACACTTTCATGTTACAATCTGTTATGCTCCAAAGAGAAGTCCCTGTACAATATACTGCCTTAAGACAGCAAAGTGATGGCGATTGTGATGACAAAACCACTGTTTAAATTTGGAAATGATGCTTTATGAGGTCAATGCAGAAAATCAATTGAAGATGCATTGTACTGATGATTGTATGGGAAATGAAATTATGAAACGTTAAACAGGAGGGAATTGTTGGAAAATGTATAAATGTATATATGTGTTAACATTTCATAATGAACAATGCTTGTGTAACTGTTTTTTCTCTGTGCTGTACCTGACACAGGAACTGCTGAAGTAATATCTTTGCATGAGAAGTTTAATCTGCCCTGTAACAGTGTAGCCAGACACACTGGAGATGCTTATGTTAGCCAACTATGTTTATACCCTATATGGAGTTGTTTCCCTTTTTCTGTCTCGCGAGATGAGAACTTATGTGATTTTGTGCTCTCTGTTCCTCCCAGTGTGGGAGCAGCAGATGCTTTTTCTGTCATGTATAAAAGGGAGGTGCTGACTCTACGCACCAGCGCTCACTCCCGTCTGTAACCAGAGGTGTGTTGTGATTTGCTCCTTGCAAGTAAAAACCTTTGATTATATTTATGTCTCGAGTCTGATTAAGGTACGAACCTAACAGAGTACTATCATTTCTATGAGTCTTGAGTTTCAGATTCCTGAGACTCCCACCCTTTGCACTGCCACTTTCAGCTTCTTCCCTCAAGACGGAGGTTTGCTGTCCCAAAAAGTAGAACCCAGCGCTACAAAAACAGCTTTGTTCCTGCTGCTGTCAAAGAGTTGAAAAAGATGTAACAATATATTGCACATAATTTAGGTACCTATTTATTAACTCCATTTTATATTTACTTATTTTTGTAGGATGTCACTTGGGTTCTAAATATTTTATTGGGTTTTAGACCTTTGAGTTTTTAACCTCTGACTAGTTTTTAACTTTTAATATGACCCTTCTCTCTTACCTCTGGTTTTTCTCTCATCTCTTTGTCTTTTTATACCCTGATTGATGGAGCCTTGAGTATTTTTATCATGTCTATAGTCAGCTTCATGTGTGCCTGTGTTTGTGTTCATGTTGAATGTAATTGTGGTTTGTAAATATGGATGTCACCAGACTGCAAAACAAATCTACCTACAGGTACAAATAAAGGAACCTGAACCAAAGCGCTTTACAGATCCTGCTATTCACCCATTGATGGTGGCATGCTGCCTAACATGGTGCTTCCAGACCCACCAGGAGCAATTGGGGTGAAGTGTCTTGCCCAGGGACACAATGGCAGAATATCCGGGGAGAGCGGGATTCAAACCGCCAACCATGTGGTTATTGGATGACCTGCTCTACCTCCTGAGCCACTGCTGTCCCCAGCCTACAAGAAAAAAATTCATATTTTTGAGAAAAAGTTGAAAATTTGCAATAAAACGTTGATTTACAAGAAAAAAAGTTTCACTTTTTTGAGGAAGTATTTGCACATTTGCAAGAAAAAGTTTGCAAATTTACACAAACAGCAAATTTACAAGAAAAAAGTTGCAAATTTGAGGAAAAAGGTTGCAGATTGATAGGAAAAAGTTGCAAATAGTTGAGACAAAGTTTCAACATTTACAGGAAAAAAGTTACAAATTTTTTTGAAAAGAAGCTGCAAATTTATAAGAAAAAAACTGCAAATTCCTGAGAAAAAGTTGCAAATTGAAGCTGTTCAAATTGCAGTGACGGCAGGACGTTTCCAATTTTCTGCTGCCACTCAGTGAAGATGTCATGGGCCGAGCCGGTCTGGCTTTCCCCGGCTTGGTCCTGATCCCTCTGTGGGGGCTGGTTCTGTTGTGTGTGTGTGCACTTTATGTATTTCTGTCACTGTAGCCACTGTCTGACCGGCAGCTGTTAGCCAGCATCAGCAGTCTACTTTCTCCCACGTTGCTGACAGTCTGTCGGACAAACCACGCCCCCTCACCCCCCCTCGCTTTTCCACCAGCTGTTCTCAGTCCCGGTAATTATCCTCTCCGCACCTTGCCCAGGTGTTGCCTATTTGTGAGGCCAGTGGTTTTTGCATAAAAGCAGCCCTTTGCTGGACAAACACCGCTGGACCATTGTACGAGTCACACCGTCGTGCTTCATCGTGTGACCGTCCATCTCTGAAGGACTTTGCTCGCCGCTCTACTGGAGGACCTGGATTGCTAGGCTGTGAGTAATTGTAGCGTTTCTCTGTTCAGGTTCAGGTTCAGGTTCCTTTATTTGTACACGTAGGTAGATTTGTTTTGCAGTCAGGTGACATCCATATTTACAAACCACAATTACATTCAACGTGAACACAAACACAGGCACACATGAAGTTGACTATAAACATGATAAAAATACTCAAGGCTCCACCAATCAGGACATAAGACAAAGAGATAAGAGAGAAGGGTCATATTACAAAAATTAAAACTAAGTCAAAGTGATTAAAAACTCAATAAAAGTCTAAAACCCAATGAAAGATTTAGAACCCAAATAAAAAAACCTACAAAAATAAGTAAATATAAAATAAAATTCATAAATAGGTAATTAAATTATGTGCAATATATTGTTACATCTTGTTCAACTCTTTGACAGCAGCAGGAACAAAGCTGTTTTTGTAGCACTGGGTTTTACTTTTAGGGACAGCAAACCTCCGTCTGGAGGGAAGAAGCTGAAAGTTGCAGTGCAAAGGGTGGGAGTCATCATTTAAAATGGAGGTAGCCATCCTCTGTACTTGTCTGGTGTACAGGGATGTCAGGCTCAGCTGTGGCTCACCAAGCAAACGACTGGACCATCTAATTACCTGATCCAAGGATTTCCTCTGTTTCAGTTTTATCTGACCAAACCATGACACTAAAGAAAAGGATAAAACAGATTCAATAAAAGCCCGATAAAACATTGTCATTATGGTTCGGTCAATTTGGAAGCGTGCAAGTTTCCTTAAACAATGCAAATGTTGCTGACCCTTTTTGCACACCCTTTCACAGTTCTCTTCAGAGTTTAAATTACTATCAACAATCGTCCCAAGATATTTGTAGGATTGTACACATTGTTCACAACAATGGAACTGAAGCTCCAATTCTAAGAAGAATCCAGAACAAAGACAGAAATTAGAAACTTTTTTCTAAAAAATGAAACTTTTTTCCTATAAATTTGAAACTTTTTTCTCCTGAATTTATAATTTTTCTTTTGTAATTTCTCATTTTTTTCTTGTCAGTTTTCAACGCTCGTCTGGATTCTGGTTAAATTTTTATTCAGTGTAATTAAATTGTAATTTGTGACTTTTTGAATTTGTAAATAATGTTTTAATTTTTCAATAATAATAGAAGCCTGTCCAGCACCACAGGAATCTTTCCAGGACTGCTATAGTTCCTCATTTTAGTCCCTGAAAATCCCTCTCCAAGATCCACTTTAGTTCCTCCCTTCTGTGACGGTCTGAAGGGGAAAAAGTTCATTGATGAGAGAAAGATCTCACATTTTAGAAAGAACACAATGGATGCAACGAGTGGCAAATTTATGAGCAGAAACGTCACCGTTTACAAGAATAAAAGATCAAATCTCTGGAAAAATGATGAGGATAAAGTCACAAAATTCTGGGGATAAAGTTGAAAATTAAAGAGAATAAAGTCACAAACTTAGGAGAAAAAAGGCTGCAGATTTGTTAAAATAAAACTGTAAATTTACAAAAATAAAGTCAAAAAATGACAAGAACAAAGTGATCAAGTTACAAGACAAAAGAAGCAAAATCCAGAGACTTAGAATTCTGATTTTTAAGAATAAAATGGCAAATTATGGAAATAAAATCAAATTTTTTACATTTATGAGAATAAAGGAGAAAAAAGATTCTGACATTCATGAGGTTAAAGCGGAAATGTACAAGAATAAAACTGTAAATGTTTAAAAAGTTGTTCAGTTCTGAGAATAAAATTGGAAATTTATTTCCACGTCAAAAGCATCATGACAGAACGAGCCAGCCAGGACGGAAGCTCAGCCGGTGCCTCACCACAGGAGCAGTCTGCTATGGATGGCGGTGACGGAGCGGCAGCTCGCTGCACTGATGCAGCAGGAATCCAACATGATGACATTGTGGTCCACAGCACATCCCACGGGTGCACCCCCTCACCCTGTTCTGCGCACTACAGTGTGCCGTACCACCTCCGTTCCCATGCCTTCCCCCTACGCGGGGGAGGTGGGGAAATGTAAGCCTTTTCTTCTCCAAGTGCAAATGTACCTGGAGCAGGTTGGGGAGGAGTATCCGGGGGATGTTGCCAGGATCCAGTTTTTCACCCTGTTGCTCAGGGATTGAGCCCTGGAGTGGGCTCAGTCCACTCTAGACAACCCTGAAGGGCGCCATTATACATTTGACCAATTTGTGGCCGCTTTCACTTGAGCGTTTGGCCGGACCGAGCGTCAGGGCAACATAATGAACTGCCTAATGACCCTTCACCAGGGCACCCGGTCAGCGGCCGAGTACTTGGTTGAGTTCCGGGTTGTGGCGTCCGAGTAGGGGTGGAATGATTCAGCATTATGCAGTGCGTTCCTCCACAGATTGATCGACCAACTCCGTGACAATCTGGAGGTTCATCCTGTACCGGAGACACTCAACGGCCTCATAGATCAGGCAGTAGGGCTGGGCAATCGGTACTGTGAGTGCACGAAGGAGCGTGGCTCCACCCCTCACCTGTGTGCCGAATGCGTATCCGCTGTGGTTACTGGCACTGGTGGTACCGGCTCTTCGCCTGAACCAATGGCGCTCTCTCGGAGCCTAACCGATGATGAGGGCCGGCGAAGGCGGAGGGCTGGTGCATGCATGTACTGTGGTTTGTCTAACCACAGTCTGGACGAGTGCCGCCAGCAGCCAAAAGACGCGGCCCATCAGTAACAGTGGGGATTTGGCGGGCGGGACCAAATCTCCCCCCCCCCCCCACCCCGGAAATTTTTCAATTCCGGCCCTCGTTCAGTTGCCGGGGGTCGAGAGGAGGTTTATGGCGCTGATTGATTCGGGGTCAGAGGGTAATTTCATGTCTGCTGCTTTCGTTAAGCAGCTGGGCATTCCCACATGTAAATTGCCCATAATCAGAGAATCACCGCTGTATCTGGTGGTGAGGTCACGATGGTTGCCTTGAGCACGGTGCCCATATCCATCCTTTCTGGGAACCACTGGGAGGAACAATCGTTCCTGGTTCTCCCCTTTTCATTGTCCCTGGTGGTTCTAGGTTATCTGTGGCTCCAGAAGCATAACCCAACGACTTCATCTGGGGGTTGAGGCTGCTATCCAGCCAGCTATATAGGATTTCTGGCCCAGAGAGGGAGGCGATGGAGCAATAAATGAAGGAATCGCTGAATGCTGGCCTCATTCGGCCATCTTCGGCTCCACTCGGAGCCAGATTCTTCTTTGTTGTAAAGAAGGATGGCTCCCTGTGCCCATGCATCGACTACTGGGAGCTCAACGCTATCACCATCAAAGATAAGTACCCTCTGCCATTGATCAATTCAGCAGTCGAGCTCCTTCAGCGCTCACGGGTTTTCATCAAGCTAGACCTTAGGAACACGTATCATTTGGTCCGCATTTGGGCGATGAGTGGAAGACGGCCTATAAAACACACCAGGGCCAGTTTGAATACTTAGTGATGCCATTTGGGCTCACTAACGCCCCCGCCGTCTTCCAGCAGTTAATAAATGACGTCCTCCACGATATGCTCTATCAATTCGTATTTGTCTATCTTGATGATATTCTCATTTTCTCCCGCTCGCCAGAGGAACATGAGGTCCACGTAAGAGCCTTTTTTCAATGGCTCTTGGAGAACCAGCTTCACGTTAAAGCTGAGAAGTGTGAGGTAGCCACACCTTCCACCACCTTCTTGGGCTTCATCGTGGCTGAGGGGGAGCTGATTGCCGACCCGGTCAAGATAAAGGCAGTGTTAGATTGGCCAATACCCCACTCCTGCAGGGAGCTCCAACACTTCCTCAGGTTTGCGAAGTTCTATTGCAGGTTAATCAGGAACAATAGTGGGATCACACTGCCTTTGACACAGCTGACCTCCGTTAAAGTCCCCTTTTGGTGGACTGAGGCAGCTGACCTGGCGTTTAACAAATTAAAGCGCCAGTTCACAGAAAAACCTATCTTGGTTCCGGTTGACATGCAGCTTCCATTTGTCCTCGAAGTGGAAGCGTCTGATTCAGGGGTTGGTGCTGTACTGTTGCAGTGCATGCTGCGCACGCAGAAGCTTCGCCCATGTGCATATTTCTCTCGGTGGCTCTGAGAGGAATTATGATGTAGGGGACAGAGAGCTGCTGGCCATTATGTTGGCATTAGAAGAGTGGAGACACGGGACTCCTCCATCCCCTTCCTATCCCTGGTCAGCCGTGGTCCCACATTGCTATGGATTTTGTGATCGGGTTGCCTTCCTCTCACGACAAAACAGTTATTCTGACTATCATGGATCGCTTCTCCAAGGTGGTCCATGTGGTGGCCCTCCCTAAGTTCCTGTTGGCCTTGGAGACAGCGGTCCTCCTCTCTGATCATGTCATCTGGATCCACGGCATCCCTATCGACACTGTGTCTGACCAGGGTCCACAATTTACGTCCCAGGTCTGGAGGGCCTTTTTCCGGACTCTGAGAACTACTGTGAGCCTCTCGTCTGGAAATCACCCCCAGTGCAATGGGCAGGCGGAACGCGCCAACCAGTCCCTGGAGGCTGCCTTGCAGTGCGTAGCAGCCGATAATCCCTCATCCTGGAGTGCACACCTGAACTGGGTGGAATATTCCATGAACTCTGCGGTGTCCTACGCCACCGGACTGACCCCCTTTGAGGCGTCGTTGGGTTACACGCCGACTCTTCTCCCTATGGCCGAGAGGGAGGTTTCGGTTCCATCCATATGGGCTCACGCCCGGTGCTGCCGGTGTGTCTGGAGGTCTACTCAGGCTGCCCTGGCCTGCGCCACGGAACGCACCCGGTCTGCTGCTGACCGGAAGCAGGTTCCAGCCCCCAAGTACGTCGTGGGACAGCAGTATGGCTGGCGGCTAGCCAGATTCTTCTCAAGGAGACATCAAAGAAACTGTCCCCCCGCTTGCTTGGGCCTTATCCCATCGCCAGGGTGATTAACAACGCGTCAGTCCAGCTAAAGCTGCCCCATCCCTACGGGTGAACCCAACCTTCCACGTCAGTCACATCAAGCCCCTCTCAGCCAGCCCTCCCCCCAGCCTCCTCCTCCTCCCTGCATTATTGACGGCCACCCCGCCCACACGGTTTGGTGGATTCTGGATGTTCGCCACCGGGGCCGGGGCTTACAATACCTCATCGACTGGGAGGGCTACGGGCCGGAGGAGAAATCCTGCACTCCCTCATCACTGGTTCTGGACAAATAGATGCTCCGGCTCCGGGCTTTTCACCGTGCTCACCCCGACAAGCCCTCCGGACCGCCAGGAAGCATTCCTAGAAGGGGGGTCCTGTCATGGGCGGCGGGAGCGTGTCCCTCCCCTCTGGTCTCACCTTCTCCAACCCATCACAGCACCTGAGGCAGAAGACACACCTGCGCCCGCTCATCAGCCAGCATACTTAAGGAGGCCTCCTCTGCGCGGTCTACGCTGGCTCGTGTAGGTATGCTGCCGTGTTCAGGCAAGTCATTTACAAGTTTAAACGTTAACACGTTGTGAACATTTATTCTCTCTTCCTCAGGTTGCTGCCACCATGTAGGTGTGTCTCTGGGACTGCGTGCACTCTCCTGTCCCACCACACTGTCCTTCAGCGACCTCATCCACCCGGTCAGGCACCATCAGCTCAACTTCCCCTCCTTACCCAACTGGTTCATCTATTCTCCGCTGGGTCCTGCTGGTCCTCTCTGGATTCTCCAAGTAAGTGGCAGTTTGTCTCGTCCATTTCCCCTGACTCCACTCCTCAGCTCACGGCTCTCGTCTTCTCTCCACAGGTCCTTTCCTCTGGTGAGTGACTGTTTCTGTAGTTGTGCGCTTTGGATTTTGCTATTAATAAAATTGTTAGACGTGCCCCTCTGTGTGGTTCCTTCCTGTGTTTGGCATCGTGCACGTGAGCTGTCAAAACTTAATACGTCATGACAAGGTCAGCTTGTTTTCTGGTATGTTCTCTGTACATCAGCCTGTCACAGGTTTGGACTCTTTGGTTCTTTTCTCAGACATATTTTGAAACCAAACCAGTTTTTTTCCAGTTGTAAAACCACTGACTGCTGCATGGAAGAAAGGTCAAGTGTGGGAAAATGTCTTCAATGGATTCTGTCCACATTTAAGACAGATCCTTGACTCCCACATGTCAAAGTCATTTTTATTTCATCATTCCATAGACTTATTAAAAGTTCTGCCAATCAGTTCTTTGAATTAATCTAAATGCAGCTTGTCTGTCTGTTTTTGTTAAAATGCATTAAGTCCATTTATTACCAAATGTTGCAGTATTTTTCAGTCAGTAGTCAAGATTTATTTAAAAATGTGTCTTAATTCATCTGCGAGTAAAGCTAGTGTCTCGCTGGACTACGACAGCCTGAGACTGGCTGGAGAACAGCGTTTGTGACGGAGTTTCCTAAATACCTCCAAACATTTGCAGGGTTGGTGATTTACCGTCTTGAGTCGCAGGGCCTCGCTCTCTAGTCACAGGAATTTTCAACAGGTTCAAACCTTGGTGCAGAGGCATGGTGGCTGTCTCCAACCCATTTAGAACGTTGCTCAATAGAGTTTCTGTCAGTCAGGAAGGGGGACAAGGTTATACTGCGAACAATAAAGTCTTGGTGATATAAAATATCTTAAATCAAGGTGCTTGTTTTCAGCTGGTGAGATGTTTGTTCTTGTCATGCAGTTTCTGTTAGGATGTGGACTGGGCCCCATGTCCTCACCCTGAGGTGCTGCTTTGGGTTAGGTTTTCCTGGACATGGTTCCATCCCACTTCCTCACCTTGAGTCTGTATTTTGGGTGTTTCTGTTCCTATTATTAGGTCTGCATTTGTGTTCTGTAGGATTTGTTTCCATGCTCGGTTCTCAGTGTAGTTTTACTGTGGAGAAAGGAAGCAGGTGAGGCAACGAGCTAAACGACACAGAAACTTTATTCCATCTCCAACATACAAGACAGCAAAACAGCCCCCGGGTCTCTGTGCATTCCTCTTTTATGTCTTTAATACCATGCATTGAGACCCAGAACTTCCGACCATCATACACTGTGTTTAGAACAAAGCCTGTGTGGCACATTAATGTGACATAATGCCGGCGCCGCTCTCACACCCTTCACCTTCCAGCGGCTCTGACATTTACTCCTCTCACCGGGGGGGGGGGGGGGGGGCATCGTCCTTACTGTCCCCTCTGATACCCCCTGGTGACAACTCCTCTTTCGGTCCATTGTTCCCCCCTTCCACAGTTGTCTTCTTCTCTGGGTGGAGAAGTCCCACACCATGCCTCCACACAGTCCCTCCAACACCCAGGAAGGGCACTAAACCCCCGTCCTTTGGGCTTGAGCCAGCGCCCATAGCAGCTGTAGCGGGGGGTGGCTGATCCAGTCGAATCGCACCTGCTGGCAGGGTGTATAGGAGGGCACGTCAGTCTCTGGAGGGACGGGGGGGGGTGGCGACACATCAGCTTCGCGAGCACAAATCCCTGCCAAGGGATCGCCAACTTGCAGAGCCACCAACGGTGGGCGTCCGCCCCAGGGAGCTTGGGCCAACACCACCTGCTCGTCGGCCAACACAAAAGCGGGCCTCAGCCTGTTGATGCAGACGGTCTCCCTACGTCCCGCCAAGTCTAACACAAAATGCTTCACCCCAGGTTCCAAAGGTTGTCATAGCCAGGAGCGGCACTGGGGTTAAGCTCCCAGTGCTCATAAAATGCTCCTTATGGCGTGCGTCTCGAAAAGCCTCTGACAACTAAGTCCAACTCCTAGCCTGCCCGTGTGGTTTAGTCTCTAAGCCCGGCGGAACTGCTTTTACTAATAGGAGAAGGGGCGAGGGCGGATCTCTGGTGCCTTAAAACCAGGTGCTTCGGGTAGATGGCGGCTCGTCAACCTGGGAAGGTAGCCCATCTAGGGGAAGGTAAACCCTGATTTCAAACCTCCGCTGCCTTGTGGCACACCCGGTCACGGGAAAGGCTTCGGGAGTCAACCCTGAGGAAAAATCCGGAGTCGGAGCCCCTAAGGCAGTTCTCTGTTGTGCTCAACATCATTCTGGCAGCTCTTGCGACGGCGCTGGTGCCAAACTAATAGCAGCCCTGCTGTTCCTTTGGATTCATCAGTGACGTGGAGAGGGGGGACATGCTGCATGGGTAACATCTTGTCCTCCATTTCTTCCTGCCCAGGCTTGAATCCTACCAACGTCCAATGCTGGAAGGTAGAACACCGGTGCGCATCGGCCTGTTCAGCCACAGGCGGTGCTGTTCCAGCAGAGTAGACATTTAGGATTCTCTTCCATGGTCATCATAGACCGACAGAGGCCGACAGGTTCCAAAACCCTGAATGGTCCGTTGTACGGTGGGCACAGCAGGGTCTGATGCGTATCATGAATGACAAAAACAAAACTGGTATTCTGCAAGCTTTTCGGGATGAAGGTGTGGGGAAAACAATGGTGGGCCGGGCCCGGTATGCTAGCAGCCTCCGTACTGTGCAAAAACTGTGTGGGCGGATCAGCCTCGGATAAAAACTCTCCGGGGATCCATAGTGGCTGAGACAAAACAAGTTCTACTGGGGAAGCTGCCAAATCCTCCTTAGGTGCGGAGTGCAACCCTAAAAGAACCCAGGGCAGACAGTCAACCCAATTTTCATCCATGAGCGAAGCTCTGAGTGCTGCTTTAAGCGACCTATAAAAACGCTCGCAAAACCCGTTAGCCTGGGGGTTGTACGTGGTAGTGCTGTGAATTTTGACTCCCAGGCTCTGGGCCATCTTGGACCAGAGCAGAGCTCGAAGGGGGCTCTGGTGGGCTTGTGCACTTTGGTCCACTGGCATGCAATGCATACTGCAGCCCACTCTTTCACGTCCTTGCGTAAGTGCAACCAGACAAATTTCGCCCCCACAGTTTAACCGAGGTGCGCACACCGGGATGCGACAGGGAGTGGACTGACTGCAGTGACCACTGCAGTGTGTCCCCCGAGCACGTGCCTGGTGGAGACATCCCAAAGCAAGGGAGGGCACCCTTCCTGCACCATCCTGCTCTCCAGTTTTAACCCAGTAGGCACGGACTTGAGCATGCAAATGTCTGCGTCCTTGGATTGTTCCGTGGCCATGGCAGGGAAATCTATTTCCATGTAGACTGGGGAGACTAACGCGCGCAACAGGCAATTGGAAACGACATTGAGCTTGCCAGCAATGTGTTGAATGTCAGTCGTGAACTCCAAGATCGCGGCCAAATGCGGTTGCTGCCTGGCTGACCAAGGTTCCGAGACCTTGGACATCGCATATGTTAGTGGTTTATGATCCACGAACGTGGTGAACTCACACCCTTCTAGCCAAAAGTGGAAATTGCACATTGCCAGGTGGAGGGCCAACATCTCTCTTTCCAACGTACTGCATTTGCATTCGCTACCGCGCAAAGTATGACTGAAAAATGCGAATGACTGCCATGAACCAGAGACATACTGCTCCACCACTGCCCCTATGGCAATGTCAGACGCGTCCGTGGTGAGTGCTATTCGCGCTGACGGGGTCGGGTGGGCTAACAAAGCAACGTCAGTGAGCGCTGTTTTGGCGTTTGCGAAAGCCTGGACTCGCTGGGGGTCCATTTGATGTTTTCTGCAGGCTTCTTTTTCTTAAGCGTGGTGTACGGCTGCAGCAGCTGGGCTGCCCGTGGGAGGAAATGGTTTTAAAAGTTGACCATTCCCAAAAATTCTTGTAGGGCCCCCACTGTCTGCGGACGTGGAAACTCCAACATGGCGCGTACCTTATCAGGTAATCGAATTGTGCCCTCCTGCGAAATGCGGTGGCCCAAAAAAATCAATCACAGGCACATCAAGCTGGCACTTTGCCAAGTTAATTATAAGCCCGTGGGCTTCCAACCTCTGGAAAACCATTTTGAGATGGGCGAGGTGCTCCCTTGGACACGCTAGCCACTAGAATGTCATCTAAGTTGTCAAAAACAAAAGATAGGTCAAGGAGCACCGTGTCCATCATCCTCTGAAAGGTTTGCGCTGCACCCTTTAACCCAAATGGCCAAAAAGAGTTATTTCCGCTGTTGTGGGAACATCCTCCACGTGCACCGGGACCTGGTGATAACTGCAGACCAGATCCACTTTTGAAAAAAACACGCACCCTGGCCTGGTGTAGGGAAAAATCCTGGATGTGCGGATGGGATACCAATCTCGTTCCATGGCGTTGTTCAAGTGCGGGAAATTTCCGCATGGTCGCCACAACCCGTCGGTCTTAGGCACCATATGTAGCGGGGTTACCCACGTGCTGTTGGAGTGCCTAAAGATATCCAACTGCTCAGTTCAGCCATGTCCAGGCACCAAGGTCGCTCAAACACTGGGGAGCTTTTAGTGGTTATGAAATGTTCGACCCAGTGTTTGGTTACCGATGTCGAAAAAACTGGGACTGTGAGTGCTGGGAACTGTGCAAGTAAATGCTGGTACTTACCCCCTGGAGCTATAACGTTTGCCAGTGTTGTTGGCCCAGCTCACCGAGCTGTGCAGGGCAAGGAGTTGAAAGAGACAGCGTCCACTAAATGTCTGTTGGCAACATCGACTAACAGCCCATCAGTACATAAAAAATCTGCACCTAAAATAGCGGCAGAACATTCAGCTACCACAACGTCCCACTGGAAATTGCATCCGTATAGGCATACCATCAGTGTCCGTTCACCAAATGTCCAGACGGTAGACCCGTTGGCGGCTGTATGCGCGGGACCACTGCCTTCTGTCAACCTGTCTGCACTGATGAGTAGGATAAGGCTCTTCTTGGAGCCGGAGTCCATCAAGAAACGTCTCCCCGAACATGTGTCTGTGACAAAAAACAGCTTGTTCATGTCACCAGTGGTCACAGCTGTTACTGACTGCCGGCTGTGCCGTTTCACGGCTTCTTGAATTGGCAAGGCAGCAGGCAGCGTTGTGCATTCAAGCCGAAATGGCGATGGAAGAAAAAGATCACCCCATTCCTGCTTCTCTTGATGTCCGTCTCAGCTACCACCAATGGCTCCTCAACCTCGCTGGAGTCTGTTGTGGATGCCGGTGCCTCTGCATTCACACTGAGAGCTCTGGTTGCTAAAATGATGCAGTCCGCTTCCTTCACCAGGGTGTGATAGTCTTTGGTAACCAGCAGCTCCGAGTTGGCCAGGATTTCCCTCGCTGTAGCATGTAGGTTCCTGAGGAAAAGGTGGGCGAACAGGAATGATCCGTCATTCTTCCTCATCAGCGCCAACATGGTCTCCATAAGTTCTACAGCTGATCTGTCACCTAACTCTGAATGTGTTCGGAGTCTCTCTGCCCTTTAACTGTCAGACAGGGTATAACGCTGGAGCAGCATCCTCTTGAGCGCTTCATATTTCCCTTGGGCCAGTGGCTCCTGGCGCAGACTCGTTTCCTGCTGCGTGGTGCGCACATCCAGTGCAGAGACCACTTGGTAATATTTCGTGTCATCCGCTGTGATCCCGCGGAGAGCAAACTGGGCTTACATATGCAGGAACCACGTGGTCGAGTTGTGAAGCCAGAAGTCTGGGAGATTGACTGAGACAACGCATGCGGCGCTGGTGTTCTCCCTCTGGGTCGTCTCCGGGGCGGTGCTCGGCTTGTTCTCCAAGGAACGTCTTGGGTCACCAATATGGAAGAAAAAAACAAACAAGGCAGCGAGCTGGATGACACATGAACTTTATTCTTCTTCCAACATCAAGTACAGGAAATACTCTGTCTGGATCTCTCTGCGCCTCCTTTTTATAATCTTTATTTCTGCACAGTGAGACCCAGGGAGTCCAAACACAATACCTTCAGTTCACAAAGACATGCGTGGCACATTAACATCATCACCCCCTCTCTCCTTCTCTCCACTCCTGCTTGTCCTGACTGCCAGGGGGGTGGATAGTCCTTTCCAATACTTCTGAGACCCCCGGAGCCACTTCCTCCTTCAGTCCTTTTGTTCCATCATCCCCCCTTCCGACTCTGGGTGGAGAACCCCCACACAGTGCCACCACACTTCCATTATTAAATTTGAGCGGATTTTATTACTTGGAGATTTTAATATTCATATTAACAATTCTAACAACAGTTTTGCAGTTAATTTCTGGAGTATTGAATCATTTAGTTTTGTTTTGTGTCTATCTGGCCCAACACGTATCAAAGGAAATACGGTTGATCTTGTTTTTACACTTGGTCTTAATGTGAACAACGTTCAGACTAAGGAGCTTCTTGTGTCAAACCATTTTTGTGCTCTTTTTAATTTATCATTTAAATCAGACTGCTACACTGGCAAGCGTGTAAAATGCTCTCGTGTGTTTGACTGTTTTTCAGCTGTGAAATTTTCTGCTGCCTTTGACAGCAGTGTGGTTTTATCCTCTAATGAACACACTGAGAGCTTGGTCTGCTCTTTTAACTCACACTGTTCAAGCATCTTAGATGTAGTTGCTCCCCTGAAAACCAGGACTGTCCGTGCTGTTAATTCATCCCCCTGGTTGAATGAAGATCTTTGTTGTTTTAGACGTAAATGTCGGAGGGTTGAAAGCCTGTGGAAGTCCACTAAACTTGAGGTGCATCGGTTGTACCTTATGGAACTGTTACTTGAATAAAAACAATATGATTAAAACTGCAAGGACTTCTTATTTTTCCAACATCATCTCCTCCAGTAGAAACAATCCAAAGATCCTCTTCAGCACATTAAGCAGTACAGTTAACCCTGTCACTTCTGCTCCCCTTTTCATTTAATTAATGACTGTAACAAGTTTCTTTCCTTCTTTGTTGACAAAATTACTGCTGTTAGGGTTGGTTTTTCCTCATTCTTCTTCCATGATTCTTGATTGTCCCAATAGACAGGCCATTTTAAATTATTTTACTCCAATCTCTTTTGAGGATTTGTTAGTATTGGTGAGCACCATGAAATCCTCCTCCTACCTTTCAGATATCTTGCCTTCCTCAATGTTAAAAGAGGTAATTGGCTCAGTGGGTACATCTCTGGTTAATATCATTAACAGTTAACTTGAATCTGGTTATGTCCCCTCATATTTTAAACATGCAGTTGTGTAGCAACTTTAAAAAAAAAAAAAAAAAAAAAAACTAGCCTTGATCCATTTGTTTTTAAAAACTTCAGGCCAATTTCTAAGCTTCCTTTTGTTTCTAAGCTTTGAGAAAAAGTTGTCGCCAAGCAGCTCACTGACTTTCTGATTGAACACAATATTTTCAATAAATTTCAGTCAGGTTTTTGTCAGAAACACTCAACAGAGACCATTCTTCTCAGGGTGTCAAATGATATTTTAATGTCATCAGACTCTGGCAGATGCTCTGTTTTAGTGTTATTAGATCTTACTGTGGCATTTGATACTGTCGAACATAATATTTTGCTTCAAAGGCTTAGAGATTGGGGTAGGGATTTCTAGAAAAGTCTTGGATTGGTTTTCCTCCTACCTTTCTGGTAGGAGTTTTTCCGTGGCTGTTGGCTCTTACTCATCTGACTCTGCTCCTTTAACCTGGGGGGTGCCTCAGGGTTCTATTCTGGGTCCACTTTTATTCGCCCTGTACATGCTGCCGGTTCCAAGGTTGTCATAGCCAGGAGCGGCACTGGGGTTAAGCTCCCAGTGCTCATAAAATGCTCCTTATGGCGTGGGTCTCAAAAAGCCTCTGACAACTAAGCCCAACTCCTAGCCTGCCCGTGTGGTTTAGTCTCTAAGCCCGGCGGAACTGCTTTTACTAATAGGAGAAGGGGCGAGGGCAGATCTCTGGTTCCTTAAAACCAGATGCTTCGGGTAGATGGTGGCTCGTCAACCTGGGAAGGTAGCCCATCTAGGGGAAGGTAAACCCTGATTTCAAACCTCTGCTGTCTTGCGGCATACCCAGTCACGGGAAAGGCTTCGGGAGTCAACCCTGAGGAAAAATCCGGAGTCGGAGCCCCTAAGGCAGTTCTCTGTTGTGCTCAACATCGTTCTGGCAGCTCCTGCAACTGCGCTGGTGCCAAACTGTAGCAGCCCTGCTGTTCCTTTGGATTCATCAGTGACGTGGAGAGGGGGGACATGCTGCATGGGCAACATCTTGTCCTCCATATCTTCCTGCCCAGGCTTGAATCCTACCAACGCCCAACGCTGGAAGGTAGAACACTGGATCACTGGAGAGGACACTCCAGCTTCGCCTTTGGTGTAGACAAAACACGGGGAATGACAGTTACCGGTTATAAGCCACTGCTCAACTGGCGTAGAGCGCGGGGCAAGGGGTTGTTCCCGATGGTGGGAGGGATCATCGGATCTCACTGGACAGCTACCGCCCGCCTCAAGCTGGGCAGCCCCCAGCCAATAAGGTGTTGTCCTGCCACAGCTTGCTTTCCTCATTGGGTGCATGGGGATAAGGAGAAGTCCGAACAGCAGGCTGAGAACCTTCACACCAGGCAAGACAATAAAACAAAAGAGACCAACTCTAAAACTGGGAACTTGGAACGTCCGCACTATGATGACAGGACTCGCTGCTAACCTCAAGGACATCGACACTAGGAAGACTGCAATCATCAATAATGAGCTGAAGAGACTGGGAGTGGATATCGCCACTCTCCAGGAAACACAGTTGGCTGACGCAGGCACACTGAGAGAGAAGGACTACATGTTCTACTGGCAGGGAAAGGGCAGTGACAAACACAGGGAACACGGAGTGGGCTTCGCAGTGAAGAACACCTTGCTGAAGATGGTGGAACCGGGCAGCACTGGCTCTGCACGACTCCTCACCCTCCGCCTGAACACCACTCAAGGCCCAGTCACCCTCGTCAGTGTGTATGCCCCAACACTGACAGCCACACCAGAGGCAAAAGACGAGTTCTACGAGAATCTCGCAACAACTGTCAGGATCATCCCCAGCTCTGAACAACTCATTTCCTTGGAGACTTCAATGCCAGAGTGGGTGCTGACCACGACTCCTAGCCCTCCTGTCTTGGACCTTTTGGCGTGGGCAGAATGAACAACAACGGACAGCGGCTGCTCGAGTTCTGCACATATCCCGATCTGTGCATCACAAACTCATTCTTCAAGACCAAGCCCCAACACAAGGGTTCCTGGCAACATCCGCGCTCAAAGCACTGGCACCAGCTGGACTTGATCCTGACCAGGCGCACCTCACTGAAGAACGTGCTAATCACCCGTTCGTTCCAGAGTGCAGATTGCGACACAGACCATTCATTGGTGTGTTGCAAGGTCAAGCTGCAGCTGAAGAAATTTCATCATGCTAGACAACCTGGAAAGGCACGGATTGACACCAGCAAGATGGCCCAACCAGAACTTGTTGAGCAGTTTGCCTCCACCTTTGAGAAGGAACTTGATATACCACAACAAGGAGAATCTGCGAAGCAGAAGTGGGAAGAGCTGCGAAACACCATCCACTGCACAGCCTTGGCTACCTTTGGGAGGAAGACCTTGAAGCCACAGGACTGGTTGGATGCCAAGTTGACCGAGATGACCCCCGTCATTGAAGCCAAGCACTCAGCACTTGCTGAGTACAAGAAGTACCCAAACGAGAAGAATCTCCAGATTCTCAGGGCTGCGAGAAGCAAAGTTCAGCAGACTGCTCGGCGCTGTGCCAACGAGTACTGGACTCAGCTCAGCCAAGACATTCAAACCGCTGCCATAACAGGGAACATCCGTGGTATGTACGATGGAATCAAGAAAGCACTTGGTCCGGCTCAGAGCAAGACGGCCCCCCTCAAATCTTCCACTGGGGAGATGATCACAGAAAAGAACAAGCAGATGGAGAGATGGGTGGAACACTACTCCGACCTCTACTCTAGACAGAACACCGTGACACCGTCAGCCCTTGATGCCATCGACTGCCTGCCATCCATGGACGAACTTGACGCCGAGCCAACCATCGACGAACTCAGCAAGGCCATTGATAGCTTGGCCGCTGGCAAGGCACCTGGCAACAACGGCATACCCCCTGACCTGATCAAGCACTGCAAGACTGCCCTACTGCTGCCATTGCATGACGTCCTCTGCCAGTGCTGGAAGGAAGGTGCCGTACCACAGGACATGAGGGACGCCAAGATCATCACCCTCTACAAAAACAAAGTGTCACGCCGCGCCGCTCATCAGCGGCGCCACCTGCTCGCACACCTGTCCATCATCAGTGGCGAGGAATATAAGCCGCCTCGCCCTGAGCTTCGGCCTGAAGCCGTCAGACTTCATTCCCCGTCTACGTGACGCAACTCTTTCTTCAGCACGACGCTGTGCGGTAAGAACCACTTACCTCATATTCTCCAGTCTGTTCCCCTGTGCACAGGTGGATTCCTCGGCGGCGGACAACTCCGTCCCTCGTCCTTCCTCGCTGCTGCACCGAGTCCTGCAGGTGGCTGTCTCCCGGGGTCCCGTCCTTGTTGTGCCAGTCATCTGTCCCAAGCAAGTAAGCTTCTCCCTCGCCTATTCTCCTCCTGTGTTGGTGTGTGCCCATCACCCTGTGTCTCTGTTCTCTCCCATAGGGTTGCCGGCTGTACGGTCTCCTGCCTCTGTGCCTGAAGCAGACGCCGCCACCAACACATTAACATTCCGCAGACACACACTCATACACCCCTGTTGTTAATAAACAGTTTGAACTACTCTGAGCCTGTGTGTGTGCGTCTCCTGAGCCGAACGTTATGTCAGTAAGGCTTCAGCAGAGCGGCTCGGCAGACGGCGGGCTTGCACACCGGTTTTCCACTCTCGAGGCTCGAGTGGATCAGATTGTTTATCAGCAACAGGTGATTTTTAATCAATTGATTACTATAACTAACCGGTTGGACCGCTTGGACCCCCAACAGCCGTTCCCCCCGGCTCGTCAGGGTGGCGCAGCTCCTGCTGCTCCAGCGGCCGTCCAGCAGGCTCCGGGTGCTCCGGTTCGGCTCACGCCCATTCCAACCCCCGCCCGCTTTAGCGGTAAGCTCGGCGGAGCGCGGGGGTTTATTATGCAGTGTGAGTCCGTTTTCCACCGGGTGCCCGGGGACTTTCCCTCAGATCATAGCCGAATTGGTTATATCGGGAATCTCCTGGAGGGGCGAGCATTAACATGGACCTACGCCGTAATGGCGAGGCCCAGTTATGCCACCCTCACGTATGACCAGTTCGTGAGACGCTTCCTGGAGGTCTTTGACCATACTCTTACCGAGACGGTCCAGGTCGATCGGCTTCTCGCCCTCCGGCAGGGAAGCCGGTTGGCAGCGGACTACGCGGTCGACTTCCGGGTAGCGGCGGAGGAGTTAGGCTGGGAGGAATGCTCCCTCTGTGGCCTTTTCCTCCGCAGTCTCAATGATGATCTGAGGGATGAACTAGCTGGGCGGGATATCCCTGAGACGCTAGCGGAGCTAACATCTCTAGCGATCAGTTTGGATAACAAGCTGCGCAAGCGCTCCTCGGGACGGAAGTCGTCTTCTTCTCGCCCTCGCGAAGCCTCGCCGCGCCTGTTCCAAGCTCGCCCCCTGGCGGCGCTGCCACCATCGTGCCCCGAGGAGTCGGAGCCGATGGTGACGGGCTGGACAAAGCTTTCCCCTGCGGAGAGACAACGCCGCCGTGAGTTGGATCTCTGCATGTATTGTGGAGATGACCAACACACGGTGAAGCTTTGTCCACGGAAAGCCAGTCGGCGGGGTCCGCGAGTCACTGTAGGGGGCCTCGTGGATGTCAACCGGTTAAATCCACTCACCCAATTGAAGCTGCCCATCCGTTTCTGCCACAACCCCACTGGGCATCTCACCCACGCACTGGTGGATTCGGGCGCAGAAGGCAGCTTCATTTCACAAAGCCTGGCAACCCGTTTGGGCATCCGCTGTCAGGCACTGAAGAATCCCATCTCCCTTGTCAACCTCTCCCGTGCCTCCCTTGGGAGAGTATCACACCAGACCATCCCCGTCCCGGTCATCATCTCGGGAAACCACCGGGAGGAGATGACCTTTTATGTCCTACCCAACTCTGTGTTGCCCGTCATCCTGGGGTATCCTTGGCTACGCCTTCACAACCCTGTCCTGGATTGGAAGTCAGCTGGGGTATCAGCATGGAGCACGTTCTGCATGGGCACCTGCCTTCAGTCCGCTGCCTGCTCTCCGTCCGCTTCTCCTCCTGCGACGGACGCTGCACCCCCGGACCTGTCTCTGGTGCCTCCGGAATTTCACGACCTGGGTATGGTGTTCAGTAAAACTAAAGCTATGTCTCTCCTCCCTCATCGGCCCTATGACTGTGCCATCAACCTCCGCCAGGGGGCTCCCTTACCTTCTGGTCGGCTCTATAGCCTGTCAGCGCCGGAGAAGGAGACAATGAACGCCTACCTGAAGGAATCACTGAGTGCTGGGATAATCCGCCCATCATCGTCACCCGTGGGGGCAGGGTTCTTCTTCGTTGGGAAAAAGGATGGGTCCCTCCACCCTTGCATAGACTACCGGGCTCTCAACGACATCACCGAGAAGGACCGTAACACCCTGCCTCTCATGGACACTGCTTTCCACTCCCTCCAGGGGGCGACCTGGTTCACCAAGCTGGATCTACGCAGCGCATACCACCTCGTCCGGATCCGGGAGGGAGATGAGTGGAAGACAGCTTTCCGAACCCCGAATGGCCACTTTGAATACCTGGTAATGCTGTTCGGGTTGACCAACGCTCCTGCCGTCTTTCAGTGCCTCATTAATGACGTCCTCCGGGACTTCATTGGCCTTTTCGTGTTCGTCTACCTGGACGATATTCTCATCTTCTCCAAGTCCAGGGACGAGCACCAGGTCCATGTGAGGTGGGTCCTCCAAAGACTGCTGGAGAATCGACTATACGTGAAGGCTGAAAAATGTGAATTTTACGCCAGGACTACATCCTTCCTGGGGTTCATCATCGCCCATGACAAGGTGCTCCCGGACCCAGAGAAGGTGAAGGCAGTGGTGGAATGGCCTACACCTGTGTCCCGGAAGCAGGTGCAATAGTTCGTTGGCTTCGCCAATTTCTATCGCCGCTTTGTCCCCAACTTCAGCTCCATCGTCGGACCACTGACCCGCCTCACGTCCCCTAAGGTCCCGTTCCGGTGGACCGAAGAGGTCGCTGCTGCCTTTCAGGCGCTGAAGGCGGAGTTTTCCTCCTCCCGGGTCCTTCGCCAGGTCGACCCCGCGCTGCAGTGCATCGTGGAGGTAGACACCTCAGACACAGGAGTGGGAGCAGTGCTATCCCAGCGGTCGCCGGACGATGGCGCCAAACGGCCCTGCGCCTTCTTCTCCCGGCGCTTGTCCCCGGCGGAGAGGAACTACGATGTGGGGGACAGAGAGCTCTTGGCCATCAAACTCGCCCTGCAGGAGTGACGCCACTGGCTAGAGGGGGCGAACCTGCCGTTCGTGGTCCTGACGGACCACAAGAACTTGGAATACCTACGATCTGCCAAGCGCCTGAACGCCCGCCAGGCGCGCTGGTCCTTGTTCTTCACCAGGTTCCAGTTCTCCATCACCTTCAGGCCTGGCTCTAAGAACGGCCTGCCTGACGCCCTCTCTAGGCAGTTCACCCCCGTGGAGTCGGAGGAAATGCCCCACACCATCCTGCCCAGCTCGTGCGTCGTGGGAGCCATCTCGTGGGACATTGAGAGCAAGATCCGGAAGGCGCAGGAAGTGGAACCTGACCCTGGCGGCGGACCAGAGAGGCGGCTGTTCGTGCCATCCGCGGTCCGAGGAGAGGTCATCCACTGGCTGCACACCTCCAAGCTCACCTGTCACCCTGGCACCTCCCGGATGATAGACCTCCTCCAACGGTCCTTTTGGTGGCCAGGCCTGCGGAGGGACGCAGCCCGCTACGCCCGGGCCTGCCCAATCTGTGCCACCTGCAAGTCGGGAAATGCCCCTCCAGCGGGTCTGCTCCAGCCCCTGCCCATCCCTGGCAGGCCCTGGTCGCACATCGCGTTGGATTTCGTCACCGGACTCCCCGTCTCCAACTCCTATGACACCATCCTGACCATTGTGGACCGTTTCTCCAAGGCTGTGCACTTCGTCCCCCTGCGAGGTCTCCCTACTGCCCTGGAGACGGCGGATCTCCTCGTCCAACACGTGGTCAGGCTGCACGGGATTCCGGTGGACGTGGTCTCGGACCGGGGCCCCCAATTTTCATCTGAGGTTTGGAGGTTGTTTTGTAACGCCATCGGAGCCAAGGTGAGCCTCTCCTCTGGCCATCACCCCAATCCAACGGGCAGTGTGAACGGACCAACCAGGAGCTGGAGGCTGCGCTCCGCTGTGTGACCTCATCCAAACCCACGTCCTGGAGCAACCATCTTGCCTGGGTTGAATATGCCCACAATACCGCTCGCTCTTCTGCTACAGGGATGTCCCCCTTCAAGGCGTCCCTGGGTTATGACCCCCCGCTGTTCCCGGTGCAGGAGAGTGAGGTAACTGTTCCCTCGGTTAGGGCGCATCTCAGGCAGTTCCGCTCCATCTGGGCTGCCGTGCGCAATGTGCTTTTACGCACAGCGGAGCGCAACAGGACTGTGGCGGACCGGCATAGAAGACCTGCCCCGGCGTACAGAGTTGGGCAACTTGTCTACGTGTCTACCCAGGACGTTACTATAAAAGGCGAGAGGAGGAAGCTGGCACAGCGATTCATGGGTCCCTACCCCATCACCCGGATCATCAACCCGGTGGCTGTGCGCGTGGCTATTCCCCCCTCCCTCCGCATCCATCCCACCTTCCACGTGTCTAAGGTGAAGCTGGCAGTCACCGACCCCCTTTGCCCTCCTCCTGCTGCACAACCTGCGCCCCGGATGATTGATGGCCATCCGGCCTGGCCCGTCTCCTCCATCCTAGACTCCCGGCGCCGGGGTCGTGGGTTGCAGTACTTGGTGGACTGGGAGGGCTATGGGCCCGAGCATCAACAGTGGGTGCCCCCGTCATTCGTGTTGGACCCATCGCTCATCGCTGACTTCCACCGAGCGCACCCAGAGAAGCCATCGCCAGGAGGTGCTGCTAGAGGGGGGAGTACTGTCACGCCGCGCCGCTGATCAGCGGCGCCACCTGCTCGCACACCTGTCCATCATCAGCGGCGAGGAATATAAGCCGCCTCACCCTGAGCTTCGGCCTGAAGCCGTCAGACTTCATTCCCCGTCTACGTGACGCAACTCTTTCTTCAGCACGACGCTGTGCGGTAAGAACCACTTACCTCATATTCTCCAGTCTGCTTCCCTGTGCACAGGTGGATTCCTCGGCGGCGGACAACTCCGTCCCTAGTCCTTCCTCGCTGCTGCACCGAGTCCTGCAGGTGGCTGTCTCCCGGGGTCCCGTCCTTGTTGTGCCAGTCATCTGTCCCAAGCAAGTAAGCTTCTCCCTCGCCTATTCTCCTCCTGTGTTGGTGTGTGCCCATCACCCTGTGTCTCTGTTCTCTCCCATAGGGTTGCCGGCTGTACGGTCTCCTGCCTCTGTGCCCGAAGCAGACGCCGCCACCAACACATTAACATTCCGCAGACACACACTCATACACCCCTGTTGTTAATAAACAGTTTGAACTACTCTGAGCCTGTGTGTGTGCGTCTCCTGAGCCGAACGTTATGTCACAAAGGGGAGAGAAGCGACTGCAACAACTACAGGGGCATCTCCCTCCTCAGCGTTGTTGGCAAAGTCTACACACGAGTTGTTCTCGTTCGTCTACAGAAGCTTGCCGAACGTGTCTACCCCGAGTCTCAGTGTGGCTTCTGCGCTGAGCGATAGACGGTAGACATGATATTCTCCATCCGCCAACTCCAGGAGAATTGCAGAGAACAGAACATGCCTCTGTACGTCGCCTTCATCGACCTCACCAAAGCGTTCGATCTGGTCAGCAGAAAGGACCTTTTCAAGATCCTGCCAAAGATAGGATGCCCACCAAAGTTGCAAAGCCTCATCGAATCGTTTCACACCAACATGCAGGGGGTAGTGCAGCACGATGGCAACATTTCAGAGCCATTCAACATACGCAGCGGAGTGAAACAGGGCTGTGTACTTGCGCCAACCCTCTTTGAGATTTTCTTTGCTATGCTCCTGAGGCATGCCTTCAGCACAGCAACAGAGGGAATATACCTGCACACAAGATCTGACGGCAGGCTTTTCAACCTCGCCCGCCTGAAAGCCAGAACCAAAGTACGCGAGGCTCTAATCAGAGACATGCTGTTCGCAGACGACGCTGCAGTCGCAACCCACACACAGCAGGAGCTTCAGACCCTGATGGACCGCTTCTCCCAGGCATGCAAGGACTTCGGGCTTACCATCAGCCTGAAGAAGACTAACGTCTTGGCGCAAGGCACGGAAGCACCACCAACCATCACCATCGACGAATACAAGCTGGAGGTCGTGAATCAGTTCACGTACCTGGGGTCCACGATCAGCAACAACCTCTCCCTTGATACAGAGATCAACAAGAGGATTGGAAAATCAGCCTTCATACTCGCTTGCCTCACCACACGAGTGTGGGAGAATCCCAAACTCTCTGTCAAGACGAAGATGGCAGTGTACAACGCCTGCATCATCAGCACACTGCTCTATGGGAGTGAGACATGGACAACATACGCCCGGCAGGAAAAGAGACTGAACTCCTTCCACTTGCGCTGCATTAGTCACATCCTGGACATATCCTGGCAGGACAAAGTGCCCAACACAGAAGTTCTGTCCCGCGCTGGCCTTCCCTCCATGTTCACTCTACTCAGGCAGCACAGGCTCCGCTGGCTAGGCCACGTTCACCGTATGGAGGATGGCAGAATCCCCAAAGACGTCCTCTACGGAGAACTTGCAACTGGCAGAAGAGACGTTGGCCGCCCACAGCTGCGCTTTAGAGACGTCTGCAAGAGAGACATGAAGGCCCTGGATATCAAGGCCCTGGAAATTCTACTCATTACCTCCACCATACATTGGACCTTGTTCTGACATATGGCATAGAAATAGAAAATCTTGTAGTGTCTCCTCATAACCCTGTACTGTCAGACCATTGTCTGTTAACCTTTGATTTTACTATTTCTGACTATTTGGCTCCTAAAGAAAAATATTATTACAGTAGATGCCTCTCAGATGATGCTGTTACCAAATTTATGCAGATTGTTTCCGCTATGCCATGTGTCAACACAACGGAAATAAGCTATAGACAGCTTGCTCCTTCTGTAATTGATAACATGGTGGATAGTGTTTCAGCTTCTCTGCATCAGATTCTAGACTTGGTGGCCCCCTTAAAAAAGAAAAAGTCTAATCAGAGATTTCTAACTCCTTGGTTCAACACAGAAACTCGTAGTTTAAAACAGAAGACTCGTCAATTAGAAAGAAAATGGCGCTCCACTAATTTAGATGAAATCTATTTAGCTTGGAGAAATAATCTTTTAATTTATAAAAAATCTCTTAGAAAAGCTAGAACGACTTATTACTCTGCATTAATAGAAGAGAACAAGAATAATCCCAGGTTTCTTTTCAGTACTGTAGCCAGGTTGACAAAGAGTCAGGACTCTGTCAATCCTAGCATTCCCTTAGAGCTTACTAGTCAGGACTTTATGAACTTTTTCAATAATAAAATTTCATCCATCAGAGATAAAATCAATCAGATTCTTCCCACAGTTAACTTAAATACTGTAACTACTACAACTCCTTATATCGATGTCTGTCTTGATGAGTTTACTCCAATCGACCTTTATGAGTTAGACAAAATAGTTTCCTCATCCAAACCTTCAACTTGTCTTTTAGACCCTATTCCTACCAGGTTATTTAAAGAAGTCTTCCCACTTATTGGTAGCCTTATTCTTCATATAATCAATTCTTCATTAACTTAAGGCCATGTACCGCAGGCTTTTAAAACGGCTGTAATTAAACCCTTACTCAAAAATCCAACGCTAGATCCAGGAGCTTTAGCTAACTATAGACCAATCTCTAATCTCCCTTTCATTTCAAAAATCCTAGAAAGAGTTTTTGCTATGCAATTATTTGACCACCTGCAGGGAAATGGTTTACTTGAAGAGTTTCAGTCTGGGTTTAGAATCCATCATAGTACTGAAACAGCCTTAGCGAAGGTCACTAACGACCTCCTCATTGCATCTGATAATGGACTAGTTTCTGTACTTGTCCTTTTAGACCTTAGTGCAGCGTTTGATACTATCGATCATAATATTCTACTTGATAGATTAGAACACTATGTTGGACTTAATGGAACTTCGTTGCAGTGGTTTAGATCTTATTTATCTGATAGGTTCCAGTTTGTTCATGTAAATAATGAGTTTTCTTTCAACTCAAAGCTCAGTCATGGAGTTCCACAGGGATCTGTGCTAGGCCCTACTCTTTTTAGTTTATATATGCTTCCATTAGGCAACATTATTAGAAAGCACTGTATACATTTTCATTGTTATGCTGATGACACACAATTATACCTGTCAATGAAGCCAGATGATAGTAATCAATTAGCCAAGTTAGAAGCCTGTCTTAAGGAAATCAAAGCTTGGATGACTTGTAATTTCCTGCTATTAAATTCAGATAAGACTGAAGTCATTCTTGTTGGTCCAAAAAACCTTAGAAATTCCTTTCCAAATCAAACTTTCAGTTTGGATGCGGTTACTCTTTCTCTTAATAGCTCTGTGAGGAACCTTGGAGTTATTTTTGATCAGGATTTGTCCTTCAATTCACATATTAAATTTGTTTCTAAGACTGCCTTCTATCATTTGCGTAATATTGCCAAGATTAGGAGCATCTTGTCTCAGAGTGATGCTGAGAAACTGATCCACGCTTTTGTTAGCTCGAGATTAGATTATTGTAATTCTTTATTATCAGGCTGTCCTAAAACATCTTTAAAAAGTCTTCAGCTGATCCAAAATGCTGCAGCAAGAGTTTTAACAGGTACTAGAAAGAGAAATCATATCTCTCCGGTTCTGGCCTCCCTTCATTGGCTTCCCATAGAGTTTAGAATTAAGTTTAAAATCCTTCTTCTTACTTACAAAGCTCTAAACAATCAGGCTCCTTTTTATTTAAAAGATCTGATACTACCGTATTATCCTAACAGAGCACTACACTCCCAAAATGCAGGATTACTTGTAATACCTAGAATCTCCAAAAGTACAATGGGAGGCAGAGCCTTCAGTTATCAAGCTCCTCTCCTGTGGAATCAGCTGCCAATCTGGATTCGGGAGTCAGACTCGATCTCTGTTTTTAAGAATAGGGCTAAAACCTACCTTTTTGATATAGCCTACAATTAGGGAGGGATCATGTGTTTCTGAACCCTCCCTTAGTTATGCTGCTAATAGGTTTAGTCAGCCGGGGGACCTCCAGTAATGCACTGGGCCTCACTCCTTTTCTCACTCTCAATGAAATATTTTTTTTGCTGGTCATTAACATTTGTTTGTTCTCTCCCATAGATTGAGTCCCCATCGTGCTGTTTGCTCTCTACATGTCTGTTCTTTTCTTCTTCTCTATCCCCTCACCCCCCAGCCAGTCGCAGCAGATGACTGCCCCTCCCTGAGCCTGGTTCTGCTGGAGGTTTCTTCCTGTTAAAAGGGAGTTTTTCCTCTCCACCATCGCCAAGTGCTTGCTTGGGATCGCCTGATTGCTGGGGTCTTTCTGCAACTGTGGGGGTTCCCCCTACAGTTGATAGTGCTATGAGATGACTGTTGTTGTGAAATGGTGCTATATAAATAAAGCTGAATTGAATTGAATTGAATCAACACAGAGCGCTGGGAGGACCTTGCAATGGACTGCTCCAAATGAAGAGGCACTCTGACCAGACAGCTCAAGGCGGGTGAAGAGAGACTGACTGAAGCAGCAGATGAAAAAAGGACCCGCAGGAAGAAGCGCCACAGACCCAGCAGCACGGAGACCACCCACAAGTGCGACCTGTGTGACAGGGACTGCCATTCGCGCATTGGCCTGTTCAGCCACAGGCGGTGCTGTTCCAGCAGAGTAGACGTTTAGGATTCTCTTCCATGGTCATCATAGACCGACGGAGGCCGACACGACGACATGCTGCCACTTGGTTCTATCATCAGCAAATTCAAAGGTGAGTCTTATCATTGCTACGGTGATGATTTACAGCTGGTTTTTTTTTCCTTTTAAACCGGACCGTATTGACAATCTAAAAATTTTTCATGATTGTCCGCAATTAAGGACTGGATGTCTAGAAACTTTTTGCAACTTAATGCTTACAAAACTGAAGTTCTTTTTGTAGCACCTGATAATGTAATTCCTAAGATGGTTAATAGCATTGGTTTATTAAGCGCTAATGTACAGTCTAATCTAAAAAAAATCTTGGTGTCATTTTTGAAAAGTCAATGAGTTTTGATCAGCATGTCAAATCTCTGACCCGGAGTTGCTTTTTCCACCTCAGAAATATCTCCAAAATTAGGTCACTGGTTTCCTACAGTCAGTTAGAAACTATTATTCATGCCTTTGTTTCTTCACGTTTGGACTACTGTAATGCTCTCTTTACATGCTTCAGTAAATCCTCTTTACATTGCCTACAGTTAGTCCAGAACTCTGCTGCTAGATTACTGACTAGGCCCAGTAGGTTCAGTCATATCACTCCTGTTCTGGCCTCCCTGCATTGGCTTCCTGTAAATTACAGAGTTGATTTTAAAGTTTTTGTCCTTACTTACAAAGCCATTCATGAAGAGGCACCTTCTTATATCAGTGACCTGCTCCATCTACACCATCCCAGCAGGTCTCAGGTCTTTTAATCAGAACTTACTGGTACAGTGGCACCTCTACTTACGAACGTCTCTACATACGGAATTTTCAGGTTACGACACGCCTCAACGGGAAAATATTGCCTCTTGTTACGAACGAAATTTCAGGATACGAAAGGCAAAAAAGTACGCGCTCCTGGCAGCTCCCGTAGTTTACCGAACGTAAACATACCTGTAGCTGCTCTGCCATTGGCTATCGCCTAGCATCTTCCTGGTATCCCATTGGCCACAAAGTTTTGTTTTTTTTTTTCAAAACTTTATTAAGAACAAGGTGAAAGTTTTACGTGTGTGTACAGTACAGAATTAACATTTATTCGCTATGGGCCCCAAGAAAGTGACGGAGATAAGTGGAAAAGGAGAAAAGAAGAAGAGAGTTTTTTTTGTCCATACAAACAAAGAAGGAGATAATCGAAAGGTATGAAAAGGGGATGCGTTTGGTTGATCTCGCCAAAGAATATGGCCGTAATACATCAACGATCAGCACGGTATTAAAGCAAAAGGAAGCACTTACAAGCCGACAAAAGCAAACGTCCTTGGATCAGAACATGAACCAAAGAAGGCAAAAGGTGACGACGTCGACGACGATAGCAGTTAAAAGGTAAATGAACATAATTTTTATTATTCTTTCTCTTTTATTATTCTCTTTTATTATTCATTCTCTCCTTTTAAACTCTCATTTTATGTTTATTGTGCAGTAATCTAATTGTAACATGTATTTGTTACATGTTTTGATGCGTTTTTACGATTTATAAAAAATTTATGCCCGAATTTTGGGGGGCTTGGAACGGATTACGGCATTTACATGTAAAATGCGCCTCTACTTATGGAATTTTCACGTTACGAGAATTCTTCCGGAACGAATTAATTTCGTAAGTAGAGGTACCACTGTAGTCCCTAGTACTAGGCTCAGAACCAAATGTGATAGAGACTTTGCTGCTGTTGTTCACACTCACTCTTTACCATTTGAACTTAGATCTGCACTTTCCATTGATGCTTTTAAGAAGCAACTAAAGACCCACCTTTATAGCCTGGCTTTGCATTAACTATGTGTTGATTGTATTTTTGTGTTTTTTTACTGTTTACTTTGTTCTTTTACTGTTTTATGTGCCTGTATTTTTATTTGCTTTGCTCTTGTATTTTATTATCTTTTTTGTTTCTTTTCATGTTAAGCACTTTGTGACTTTGTGAAAAGTGCTCTATAAATAAACTTATTATTATTATTAAAATTAATTTTGGGTTTTCATTACTTGTAAGCTCTAATCATCAAAATTAAAAGGAATAAAGGTTTAAAATACATTACTGTGTGTAAAGAATCTATATAATACTTGAGTTTCACTTTTTGAATTGAATTCCTGAAATAAATGTACTTATTGATGACATTCTGATTTATGGAGCTGCACCTGTACGTTGTTAACAAATCTTGTTCCATGTGCCCCTGATTTGAAAGTTGAGCCTCTGCCCCTCAGTGGTCTCTGCACGTCCCTGATGTGTGCCCATGGAAGTATAGAAGACATCCGATTGGTTAAAGCAACAGAATAAGTTTAACAGTGAATTTAACCTATAGAGCACACTGAAGGCCCCAGGCAGATTTGCTTGACCCTGGCAACACAGATTGCTGAAATATGATTGGACAAAAACACTCTAAATGCATTACCCTACTGGAAGGAGAGCAACCAAGAGAAAAGCTACAAAATGAAGAGAATAGACTATTGTGAATAATTTAATACATCCTCATGGAACAAATATTTCCTATGCTTGTAATTCTGATAGTGTTTAGGCCAGCAGCGAAGGCTTTGCTGGCCCTGAGGGTCCACCACTGCTGTAACTGCAAAGAATTCTGTTCCAGTGTATGCCCTCTATAGCTAAACTGACTCATCCTTTCACCCAAAACTCCTGGTTTGCAAAACTAAAGGTGCGTTCAGACCAAACACAAATGGGCAAATTTTTTGCACGGCGTGATTACATTATAACTCAATGTAAACACATGAATAGACATGAATTCACCGTCTGAGTGAGTTGCAGAAAGGCGAAGTTGCCTTTATAACTTCTGCAGCAGTGTTCCACCTGCTGTGGGAACCCCCAAAATAACGTCCTGCTTTAGGCTGACATTATCCAGTGGGGAGCTCACCTGAAAAAGTTGTCTTTGTCTCCAAAATTTTACAAGATGATGAGTGTTTCCGTTGGTAGCTTGCTAGCCTTGTTAGCACATCTGTGGCAGGAATCTGTGGATAAATAACTCCAACATCCCGATTTAGCTGAAGAGCTCCCAGTCCTCCTGTGTCCAGATGAGGCAGTCTCCTTTTCAAACTAGTTTACTCTCCAATGGTGATACTTTTACTCCGGTGACGGCAGAATCTCAAAGCTAACTTATTCCCTCAGACATGAACACGCGATTTTGCGTGTGCTCACTCTTTCCATTGACTTTGAATGGATTTGCGCCACACGTTTGAGTTTTGTCTGAACGCACTTTAAGGTGTGGCACAAAGTTTCTGTCAGAGAAGAAACAGACAGTGACTGTATACATTAAAAACTGATCATATATACAGGACAATGACATCCTCTGTTGTTCCATCCATCCATCCATCCATGCATCCATCCATCTTCTACCGCTTAATCCTTTTTGGATCGTGGGGGTGGGGGGGTGGGGGTGGAGCCAATCCCAGCATCTTTGGGCGAGAGGCAGGATCCACCCTGGACAGATCAGCAGTCCATCACAGGGCCAACACAGAGAGGTAGACAACCATTCACTCTCACAGTCAGACCTAAGGACAATTTAGAATCCCCAGTTTTGATGCCAGTTAACCTAACTTGCATGTTTTTGTGATGTGGGAGGAAACCGGAGAAATCCTGGAGTAAACCCACGCAGACACGGGGAGAACATGCAAACTCCACACAGAAGGGCCACCGATGGTCTGGGGATGGGATCAAACCCATGATGGTCGAGGGTGGAATCAATCCCATGACCTTCTTGCTGTGCTGCCACTGTGCTAACCACTGTGCCACCATGCTGCCCCTACTCTGTTGTTGTCAGCAAAAAAAAAAAAAAAAATAGCCGTTTTAAGTCAGCTGTTTTTGAAATTGAAAAATGGTAGCAAGAAGTGGGAAGAATGAAGTCAGAGATTGACAGATGGATTGGAGCAGCATCTGCAGAGATGCAGACGTTGTACCGGTCTGTTGTGGTGAAGAGGGAGCTTAGTTCTAAGGCAAAGCTGTCGATTTACTGCTCAATCTACGTTCCTACCCTCACCTGTGGTCATGAAATTTCTAAAATGACTGAAAGAACGAGATCGTGGATACAAGCAGCTGAAATGAGCTTTGTCCATAGGATTGCTGGACTCACCCTCAGAGATAGGGTGAGGAGCTCAGTCATCCGGGAGAGGCTCAGAGTAGAACTGCTGCTCCTCCACATTGAAAGGAGCCAGATGAGGTGGTTTGGGCATCTGATCAGGATGCCTCCTGGACGCCTCCCACTTGAGGTGTTTCGGCCATGTCCCATTGGGAGGAGACCCCGGGGCAGACCCAGGACTCATTGGACAGACTATGTCTCCCAGCTGGTCTGGGAACGCCTTGGTATCCTCTCTGAAGAGCTGGAGCAGGTGGCTGGGAGAGGGAAGTCTGGGCTTCACTGCTGGAACTGCTGCCTCCACGACCCAATTTAAATTGCTTCCGTCTCATTAGAAGGGATTTGTCATTCAGAACTGCTCATACATATATGCACACGATGATTCTTTCACATCTGTCATACTGTATCACATCTTGGTCACAAACATCTCAAATTACACTAAAACCCATAACTGCAATATATAAACAGGCTATAAAAATCTTGGACCGCAAACCAATGCGGTGGCATCACTGTGGTATTTTAGTCAAGCACAATCTTTTTACTTTTGAAAATTTTATTATCTTCTGTAATATCAGACTGGTTTTTAAATGTCTATACAATGTTGTTTCACCTCGTTTCTCTGGTTTGGTGGCTAGACGCTCGAGCTCTAGCAGAGCAAGCTCACGAGCTTCCATCAACGGTGACTGCATTGTCACCATGTCTAGAACTTCATTTGGTCAGTCTGCTTTCTCCATAAAAGGGGCAAACTTCTGGAACTCTCTGCCAACTCACTTAAAACTGGAGACAAATGCCAACCTCTTCAACAGAGGCGCTAAAGATTGGCTAAAATCCCACCAGCAATGTGTGCATGTCTAGTCTGAATTGTGTTTGTTGTGATCATGGATCTCTTGCTCTATTTATAATTTGTAATGCATTTGTAATTTTAATTAACTTGTAAATTTTGTATGTACAGCCTAATTTATGACCTATATAAGCCACCTATGGACTAGTGTTGAGAATTAGCACTTGTGCTATATACACCTATGCAAAACATCTGGTTTCTCCTTGTGATTGTACGAATGTAATTTGTTATGTCCATATTAAATAAATAAATAAATAAATAAATAAAGAAAGAAAGAAAGAAAGAAAGAAAGAAAGACCCGGACCTCTAGAAAAGTCATAGAAGATAGATGGATGGATGGATGGATGGATGGATGGAGGCAAGAAGTGATCAGAACTGTAATTTCATGGATTCTCAACAGTTACACATTTAAAAACCAACACTAGACCAAGTCTAGGCAGCGACATCTAAAATCATTTCCATCTTTACGTCAGTCATAAATCTTTTATTATTTACATTTCCAGAATTTGGTGGAAAACACCAACATACAGTAAAATACTAACTTTACCTCAAATGTTGAAATTTCTGTGGAAATTTTTGGGTTTAACAAAAGATTCATCATTGGTGTTTTTCTTCCCTTGTTATCTAGAGAGAGGTTGATTTTTTAAAATAATCGTTATTTCTGCTCACCTGCACAGTGTGACTTCCTCCTTTCAGTAAAATGACAAGATGATGAACTGAAAGTTAACTTTGGTCAGTGGAATAGAAACGCCCCTGTTATGTATGAGAATGTGAGTGTCTGGGACGCCGTGCCCACCCACAGGGTGGTGTCAGGTGGGCACGGCCCACTCTGGATATAAACCCAAGTTCACATCATAAAGTTGATAGTTCCTCCATGAAGAATTGCCTCCTGCCGAGTCATTTTACAGACATAACATCTGGCGACGAGGAGACTAATGGGAGCGTGCGGGCTCCCTCCACCACTGGCACTGTTCCTGGAGCACACAGGAGAGCCGCTGATCCTCTGGCCGGAGTGGAGAGCTTCATTTGAAAAGTGCATCAGAGCGTTTGGCCTACACAGGCTAGACGGGAGACGACGGCGGGCATTTCTGGCCCACAATCTCGGCACGGATGGCCGGAGAATCCTCGATTTGCTGGGAGCAGCGGAGGGTTATGAGGATGCCGTTGAGCAGCTGGCCGTGTACTTCGCTGGGCATACGAGGGCCACGAGGCTGTGGGCGTTGGAGCTGTTGGTGCCGGGAACGGTGGAGCTAGCTAGCTTTGGGAGGCTAACAGCCCATCCTGCGCCGATGGACAGGCTGGCTGAGGACCTAACATCGCGCCAAAATTGGGCAGCGAGCGGCAAGCAGGACATCGAGGTGGGACCAGGGCAAAGTATGGAAGAGTCCCCGAGAGGGAGTGCAGCCGGAGTCAACCCCGCTTGTGGAAGCTACACAGTGGGCAAACGATGCCAGGCAGGCTGACGGCCCCGGGGAGGAGCAGCAGCTGCACGACACAGTGACAGCGCAGCAGACCACCAACACCAAGAGCACTGGACGCAGCGGTGAGGAGCCCGGGTTGGTGAGTGGGCCCGGCGAGGGTGATGGTGCGTGCCCCGGAGGTGAGCAGCAGCCAAATATGGAGGCTACACAGCAAGACACGTGGAATGAGGGAGTCCAGAACTGTGTCGAGGTGCCTGGGCAGGAGAATGATGCTGGTGAGGATGACGCTGTGAACCCCGAAGGTGAGCGGTAACAGCCGGACACGGTGGCAACGCGGCGGAGTGCCCTGGACGAGGGTGCTGGGTGCTACAATGAAGCGCCCGAGGCAGCGAGCAAGGCCGACAAGCGGGTTTTGGTGGTCCCTGGAGCACAACCACAACCTGGAGTGTTCAGGGCCAAAAGGAAAAAGAGTGGAGAAGGACCTAAAGATGCAGTTTTAGGGTGCGTCAAAAGCCACCGCCATGGGAAGGGTCCAGACCAGGCTGGTGGGGCGGCCTGACCAAGGAGGGAGGTCCAGTCATGGCATGGAGAACGCTGGAGGTTGACCCAGTTTTCTCTGCGGGTCGGAGATGAGGTCTGGGCCAGGAACGCGACTCAGGAGAGTGAAATTCATGTGAAGCTGAAGCTTATGGTGGGCAGGGAAATTTTCACCAGGGAGGGGGACTTCAATCCTGGAGGTGGACAGAGGCCAGGCGCACCGTGGGGGTGCCCGGGGCCTCCGAGGCAGTTTTGTGAATGGTGGCTGCCCAGAGACATCGGGGTCACCTGAGAAAAAAAATCCTTGTGTAAATACCTGTGTGTCTATGTGAGAAATGTGTAGTTTGTATATATGTGATGCTGGTGTGCATGTGGGTGAATGTGAATAATATGGGATTATTTTGTGTTTTCAAGAGACGAGGTTCAGTTTAGCTGTTTTGTGTGAATGTGAGAATGTTCATGACAGTATTTTATTCTCCTTGTTCTCAGTGCCTGATTCGGGTTCCTAAGTTTGGGAGGTTACAGCGGTGTACATAACATTCTCCCCCTTTTTCTAAAGGGGGGAATGTTATGTATGAGAAAGTGTGTGTCTGGGACGCCGTGCCCACCCACAGGGTGACGTCAGGTGGGCACGACCTGATCTATCACAACATGGTCTATTTAACTTTATGTGTCAGGAATATAGAATATAGAAAAGTTGAGCTTTTTCATTTAAACTGAAAACTAATGGAACCATCACAAGCTGTTTGTTTCTTGCAAGAGGCCACGTATAGAAATCGCACAGCAAGCATTACTTTGAATCACACCTGTCACATTGCTGATGACTCCACTGACCGGAGACACGATGACACCCCTTACTCGGTGAAGGCAAGGTTAATCTCACCGGGGAATTTCTCCTTTTCTCTTAAAGGGTATGGAAACGTCTCTCTGGGCAGCTTACTGCTTTCTAAGTGTGCAATGGTGAATAGTGCGTCTCACCCCTGTACTGCTTCCTGCTGGACCAATGAAGTGGGCAAAAGCTGTCCTGGAGATCTTTATTGTCAGTCTAGAAGTCTGGAAGGAAATGTCACCCTGCAGGAGCTCTGTAGTGCTGCCTTTTGTGATTCTTACCAGCATGGCACGCATATGGTGACAGGGGGATGGTGGCCGTGTGGCCATGGTGCCCACTCACACCTGCCCATGAATTGGGGAGGGGTGTGTGCCCCGGTAGTTGTAACTGACCACACCATCATATTGTCGGCAGGACAGGTGGGCAGGGTGAAGAGAGATGTCTCCTTTGCACCACATGATGCCATCTGGGGCACAGGTGTGCCGGAGGAGTTCAGGTTCAGGTTCAGGTTACTTTATTTGTACCCGTAGGTAGATTTGTTTTGCAGTTGGTGACATCCATATTTACAAGCCACAATTACATTCAACATAGACACAAACACAGGCACACATCTTACAAAATAGGTAAATATAAAATATGTACAATATAATTTTTATAGCTTGTTCAACTCTTTGACAGCAGCAGGAACAAAGCTGTTTTTGTAGCGCTGGGTTCTACTTTTTGGGACAGCAAACCTCCGTCTGGAGGGAAGAAGCTGAAAGTTGCAGTGCAAAGGGTGGGAGTCATCATTTAAAATCGAGTCGGCCATCCTCTGTACTTGTCTGGTGTACAGGGATGTCAGGCTCAGCTGTGACTCACCAAGCAAACGACTGGACCATCTGACTACCTGATCCAAGGATTTCCTCTGTTTCAGTTTTATCTGACCAAACCATGACATTAAAGAAAAGGATAAAACAGATTCAATAAAAGCCCGATAGAACATAGTCATTATGGTTCGGTCAATTTGGAAGCGTGCAAGTTTCCTCAAACAATGCAAATTTTGCTGACCCTTTTTGCACACCCTTTCACAGTTCACCTCAAAGTTCAATCCACTATCAATAATCGTCCCAAGATATTTGTACGATTGTACACATTCGGTGGTCTGGCCTTTTAGTATGGTGACTTTGTGCCTGGGAGTTTTCCTCCTAAAGTCAATAATCATATCTTTCGTTTTTGTTGTATTCAGCTGCAGGTAGGAATCCTCACACCAGTGAACAAAGTCATCAACTACTGGGCCATGGCCACTCTCACCATCCTGGAGGAGACTGACAATGACTGAGTCATCAGCATACTTTATAATGTGTCTGTTGTCATGTCTGCTCCGACACATGTTTGTGTACAGGATGAAGAGTAGTGGTGACAACACACACCCCTGAGGAGAGCCAGTAGAAGAGCACTTTAGGTCAGACAATGTACCATTGACCCTTACTCTCTGCGTCCTGTTGGTTAAGAAATCCAGAATCCAACCCACCAGATTATTGCTTAAATCAAATTGTTGCAGGAGCCTTTCAACTAAAATATGAGGTTGGATTGTATTAAAGGCAGAAGAAAAGTCCACAAATAAAAGCCTGGCGTGTGTCCCATTAAAATCCAGATGTTTAAAAAGCATGTTAAACAGAGTGACAGTGGCATCCTCCACTCCTCTGTGAGGCCTATAGGCAAACTGCAGAGGATCCAATGCATGTTCAGTCTGCTTTAGGACCTCACATCTGACCAGTTTTTCAAAAATTTTCATTAAAATTGAAGTCAAAGCAACTGGTCTAAAGTCATTTACCGTTTTAGGACAGCTGGATTTTGGAACGGGAACAACCACGGCATCTTTCCAGATCTTAGGCACATGTTGTGTCTGTAAGGACTTATTGAAAATGTAGTGAAATATAGGACTCAGTTCATGTGCACAGGACTTTACCAGGCGTCCACATATATTATCAGGGCCCTGACTTTTGTTCACTTTTACAGCGCGGAACTCCCTTTCAACATCCTGCATCTCAATATTAAAGTGCTGATTGTCTTTGAGTTTCTGTTTCAAATCTTGGATTTCTGTGCTAAAATCAAAGGAGTCAAAACGACCATAAAAACAATTAAGAGCATTAGCCAGCTCTGTGTCTGAACTAAAACCATCTAAAAACACACGATTACTGCGCTCTGTGCTCTGAAGGCCTGCAATTTTTTTCATACTGGCCCAGGCCGAACCAAGTTTATTTGCTGCCATCTTGCTTTCCAATTCTGATTTATAATTCTGTTTTGCTCTTAAAATTTCGGCCTTTAGCTCCTTAGTGGCAACCTGTAGCGCAGAAACAGACCCCTGTTTAAAGGCAAGTGCTTTCCTCTGTAAGCAGGATTTAACTGATTTAGTTACCCATGGTTTGTTGTTGGGATATATTTTGACACGTTTACGTGGAACAAACTTATTTTGACAGTGAGCCATGTATGAGCATGTGAGCTCAGCCAGAGAGTCCAAATCATCCCCGCAGGCCATTATGAACATCTTCCAGTCTGTACAGTCAAAGCATTCCTGGAGGCTGTGCTCTGAATCTTCTGTCCACACATCAATGTCTCTCATCTCCACCTTGCCTCTTCTGAGAGCAGTTTTATATGTGGGCAGCAAATGAACACAGTTGTGATCTGATGATCCTAAAGGAGGAAGGGGGAGTGATTTATAGGCCCTCTCTATGGATCCATAGCACAGGTCCAATGTCTTTTTTCGCCTGGTTGGGCAGGAGACATACTGATGAAAGTTTTTAAGTGTCTTCTTTAAAGAAACATGGTTAAAATCCCCAAGAATGAAGTTTGGCGCCTCTGGAGAAATTGACTGCAGCCGCTGGATCACATCAGAGATGGTGCTGGAGGCGGAGTCAGCGTCTGCCCTCGGATGAATGTACACAACTGTGATGAAAAGTTGGGGAAACTCTCGAGGCAAATAAAAGGGGCGAAGCGACACAGACAGCAGCTCCACATGGGGTGTACAGATGCGCTCTCTGACCGTGACAGATGTGCAGTACTGCTTATTAATGTATAAACATACTCCGCCCCCCTGACGTTTCCCCGTTACCTCTTCCTGCCGATCCGAGCGCAGCGGAGCTCCAAAGCCGTCAATCCACAGGTCTGCGTCTCGATCATGCGCAGTAAGCCAAGATTCAGTGAAAGCCATGACGCAGCAGTTCTTAAAATCCTTCTGGTAACGTACGTTGCCTTGAATTTCCTCCACCTTGTTTCTCACAGACTGTGCATTCCCAAAAATGATCGAAGGAAGAGGAATGTTACCAAACTGACGTCTCCTAAGGCGCAATTTCACACCTCCACGTCTTCCACGCTTCCTCCTGCCGCTTCTCTTTTCACCGCTGTGTCCGTCTCTCAAAATAAAGTCCGGCAGCTGAAATCTGGGCGCAATCAGAGACTCTGCACCAGCTGTGTTAAAGCGCAGCAACATGTCCCTGGAATATTGTATTCTGCCCGCTATTCTGCTCGCCATGGAGCCGAACGCGTTTACCTCAGAGACAAAGAGCCACAGCACAGAAAGCAGTAGTGCGAGATATGACAGGAAATCCATGTTGCAGATACCAGGGAGCTGTTCGCCATATATTCCACCAACGCTCCAGGGCAGAAACGACACAGAGGATTTTCTAAAAACGTAAAAAAGTACAAAAAACACACACACGCACACACGCACTATATCACCAAGCTGCTGGTCGCTGCGTGCGCATGCGCCCTGTTAGAAACTACAGGGCAGAAGGTCCTTCATGCACCGTTTCCCTGGGTCGGCGTGGCTAAAAACACCCTGTGGAGTGAAACAATCATAGATCACAATCATTTGTGAATTTTTCTCTATCTGCCTTTTCTGGTACAGATGAGGAATTAACAGCTCTTAGACTTATGCTGACCCAAAACAGCATGGTTCTTGATCAAATAACTGCCGCCCGAGGGGGCGTGTGTGCAGTTGTAGGTGAGTATTGTTGTACTTTTATCCCTGAAAATGATGCAGATGGTCATTGTTACATGTGGGAATTGTACTTTGGGGCTTGCCATAGCCCAGCGGGGGTGGGGGGTGAGTGAGGTCAGGTGTGCTACGGCAGGGGTATATATGTCAATGGAAGGTTCAATAAGGTGCGTTCAGTGATCAGCAAAACCAACTCTCCATTCTCTATTATTAAGACATAACATTTGGCGACGAGGAGAACAGTGGGCGTGTGCGTCAGAGAACCACCTCCATTTCTACAGCACCAGGGCACACCGACGATACCGTGGGCATGCTGGAAAGCTGTGTTTCAGGGTGTATGTGGTGGTGGCAGGACTCAGTTCTATCAGCGAGGAGAAACGGAGGAGTCTGCTTGTGCATTACCTTGGCGCCGAAGTGTAATGTAACTTCTTCGGGCTGTGTGGAGGCGGTTTGCTGGAAGATGGACTGACCATGATGAACAATACATTCGGTGACGATTCTACAGTCACCAAAAGGAGGTATGAGTTTTTTGACCATCGACAGCGGGTGGATGAGTCCACATAGTCATTCTTTATGGAGGTACGTAGCTTAGCGAAGAAGTGCACGGTTGGGCCTATCAAGCAGAAGCTAGTGCGGGACAAGCTTGCCTACAGCACCAGTAATATATGGCTGAGAAACATGTTACAACTAACCAGGGAAACCTTGTCGTTGGAACGGGTGCTGGACTTAATCAAACAGAGAGAATCGACAACTCTGTGAGAGCTAACAACCACAGCTAGCGAGGAGTTGGTAACGTGTTGTTTCCCACTGAAAATAGAGGTTAGCATGCTAGCTAGGCCTCGAAACCACACTAAGAAAAAGAAGAAGAGGCAAAGGCACATAACAGAGCCCATACATTGTCTTCTGGCTTGGGGCTGGTGGAGCCCGGCGACCCTGAACAGCTGTGTGTAGCATGCATGAGGAAAGGAGTGTTGAAGTGATACATGGTCCAGCTTGACGGGGTTGACGTACCCCTCATGATGGACTTGGAGGCCAGGAGATCGATCTTGTGCTTGGCTACGCTACAGAGGCTGTTCCCCACGAAACCTATAAAAGGGGGGCAGTGAAGATGTTCAGGTACTGTCATGCACAGATTGAGATGGCGGGCACGGTGGAATTCTTGTTGACATGAGGGTTGAAGACAGTATCCAGATTCACCTTTCAGGTGGCGGACCTGTTGGGTATTGACCTGCTGGGGGAACTGGATTTCTCTATGAGGGTCCCGGACGCCTCAACGATGTTGACAATATGCCCAGAGTGGCACCTCCGCTGGCCAGCATTGTTCATGGGCCTGGGCTTTATTGGAGCTTTTCACCACCTTGCCCTCTCATCGATGAGAAAATGACGCCGAAATTTAAGCTGGGACGAGGTCTCGGTGGAGCTGTCCAAGCTACTGGAGTCCGGCATCATCGAGAAGGTGGATGTTTCGCCATGGATCTCCAACCTGGTGGTTGCCAGGCAAAAGGGGGAAGGAATCAGACCCTGCATCAATCTCAGGGTGGTGAACAAGGTGGTTATGCCCGACAAATATCCCCTCCCAACTATGGAGGAGCTCACAGCGATGTTCATTGGGTCTCAGGTGTTCTTGAAGCTGGACCTACACCAGAGCGACCTACAAGAGTGTCCAAAAAGTCATGTCAACCATGCTGGCTGGTCTCAAGCACGTGGTGGCATACATGGATGACATCGTGGTGCATGGGGCGTCACAGGAGGATCACAACGCAAGGCTGGAGAGGGTCCTGGAGACACTTCAAGGGCACGGGGTCACCCTGAATGGTGAGAAATGTATCTTTGCAGCGGACGCCGTGAAGTTTGTGGGATTCCAGCTGACTGGTAGATGACTGAAGCTGCAGCTCTCAAACGTAGAGGTGGTGCTACACATCCCAGACTCTTCCTCACCCACTCAGATCTCGTCATTCCTGGGTATGGTCAATTTCTGTGGGCAGTTTATCCCTTGCTATTCGGAGACGATCGAGCCTCTCCAAGCTCAGTTGAAGCACGATGCACCGTGGGAGTTGACCCAAGCCTGCTCAGCAGCGGTCACTAAGTTAAAACAGCAGCTCACCTTGCCACCATTACTGGCTCATTTTGACCCCAATCTGGCGACTGTTGTAACATGTGACGCGTTTGGCTCGGTGCTGGGAGCAGTCATGTACCAGTCGCAGGATGGCACGGAGCATCCAGTGGCGTTCGCGTCAAGATTCCTTTCAGCAGCGGAGAAAATATGCAGCAGATAAGAGGGAAGCGCTGGCCTGCATCTGGGCTTCTGAGAGATGGCACATCTATCTCTACAGATGCCACTTCACCTTGAGGACGGACCACCGGGCACTCACGACTTTGCTGGAGAAGTCGGAGTTGGGTCACAGCCCTCTGAGGATCCACGGGTTTTCTGAGAGGCTAAGGGCCTATAGCTTTACAAAAAAGTTCACCCCCGGGCAAGGATAACATAGTGGCAGACTTCCTGTATCGCGCTACAGTGAGTTCCTCCTTACTGGACGACTGTGGTGAGAACTCAGCTTAGGTGGACCTCATCCACATGCTACATGGAATGCTCTAGAAGATTGTGTCTCCCCAGGAGCTCAGGGAGGCATCGGAAAGGGATCCGGTGATGGCAAAATATGTGCTCTGCGATTAGAGAGGGCTGTCCAGCTGAGGAGCTGGGCGAGTTTGAATCCTACCACTGAGTAAAGGACGAGCTGCTGGGGCGAGGTGTGCATGGCCAGGGGACATTGCGCTCTGATCCCGTCATCCCTGAGAAAGCACGTTCTGGCGATGCTGCACGAGGGCCACCTGGGGATAGTTTAGGTAATAAAGTGCAGTAGGGACTCTGTCTGGTAGCCGGATATTCATAAGGATATTGAGGCAATGGTGAAACACTGTATGCCATGCCTGGAGAGCTGCAAAACTTGCAGACTCCTCCGCCGCTACGACCAGTGCCATACCTGGTTGGACCCTGGAAGCATGTCGAGCCAGACATCTGTGGCTAACTGCATGCGGCTCCTTCGAGCCATACATTTCTTCTCGTGGCCTATGATATGTTCTCAAAGTTGCCAGAGGTGCTCCCGGCAAACTCGATTATGACGGAAGTGGTCATGGGGTTCCTGGCGTCCCTGTTTGCTCGGTGGGGAACCCCGAGCATAGTTACCACAGACAATGGCCCGCAGTTCATTTCTGGGGTGTTTGAGGAGTTCCTGAGCACCAGAGGTGTAGAACTTTTGAACCCTTTGAGTGTGAGAATTTGTGTGCCCCTAGTGGCAGAGCGCGATACTGCGCCTGCCTTCTCGCTCTGACATGATCACCTGCATTGGAGATTTGTACTGATTGTACTGATTTGCCAGTTTCAAAAGGTGGCAGACATTTGTTGGAGGAATCAGTGGATGGCACGTAATACACCAAAGAAGAAGAACTCCTCATTTCCTTTTCCTGTTTGTAGCAGTTAGCCCAGAAAGCTAATATGGCCACGATTGGTCACACTGTAACTTTTTCAACTTTGTACGTGGAAAATAGCTTCGGGATACATGCAAAATTTATGTGGGATAATCATAAGACTTTGTCGATGTGCTAGAGATTTTAAATTACAGACAGAATGCAAAATAAGGACCATGATTTGTGAAAACGCTGCGTCCACGCTAGCCAGCCAGCCAGCCAGCCAGTCCCCCATTGTCAACAGTAAGTGACTTTCAATGACGTTATTTTAAATGTATTGATTTCTTGTTCATATACTTTGAAGATAAGATGATGAGGTACAGTACGTCTGTACAAAAAAACGGTGTCAAAAGACTGAACCATTCTTTGGGTAAATGTGGTAGACTGCAAGTCTAAATTAAAACATTACTGGCACATGCCTCTAGGGGGAACTACCGGTATTGTTCAGCACTACTTTAAGGGGACACATTAGAATAAGAGTGTGAAAAACCCCGTGCAGAACGCATGTTCAGTCATCGTGTGTGATACAAGAATAAACGGCAAGAGTTAGCCAAAGGAATCAACTCAAGTGTGATCATTGCTACACGGTAGGATATCACACAATTGGCGACGAGGACTTAAAAATTATCGACGAGAAACAGAGAACATTGCAAGTGTGGCGAACTCAAGTGAATCCAGCAGTTCGAGTGCAAGTTCAGAGGAGGAAAACGAGGTTTCCCCACCACGACGAGCAATGGCGGCTGTAATCGGGAACGGTAACCCCTTTTGATAACTCGACTCAGTCATGGGAAGAATATAGTGAAATGTTGGACTTTTTCTTCGAAGCTAATGATATTGAGGAGCCAGACAAACGGAAGGCTGTACTGTTGAGTGGAGTTGGTGCAACTACTTACAGCTTGTTGAGAAATTTAGTAAGCCCTGCATTACCGAAAGATAAAACGTACGACCAGCTTACTGCTGAGCTTCAGAAGCACTTCATCCCCAAACCGAGTGAAATCGTACAACGATTCAAATTTAATTCATGCATAAGGAGGAACACTGAGTCCATAGCAGAGTATGTGGCAGAATTGAGGAAATTAGCACTGCACTGTGATTACAAAGACTCATTGGAAGAAATGTTAAGAGACAGACTTGTGTGTGGAGTGAATGATGACCGAATGCAACGACGACTTTTATCTGAAACAAAACTCACTTTTGCGAAGGCTTTGGAATTATGCCAAGCGATGGAAACAGCATCTAAAGATGTGAGAGAAATGCAAGGGAAGCTAGCAGAGGACACAGCAACGCATGCTCATGTGCCTAAGACCCAAGTAGGTGTCTACAAAGTGTCGAATGACAAAACTCAGCGCAAATTCCCCAGTTGTTATCGCTGCAAAGGCCAGCACAATGCCGCCGAGTGCAAATTTGCCACTGAGCTGTGTCATAATTGTGGCAAGCGAGGGCACATTAAGAAAGCATGTAGAACAAAGGTGGGCAATGCACAGGTGCAGAAGGCAACAGTTAAAGGGCAAAAGAATGAAAACAAGGGCCCAGGAAAGGAACAGCGAGCGAATCAACTTAGAGGGGAGGGAGAAAGTGATACAGAAGACATGGGTTTTCACACAATTTACAACATGTCAGATGAGCTGACCAAGGTAGCGCCCATCACACGTACCATGAATGTTAATGGAATGAAAGTAACATTTGAAGTTGATACAGGCTGTGGAGTAACCATATTAAGTAAACAGCAATATACACAACTGTGGAAGAAAACAGACACAGCAGAATTAAATCCCTGTTCATTAAAATTAAAAACATACACAGGAGAGAAGCTAGACATGCTAGGCATGGCACAAGTGAAGGTGCAACACGAAAACAAAGAAAAGGACTTACCTGTAGTAGTAGTTGGGGGCGAAGGACCAAATCTACTAGGGCGAAGTTGGCTACAAGAACTGGCCATGATTGATCAGTTAGTGAATAAGGTGGAATCTCAGCCCAAATTGCAGCTGGAGGAGATCCTCGAGAGACACACTGAGGTGTTCAAAGAAGGCTTAGGACAGCTAAAAGGTGTCACTGCCAAGATTAATGTGGACAAGGAGGCCCAACCACGATTCTGCAAACCCCGACCGGTGCCCTATGCAGTCAAGCCACTGGTTGAAAGCGAGCTACAGAGGCTGCTGGATGACAAGATCATTGAGCCAGTGCAGGTTGCAGAATGGGCGGTGCCCATAGTCCCAGTGCGAAAGCCGGATGGCTCCATTAGAATATGTGAAGATTACAAACTCACTGTCAATCGAGCATCACGGGTGGATCAGTATCCAATTCCTAAAGTGGAGGACCTCTTCGCACAGCTGAATGGCGGTCGACACTTCACGAAATTAGACATGAGTCACGCTTACCAACAGGTAGTCCTGGAAGAAGAATCAAGAAAGTATGTAACCATCAATACACACAAAGGCTTATATACCTACACACGCTTACCATTTGGAGTAGCTTCCAGTCCTGCTATATTCCAGAGAACTATGGAGGGCATCCTAGGTGGAATTCCGAATGTTGCCATTTATTTGGATGACATCCTTTGTACAGGACCAAATGAACAAGAACATCTGAAAACGCTGGAGGAAGTGCTTCAACGGTTGGAGAAAAGCGGTCTGAGGTTGAAAAGAAGCAAGTGTGAGTTCATGGGAAAAGAGGTGGTGTTCCTAGGCCACAAGATCAACGCCAGTGGTCTACACCCTCTGACAGACAAAGTGGAAGCCATTGCGGAGGCGCCTGAGCCACAAAATGTTACTGAGTTAAAAGCCTACCTGGGCTTGTTGAACTATTACCATAGGTTCCTCCCAAAGCTCTCCACGCTGCTGGCACCACTACATACCTTACTTAAGAAGGAAGAAAAATGGTCATGGGGGGTCAAGCAGCAGAAGGCGTTTGAAGAGTCCAAAGCGCTACTTCAGTCCTGTAGTGTGTTAGTGCACTATGATTCAAACAAACCACTCGTCCTGGCATGTGACGCATCACCCTACGGTGTGGGAGCTGTACTCTCTCATCGTATGGAGGATGGCTCAGAGAGACCCATAGGGTTCGTCTCAAGAACTCTTAGTGCAGCTGAGAAAAACTACTCCCAGCTAGACAAGGAGGGCCTTGCAGTAGTATTTGGTGTAAAAAAGTTCCACAAATACCTGTACGGGAGACAGTTCGCTATAGTGACTGACCACAAGCCACTAATTTCACTGTTCAGTGAAATGAGAGCCATACCCCAGATGACATCTCAGAGAATTCAGAGATGGGCCGTTACATTAGCAGCGTATGAGTACACCATCGTTTACAAAGCCGGACGGGACCATACGAATGCTGACGCGATGAGTAGGCTACCCTTGGATGGAGGAAGAGACAGCACGCCTGAGGAGGAGGAGAGAGTGCTATTGTTTGAAGATATTGGCGTGCCCCTGGTGAACGCACAACAAATAAAGAAGTGGACAGACAAAGACCCTGTTCTAGCAAGAGTGCGAGAATACATCTTGCGAGGATGGCCGAAGATGAACAGTCCTGAGTTCATTCCCTATGCCCGACGACAGGATGAGCTCAGCACCCAGGAAGGTTGTATCCTGTGGGGAGGACGCGTGGTTGTTCCACCACCTGGTCGGAATGCCTTACTGCAACAACTACACCAAGCACACCCTGGCATCACTCGCATGAAAGCGTTGGCGAGGAGTTACATGTGGTGGCCCAACATGGATGCAGAGGTGGAGGCGCTTGTGAAGTCATGTGCGGCATGCCAGGAGAACAGGAACAGTCCTCCAGCAGCCCCACTACATCCCTGGGAAGTTCCAGATAAACCATGGAGAAGAATTCACATTGACTACGCAGGTCCATGGATGGGAAGAATGTTCCTGATCATAGTTGACGCATACTCAAAGTGGATCGATGCATATTCTGTGAGTAGCTCTACTTCTACTGTTACCATTGAAAGTCTTAGAAAGAGTTTCAGCCAACATGGCATACCTGAAATCATAGTATCAGATAACGGTACATGTTTTACGAGTGAACAGTTCCAAGAGTTTTCTGAAAAGAATGGCATACGTCACATCACGACTGCGCCATACCATCCTTCTTCTAATGGCTTAGCCGAGAGGGCCGTGCAGACGTTCAAGTTACTCATGAAAAAGATGGCAGGAGACTCTATTGAAACCCGAATGTCGCGAGCTCTGTTCAGCTATCGAATAACACCCCAATCTACAACTGGCAAGTCACCAACTGAGCTGTTGTGTGGAAGGAAGTTGAGGTCAACATTTGACTTAATACATCCAGACTTCAGAAACAAAGTGCATGACAAACAAGAGAAACAAAAAGGTTATCATGACATGCATGCTAGAGAGAGAATACTGAGAGAAGGAGACTTGGTCTACACCCGCAACTTTGGCTCAGGACCAGCCTGGGTACCAGGAGAAATAACAGAAAAGACAGGCCCTGTGTCATGCAAGGTGACATTAGGCCATGGACAAGTGGTGAGGCGACACATCGACCAAGTTCGTGGTAGGAGCTCCATTCCCCTGCCGATGGCACCAGAGGTGTTGTCTGACACCCATTCTGAGGAGAGCATCAACGAACCACCACTTCCGGTGATACCTGAGGTACCCGTCTCTGCAGATTCTACTGGCAGCACTGCAGCAGCCGAAACAGTGGAGCAGTCTGAGTCTTCACCTGCAGTTGGCTCACCAGCCGTGAGAAGATCTCAGCGAGCTAGGAAAGCTCCAGACTACTTGAAGGACTATACTTAGTCAGTAGTGAGTTCCCCAGCCACAGGACAAGAATGCGTCCTGGAACCTCACTGGGATGCGGTAGTCAACCCCAAATCCCTAGTTAAACTGTTATGTGTGTTATACATGTAAAAAAAAAAAAAAAAAAAAAAAAAGAGAAAGAAATTATGTGTATGGCACATGTGTTTTAAGAAGTTAAAAAGTAACTGTGATAGTTTAGGGTTAAATGGGAGTTCCAGGATGTCTAGTATAATTGGCTAGTGTAATTAAGAGTAGTTTAATCTAGAGGGGAGGGATGTGGTAGACTGCAAGTCTAAATTAAAACATTACTGGCACATGCCTCTAGGGGGAACTACCGGTATTGTTCAGCACTACTTTAAGGGGACACATTAGAATAAGAGTGTGAAAAACCCCGTGCAGAACGTATGTTCAGTCATCGTGTGTGATACAAGAATAAACGGCAAGAGTTAGCCAAAGGAATCAACTCAAGTGTGATCATTGCTACACGGTAGGCTATCACAGTAAATATGTCCAAAATCCAGTTTTCACTGAGTTATGGAATTTAAAGAGGTGCTGCGACAATATGTAGATGTGTAAATTCAGTACACATCAGATGTGTAAATTCATTACTATCTGAAACTTTGGATCATATTTTACATCTTTCTAATTGACAGTAAGCCATTATCTCTTGCAACTTTCAAGTTATAGCATTAGAAATCTGAACTATTTTATTGACAAAAAATATTTACCACTTTTGACCACTAGGGGTATGTTGCAATTTGGCAACAGTCACACTCTGAGGGTTAAGATGGCTTTCTACCACCCCCAGGCTAACGGAGGGGTCGAGCACTTCAATAAGACATTAAAGAATGGACTGAGGGCTCACTTGGTGGACGGTTTTGCATTTGCAGATGCTCTGATCAACACGTTGCTACACTACAGGGCATCTGTCAACACCACGACAGACTGCTCCCCGACGGCTCTCATACTGGGACGAGAGTAACCTTTGCTGGCGACGTGGCTGAGACCAGCACCGACGGATTCTCGGGAGGACACGGGAGTGGTGCACAACCGGGTCACCGGGCAGCAATGTAGAATGGAGCGGAGGTTCGACAGGAAGCACAGGGTGAGGGAGCAGAGACTGAAGAAAGCAGACTGGGAATGGATCAAATACCCTTTCCGTGTCCACAAGCTTCATCCGCTGTGGACAGGTCCATGACAAATCGCGAGGTAGTGGGGCCAGACACGTTTGAGCTGGACGACGGGTCCCGGTGGCATGCCACTAGGCTGAGGAGGTTACTGCTGGAGCAGAGAACTGAACCCACAATGGGGCGTTTCAGTGAGAGCTGGGACTGGGGGGGTCCAGACTGATGTCAACTCACAGGCTAGGCTGATGGTGCCAGGTGAAGTGTTGCCCCTGAGGGACGCCCCGCTAGAATTCGTCGGAGTCCTAGGTACCTGGAGGACTTTGTCATTGTCGGAAAAATGTACACACATGTTATCATTTTGAATGTCTAAGCCTTATACAAGTGTAGAAGTGTGGAAAAGTACCGGAGAAGCGTGTTCCTCTGGATTAACACTAAGAAGCCAGTTCTGCCGGAAAGGTACAGGAAGGCCCCTGGAGAGCAAGAGGACACAAAGAGCCCCCTGCGGAGCGAGAAGGGGAGCAGGGCCCCCTTTGTTCTCTAAGAAGGTCAATACACCCAGTTCCGGATTAACGAACTCTGTCTGTGATGTATTCAGCTGAATCCGTTTGTATATTGCAACTGTCTCCCATATATAAGCCTGCTCTTTGAAGCCAGCCTTCAGTACTGACCTTTAGGGCGCATATATGGCATTCATATTCACCCACATATACCTAGTAGGCATGACGGTGCATATTCTGGAAGCTTCACGTCTCAATGGCCAAAGAGGACCTGACCCTGCAGAGACCTACGGGAGGTGTGAAGTTGGTCTTTTAGGAGACGGGAAGTGGGAGAGAATGTCCCAGCAGGAAACCCGGAGGCTAGAAAGATGAGAGAGACAATGGAGACGCCAAGGAGCCTTGGGGGCTGTATGTTTACTCAAGGACTGTGGGTTGGGGGTGTGTTATTTGATGTTGGGGGTTTTGTGTCTTTGGAGGGGATAAGAACTGTGAAGGATGATTGTTCTACCTCTTTTCTGAGATTCTGTTCTTGTTGGAGGATGTGACCTCTCAATAAACCAACCCTGAGAAATAAACTCAGTCTCGTTTGTGAAAGGCATCCTCTACACTGGTGACCTACGACAAACTATGGCCGGTGGCGACGATCTTCCCGCACCGGACTCTTCAGGAGCCAACCGGGTTAACGTAGCTACCACACTACTGCTGCCCGATTTCTGGCAACATAACCCGCGCTCCTGGTTTACCACTGTGGAGGCACAGTTCCACCTTCGGGGAATCTCAGCGGATGCAACGAGGTTCTACCATGTCGTCGCGAAGCTGGACAGCCTCACAGTGCAGCGGGTGGAGAGCCTGACCAACCACTCGCCCCAGGACAACAAGTTAGACATAAAGACAACAAATTAAACATAAAGCCTCTAAATTGAATGATTTGGCCTCTGTTCCTCCTCATAATTTAAAAATTAAATGTGGTTTACTAAATATTAGGTCTCTAACTCCCAAGTCTCTGTTAGTCCATGATCTGTTAATTGATCATCAGATTGATTTAATTTCCCTTACAGAGACTTGGTTAGGGCAAGAGGATTATGTTGGTTTAAATGAATCAACTCCCTCTGGTTATTTAAACTGTCAAAATCCCAGAAGTTCTGGTCATGGAGGAGGAGTAGCAACAATTTACCATTCCAAATTACTAGTTAATGTAAAGCAAAAAACATGTTATAATTCCTTTGAGGGCCTGGTCCTCAGTATTGGGCACTTTAGCAATTTTAGGTTAAACCCAATTTTATTTGCCATAGTTTATCGTCCCCCATCAACCTACTCAGAATTTTTATCCGAATTTGCTGATTTCTTAGCTGATTTAGTGCTGAAATCTGATAGAATAATTATAGTAGGGGACTTTAATATACATGTGGATGTAGATAGTGACTGCCTTAATGTGGCATTTAATTCAATATTAGACTCGATTGGGTTTTCTCAGAAAGTAGGAATTTCTACTCATTACCTCCACCATACATTGGACCTTGTTCTGACATATGGCATAGAAATAGAAAATCTTGTAGTGCCTCCTCATAACCCTGTACTGTCAGACCATTGTCTGTTAACCTTTGATTTTACTATTTCTGACTATTTGGCTCCTAAAGAAAACTATTATTACAGTAGATGCCTCTCAGATGATGCTGTTTCCAAATTTATGCAGATTGTTTCCTCTATGCCATGTGTCAACACAACGGAAATAAGCTATAGACAGCTTGCTCCTTCTGTAATTGATAACATGGTGGATAGTGTTTCAGCTTCTCTGCATCAGGCTCTAGACTTGGTGGCCCCCTTAAAAAAGAAAAAGTCTAATCAGAGATTTCTAACTCCTTGGTTCAACACAGAAACTCGTAGCTTAAAACAGAAGACTCGTCAATTAGAAAGAAAATGGTGCTCTACTAATTTAGATGAAATCTATTTAGCTTGGAGAAATCATCTTTTAATTTATAAAAAATCTCTTAGAAAAGCTAGAACAAGTTATTACTCTGCATTAATAGAAGAGAACAAGAATAATCTCAGGTTTCTTTTCAGTACTGTAGCCAGGTTGACAAAGAGTCAGGACTCTGTCAATCCTAGCATTCCCTTAGAGCTTACTAGTCAGGACTTTATGAACTTTTTCAATAATAAAATTTCATCCATCAGAGATAAAATCAATCAGATTCTTCCCACAGTTAACTTAAATACTGTAACTACTATAACTCCTTCTTTTGATGTCTGTCTTGATGAGTTTACTCCAATCGACCTTTGTGAGTTAGACAAAATAGTTTCCTCATCCAAACCTTCAACTTGTCTTCTAGACCCTATTCTTACTAGGTTATTTAAAGAAGTCTTCCCACTTATTGGTAGCTTTATTCTTCATATAATCAATTCTTCATTAACTTTAGGCCATGTACCGCAGGCTTTTAAAACAGCTGTAATTAAACCCTTACTCAAAAAGCCAACGCTAGATCCAGGAGCTTTAGCTAACTATAGACCAATCTCTAATCTCCCTTTCATTTCAAAAATCTTAGAAAGAGTTGTTGCTACGCAATTATTTGACCACCTGCAGGGAAATGGTTTACTTGAAGAGTTTCAATCTGGGTTTAGAATCCATCATAGTACTGAAACAGCCTTAGCGAAGGTCACTAACGACCTCCTCATTGCATCTGATAATGGACTAGTTTCTGTACTTGTCCTTTTAGACCTTAGTGCAGCTTTTGATACTATCGATCATAATATTCTACTTGATAGATTAGAACACTATGTTGGACTTAATGGAACTTCGTTGCAGTGGTTTAGATCTTATTTATCTGATAGGTTCCAGTTTGTTCATGTAAATAATGAGTTTTCTTTCAACTCAAAGCTTAGTCATGGAGTTCCACAGGGATCTGTGCTAGGCCCTACTCTTTTTAGTTTATATATGCTTCCGTTAGGCAACATTATTAGAAAGCACTGTATACATTTTCATTGTTATGCAGATGACACACAATTATACCTGTCAATGAAGCCAGATGATAGTAATCAATTAGCCAAGTTAGAAGCCTGTCTTAAGGAAATCAAAGCTTGGATGACTTGTAATTTCCTGCTATTAAATTCAGATAAGACTGAAGTCATTCTTTTTGGTCCAAAAAACCTTAGAAATTCCTTTCCAAATCAAACTTTCAGTTTGGATGCAGTTACTCTTTCTCTTAATAGCTCTGTGAGGAACCTTGGAGTTATTTTTGATCAGGATTTGTCCTTCAATTCACATATTAAATTTGTTTCTAAGACTGCCTTCTATCATTTGCGTAATATTGCCAAGATTAGGAGCATCTTGTCTCAGAGTGATGCTGAGAAACTGATCCACGCTTTTGTTAGCTCGAGATTAGATTACTGTAATTCTTTATTATCAGGTTGTCCTAAAACATCTTTAAAAAGTCTTCAGCTGATCCAAAATGCTGCAGCAAGAGTTTTAACAGGTACTAGAAAGAGAGATCATATCTCTCCGGTTCTGGCCTCCCTTCATTGGCTTCCCATAGAGTTTAGAATTAAGTTTAAAATCCTTCTTCTTACTTACAAAGCTCTAAACAATCAGGCTCCTTTTTATTTAAAAGATCTGATACTACCGTATTACCCTAACAGAGCACTACGCTCCCAAAATGCAGGACTACTTGTAATACCTAGAATCTCCAAAAGTACAATGGGAGGCAGAGCCTTCAGTTATCAAGCTCCTCTCCTGTGGAATCAGCTGCCAATCTGGATTCGGGAGTCAGACTCGATCTCTGTTTTTAAGAACAGGGTTAAAACCTACCTTTTTGATATAGCCTACAATTAGGGAGGGATCATGTGTTTCTGAACCCTCCCTTAGTTATGCTGCTAATAGGTTTAGTCAGCCGGGGGATCTCCAGTAATGCACTGGGCCTCACTCCTTTCCTCACTCTCTATGAAATATTTTTTTTTTTGCTGGTCATTAACATTTGTTTGTTCTCTCCCATAGATTGAGTCCCCATCGTGCTGTTTGCTCTCTACATGTCTGTTCTTTTCATCTTCTCTGTCCCCTCACCCCCCAGCCAGTCGCAGCAGATGACTGCCCCTCCCTGAGCCTGGTTCTGCTGGAGGTTTCTTCCTGTTAAAAGGGAGTTTTTCCTCTCCACCGTCGCCAAGTGCTTGCTCACAGGGGATCACCTGATTGCTGGGGTCTTTCTGCAACTGTGGGGGTTCCCCCCTACAGTTGATAGTGCTATGAGATGACTGTTGTTGTGAAATGGCGCTATATAAATAAAGTTGAATTGAATTGAATTGAATTGAATTGAAGTATGGCGCACTGAAAGCCGCCCTCATTCGAGCTTTCACTCCCTCGCAGGGAGAGCGAACAGAGAGACTTCTGGCGCTGACAGAAGGGGAAGCAGACAGGCCGGCAGATCTGATGGCGAGGATGATGAACCTGAGAGGCGAAGATGATGACAGTTTTATCTTCGCCCACCTCTTTCTCAGAACACTACCGCCAGCAGTGAGAGTCACCCTGGCCAGCTCACAGCTGCTCAACGACCATGACTACCACGGGCTGGGCCAGGAGGCGCAGCGGCTCGTCGACGCCCATAGATGACATGCGGCCAGAAGCGGTCCCCCTGGCGTCAACTACAGCAGCAGACATGGCGCGCGCGTTTTTAATGGCTTGGGTCGCGCGTTTTGGAGTCCCGTCAGACATAACGTCTGACAGGGGTCCCCAATTCGTTTCTGAGCTCTGGTCATCCATGGCCCTCAGTCTGGGGGTGAAAATTCACCGCACTACCGCTTATAACCCTCAGGCCAATGGTTTGTGCGAACGCTTTCACCGGTCATTGAAAGCAGCCCTCAGAGCGGCTCTCACGGACACAAATTGGGCTGATAAACTTCCATGGGTTTTATTAGGGTTGCGTTCAGTACCTAAGGAAGATTTGCAAGCCTCTCCGGCTGAGCTAGTTTTTGCCCAACCCCTCCGGTTACCGGGCGAATTCCTTCCAGAGAACCCCGCACCAAATCGCCCACCCGCTCAGCTGCTGCAGAGCGACACGGGATCAAACACCCTCCCCGGCCCAGTTCATCACAGTTTCCCACGCGTTTTTGTGCCTAAAGCCTTTAAGAATGCAGAATTTGTCTTTGTCAGACACGACGCTCAGAGGCCAAGTTTAAGGCCGCCTTATGATGGACCGTTCAGAGTGTTGGAAACTGGGGAAAAACATTTTTTGCTCGATTTGGGTGACAGGAGGGAATTAGTCTGCATTAACAGACTCAAACCCGCTTTTGTGTTGGCTGATGAACAAATGCAATTAGCCAGGCCCCCCGTCGCGGCAGGCCACCAGGGAGACACTCTTCTAAGTTTTCACAAGGATGTGCTAATGACTCTGATCCACAGATGCAAGAAACAGCTACAGGCAGATCGAAACCTGCTTACAGCAGATATGGCAGGAGGTTGAAGCCCAAGCAGTTGGAAGTGTGATATGTTGTGCCATTTTGCTGTTCTGTGTGATATGACATGTTTCTATGCATTTTGGGGTGTACTTTGTCCTTATTTAGACGTTTGGGGGGGTTATATGGCGCATATTTAGGGCGCATATATGGCATTCATATTCACCCACATATACCTAGTAGGCATGACGGTGCATATTCTGGAAGCTTCACGTCTTAATGGCCAAAGAGGACCTGACCCTGCAGAGACCTATGGGAGGTGTGAAGTTGGTCTTTTAGGAGACGGGAAGTGGGAGAGAATATCCCAGCAGGAAACCCGGAGGCTAGAAGGATGAGAGAGACAATGGAGACGCCAAGGAGCCTTGGGGGCTGTATGTTTACTCAAGGACTGTGGGTTGGGGGTGTGTTATTTGATGTTGGGGGTTCTGTGTCTTTGGAGGGGATAAGAACTGTGAAGGATGATTGTTCTACCTCTTTTCTGAGATTCTGTTCTTGTTGGAGGATGTGACCTCTCAATAAACCAACCCTGAGAAATAAACTCAGTCTCGTTTGTGAAAGGCATCCTCTACAACTAATATGAAATAGGCCGCTCCAACATATTACTAATGTAACATAGGATGCGCTCCTAAATATGTTACAAGATCCTCCTAAACCCAACCACGAGTGACTAACGCAATAAGAGAGTGAAACGCGCGGATGAAGCGCGCGGACGAGTAGTTGCAACGAGAAAAAAAAAAGGTTTGTTCGGGTTAAAGTCCCGATTGTGTTGTCTTCCGGCCGAAGAGTCAGGTTTCAAAAGAGTAATAAAACTAAAAGGTGCTGTGTATTGACTGATAGGTCAAGCTTTAGCTAGTAATGGTAATATAAGGCAGCGTCCTATATATTTTTCCTATCTGATCATACCAGGTAACGATCCTGTAAGAAATTACAGGAGTCATAATATAGGTTGCGTAAGATCTAGTCCCATCAACAAGTGAACGTATCCTGAAGACGTAAGATCTAGCCCCATCAACAAGTGAGCGTACTTCAAAAGAGTAATAGTGCCTTTTAATATAGGTTACGTAAGATCTAGTCCCATCAACAAGTGAACATATCCTGAAGACGTAAGATCTAGTCCCAACAAGTGAGCAAACTTCAAAAGAGCAACGTCCCTGACTAACAAAAAAAAAAAAAAAAAAAAATGGGTAACTGTACAGGAAAAACGAATAAAGCGAAAAATAAGCAAAAGAAAAAAGAGGAAACTACGCGCTGAATGGTAAAAAATTACAATAACCGGTTAAAAGAAAAAGATCAGATAAAGGATCCTGAAAAATATTTAAACAAATGGGGAAAAAGATTATGCCCTTAAACCCACACTGGATGTGGATGAATGCACAGTCTGATGTCGACGGAAAAACTTACAACAAAAAGAGATAAATATCAAAACCAACCAAGCATTGAACCATTATTAAATGAAAAAGATAATCCTCCCCCAACTTATCAATGCCGCGATTCTAAGGAGGGTCCATACGGCAAATTATTAAAAGAAGCCCAAGAGGTTGGGAAAAGGAGGAAGTAAATAAAATCATAATAATTAGACCATAATATTTAAAGACGGACGGATTAAATGGCAACAAAACTGGATAATGTTAAAATGGACAATGAGAAACAGTTATTTTATCTATTCTTTGTGTGTGAGCCTTAGATAGAGGTAGCGGCAGTGCAGAGAGAACAAAACTCCTCTGCTCTCTGTTTGTGTGTGTGGTTGATCTGTGAAGAAAGTGGTCTAAATATGGGTACTTTTACAAGGTTTTGGGTTTTTATTTTTTTCAATAACTCTGTGGGGTTAGACCCAAGACAGGCAGGTCAATGCAAGTGAATGAATGGAAATTGGGATGTTTGTTTTAACTGTGGCAAGCCTGGTCACTGGGCCCATGATTGCAGGTTTGGCCCCAGATAGATTTGGAGGCAGGATACCAAGTAGAGGTAGAAGATTTCAGAATGATCAGAGAGGCGAGCGACAGGCTTGCTCTGTAAAAAATAGAAGCATGAACAGTAAATGTGAAAGGAGAGGCTGAAAGAGCAGAAGTGCTGTAACTGACCTTTTTCTTTGACTGAAGCATGACAGTGCACTTTATAGGAAGGACTGACGTGTGACAACGTGAGATTTAGAGCACAGAGGTTCAAAAGAGATTGATAATTAATGTGGCTGTGCATATTATCTGCCAGAGGCTATGGATTATCAGACAAAGGTCCCAGTCATAGATCAAAAGAAAGGAAGGAAGAGATTTGCCAGATGGGTCAAACAAATGCAGGACAGAGGAATGTTTGCAGGATGAGAAAACAGCCCCCCTTCCCCCAACCAGGGGGACCCCACAATAATGGCTCCTCCCTGATGGTGATTAAAAACGGGCCGTCACAAACAGCTAAGGGGGAGCCTGAAGGTAGTGAGAAAATTAAGGACTCTTCTCACCAGGTTATAGTTTTGTAGGCATGGTATTAGCTCATATGGCGTTATTTGTTACAAGACTCCACCACACCAAGATACAGATGACTCTGTTAACTTTAATTTTCAGAGCAACCAGCAGATGTCTTATTTTAATACATTCCTTGAAAGGCAGATGTTCAGACCCAGAGGCATTATTTAACTCCAAAACAAATTCAAAAGGAAAGGCACCCAATGCCAGGGTAGAAATCAAGAGGTGAGTTTTGTCACAAAACAGAATTTTGAATTGAGCCATGGTGGCTTGGTATAAAGCTGACTTTCCAGAATGAAACCGATCACTCTTATGTTCAGGATCTTGCATGGAGCATTAGCTGTGGACAGTAGTCACTAGTATGAATGACAGGACAGTGAATTATGAATAAGACAAGCAGGTGGTAACAGAATGTTGATGAAGGCTGAAGAGAATGGAGACCAGATGGATGAAGGAAGTTTTAATACTGAAAGAGATTATAGATGTGAGATGTTTCATCAGCTAGTCCAGGGAAAGGTGAAGTCTTGTACACAGATGGATAGTGGATGGAAACAAATTGAGTGAGTGTTTCTGATGGAAAAAGTACGTAGGGGAAGAAAAGAAGAACGGTGGGTTTAGCAAGTGTAGAAAATATTTCTGATGTTGAGATGGAAATGGAAAAAGAAATGAAAGCAGAGCATGTGTAACCAAAGAAAAATAAGATCCATGTAAGATTTGAAGCTGTAGCTTTTGACATAATGCACGGCTCAGGAGACACACACACAGGCTCAGGGTAGATCTAATAGCTTTATTAACAACAAGTGTGTATGAGTGTGTGTCTGCGAGATGTAAATGTGTTGGTGGTGGCGTCTGCGTCGGGCACGGAGGCAGGAGGCCGTACAGCCGGACAACCCTATGGGAGAAGCAAAGGGAGAAGGGTAACGGGCACCACACCAACACAGGAGATATGATAATGATGACTGGCTTACTTGGAAATGGCAGGTGGCTGGCACAGCAAGGGTGAAGCCCGGAAGACAGTGACCTGGAGCGCCCGGTGCAGCAGCGAGGGAACGGCGACAGAGAGGAGTGGTCCGCCGCCGGGAAATCCACCTGTGCACAGGGGATCAGACTAGGAGAAGAAGGAGGTAAGAGATTCTTACTTGAATGCTTGCTGAGTGGTTGGGATTCCTCGCAGCAAGAGAAGCGAGTGAAGACTGACGGCTTCAGGCCGAAGCCCAGGGCGAGGCGGCTTAAATCCCTCGCCGCTGACGAGGTGCAGGTGTGCGTGCAGCTGGCGCCGCAGATGGGTGGTGAGGCGTGACAGTACTCCCCCCTCTAGCAGCGCCTCCTGGCGATGGTTTCTCCGGGTGCGCTCGGTGGAACTCAGTAATGAGGGACGGGTCCAACACAAATGACGAGGGTACCCATTGCCGATGTTCAGGCCCATAACCCTCCCAGTCCACCAAGTACTGCAACCCGCGACCCCGGTGCCGGGAGTCCAGGATAGAAGAGACAGGCCAGGCCGGATGACCATCAATCATCCGGGATGCGGGCTGCGCAGCAGGAGGAGGGCAAAGGGGATCGGAGACTGCCAGCTTCACCTTGGAAACGTGGAAGGTGGGATGGATGCGGAGGGAGGGGGGAATAGCTACACGCACAGCCACCGGGTTGATAATCCTGGTGATGGGGTATGGGCCCATAAAACGCTGTGCCAGCTTCCTCCTCTCACCCTTTAAAATGACGTCCTGGGTTGACACATAGACACGCTGGCCCACCTGGTACGCTGGGGCAGGTCTTCTGTGCCGGTCCGCCGTGGATTTGTTGCGCTCTGCCGTGCGTTAAAGCGCATTGCGTGCCGACGCCCAGATGGAACGGCACTGCCTGAGGTGCGCCCGAACTGAGGGGACAGTTACCTCACTCTCCCGCGCTGGGAACAGAGGGGGGTCATAGCCCAGGGACGCCTTAAAGGGAGACATCCCAGTGGCAGAAGAGTGGGCGGTGTTGTGGGCGTACTCAACCCAGGCGAGATGGTTACTCCAGGATGCAGGCTTGGACGCAGTGATGCAGCGGAGCACAGCCTCCAGCTCCTGGTTGGTCCGCTCACACTGCCCGTTGGTTTGGGGGTGATGGCTGGAGGAGAGGCTTACCTTGGCTCCCAGGGCGTTGCAAAAGGACCTCCAAACCTCTGAGGAAAATTGGGGCCCCCGGTCCGAGACCACGTCCACCGGAATCCCGTGCAGCCTGACCACGTGTTGGATTAGGAGGTCCGCCGTCTCCAGGGCAGATGGAAGACCTCGTAATGGGATGAAGTGCGCCGCCTTGGAGAAACGGTCTATGATGGTCAAGACAGTGTCGAAGGTGTTAGAGACTGGGAGTCCGGTGACGAAATCCAGGGCGATATGCGACCAGGGCCTGCCAGGGATGGGCAGAGGTTAGAGCAAACCCGCTGGAGGGGCATTACCTGATTTACTGGTGGCACATACAGGGCAGGCCCGGGCGTAGCGGGCAGCGTCCTTCCGCAGGCCCGGCCACCAGAAGGACCGTTGAAGAAGGTCGATCATCCGGGAGGAACCAGGGTGGCAGGTGAGTTTAGATGTGTGCAGCCAGTGGATGACCTCCCCCCGGACCGTGGACGGCACAAAAAGCCTCCCCTCCGGTCCGCCGCCAGGGTCAGGTTCCGATTCCTGCGCCTTCCGGATTTTACTTTCAATGTCCCAAGTGACGGCTCCCACGATGAACGACCTGGGCAGGATGGTGTGGACCACGTCCTCAGACGCCTCAGGGGCAAATTGCCTAGAGAGGGCGTCGGGCCGGCCGTTCTTGGAGCCAGACCTGAAGGTGATGTTAAAGCGGAACCTGGCAAAGAACAAGGACCAACGCGCCTGGCGGGCGTTCAGACGCTTGGCAGATCTTAAGTACTCCAAGTTCTTGTGGTCAGTCAGGACCACAAATGGCAGGTCCGCCCCCTCTAGCCAGTGACGCCACTCCTGCAGCGCGAGCTTGATGGTGAGGAGCTCTCTGTCCCCCACGTCGTAGTTCCGTTCCGCCGGGGACAAGCGTCGGGAGAAGAAGGTGCAGGGCCGTTTGACTCCGTCATCAGGCGACCGCTGAGTTAGAACCGCCCCCACCCCCGTGTCCGAAGCGTCTACCTCCACGATGCATTGCAGCTAGGGATCGACTTGGCTGAGGACCCGGGAGGAGGAGAACTCCGCCTTCAGCACCTGGAAAGCAGCTGCGGCCTCTTCGGTCCACCGGAACGGGACCTTAGGGGACGTGAGGCGGGTCAGAGGGCCGACGACGGTGCCAAAATTCGGGACGAAGCGGCGGTACAAGTTTGCAAACCCAATAAATTGTTGCACCTGTTTCCTTGATGTTGGTGTGGGCCATTCCACCGCCGCTTTCACCTTCACTGGGTCCGGAAGCACCTGGTCGTGGGAAATGACAAACCCGTGGAAGGACGTGGTTTTAGCGTAGAATTCACACTTTTCTGCCTTCACATATAACCGGTTCTCCAGCAGTCTTTGGAGGACCCGCCTCACATGGACCCGGTGCTCGTCCCTGGATTTGGAGAAGATGAGGATGTCGTCCAGGTAGACGAACAAAAACAGGCCGATGAAGTCCCAGAGGACGTCATTTATAAGGCGCTGAAAGACGGCTGGAGCATTGGTCAACCCGAACGGCATCACCAGGTACTCGAAATGGCCGTTCGGGGTACGGAAGGCTGTCTTCCACTCATCTTCCTCCCGGATCCGGACGAGGTGGTATGCACTGCGTAGATCCAGCTTGGTGAACCAAGTCGCCCCCTGGAGGGAGTGGAAGGCGGTGTCCATTAGTGGCAGGGTGTAGCGATCCTTCTCCGTGATATCATTCAGGGCACGGTAGTCGATACAAGGACGGAGGGAGCCGTCCTTCTTGCCCACGAAGAAGAATCCAGCGCCTAATGGTGATGACGAGGGACGGATAATTCCAGCACTCAGCGATTCCTTGAGGTAGGAATTCATGGCCTCCTTCTCCGGCGCCGACAGGCTGTAGAGTCACCCAGAGGGTAAGGGTGCCCCCTGGCGGATGTTTATTGCACAGTCGTAGGGCCTGTGTGGAGGAAGAGACATCGCCTTGGACTTGCTGAATACCATACCCAGGTCGTGAAATTCTGATGGCACCAGGGAGAGATCTGGAGGCACGGCGTCCTTAGGAGTTGGAGAAGAGGACGGGGAGCAGGCAGCAGATTGCAGGCAGGTGCTCATGCAGAAGGAACTCCATGCCGATACCCTGGCGGACTTCCAATCCAGGACGGGGTTATGGAGGCGAAGCCAGGGGTACCCCAGGATGACGGGCGACACAGAGTTGGGGAGGACGTAGAAAGTGATTTCCTCCCGGTGGTTCCCAGAGATGATCACAGGGACAGGGACGGTCTGGTGTGTAACTCTCCCCAGGGAGACATGGGAGAGGTTGACCAGGGCGCGAGGAGATTTGAGGACTTGGCAAAGGATGCCCAATCAGGTTACCAGGCTTTGTGAAATAAAGCTGCCCTCCGCGCCCGAATCCACCAGTGCGTGGGTGAGGTGCCCAGTGGGGTTGTGACAAAACCGGATGGGTAGCTTCAATTGGGAGAGGGGATTTAACCGATTGACGTCCGCGAGGCCCCCTACAGTGACTCGCGGACCTCCCTGTTTGGCTTCTGTGGACAAAGCTCCACCATGTGTTGGCTGTCACCGCAATACATGCAGAGACCCAACTCACGGCGGCGTTGTTTCTCTGCAGGAGGGAGCTTTGTCCAGCCCGTCACCATCAGCTCCGACTCCTCGGGGCGCGATGGTGACGGCAACGTCAGGGGGCGAGCTTGGGACAGGCGCGACGAGGCACCACGAGGGCGAGAAGAAGATGACTTCCGCTCCGAGGTGCGCTCGCGCAACCTGTTATCCAGGCTGATGGCTAGGGACGTTAGCTCCGCTAAAGTCTCCGGGATGTCCCGCCCAGCCAGTTCGTCCCTCAGAACATCACTGAGACTGCGGAGGAAGATGCCGCAGAGAGAACGTTCTCCCCAGCCAACCTGGCGATCGACTTCTGGGAGACGCTACCCGGAAGTCGATCGCGTAATCAGCTGCCGACCGGCTTCCCTGCTGGAGGCTGAGAAGCCGATCGACCTGAACACTCTCTGTACGAGAATGATCAAAGACCTCCAGGAACAGTCTCACGAATTGGCCATAGGTGAGGGTGGCGTAACTGGGCTTCGCCATTACGGCGTAAGCCCAAGTAAGCGCTCGCCCCTCCAGGAGATTCCCTATGTAGCCAATTCGGCTATGGTCTGAGGGAAAATCTCCGGGCACACGGTGGAACACGGACTCACATTGCATTATAAACCCCCGTGCTCCGGCGAGCTTACCGCTAAAGCGGGCGGGGGTCGGAATGGGTGTGAGCCGAACCGGTGCTGCCGGAGCAGGCTGGATGGCTGCTGGAGCAGCAGGAGCCGCGCCGCCCTGACGAGCCGGGGGGAACGGCTGTTGGGGGTCCAAGCGGTCGAATCAGTTAGTGATGATGGACAACTGATTTAAAAATCACCTGTTGTTGGTGGGCTATTAGGTCCACCCGAGCCTCTAGGGTGGAAAGTCGGCGTGTGAGCCCGCCGTCTGCCGAGCCGCTCTGCTGAAGCCGTACTGACATAACGCACGGCTCAGGAGACACACACGCAGGCTCAGGGTAGATCTAATAGCTTTATTAACAACAAGTGTGTATGAGTGTGTGTCTGCGAGATGTAAATGTGTTGGTGGTGGCGTCTGTGTCGGGCACGGAGGCAGGAGGCCGTACAGCCGGACAACCCTATGGGAGAAGCAAAGGGAGAAGGGTAACGGGCACCACACCAACACAGGAGATATGATAATGATGACTGGCTTACTTGGAAATGGCAGGTGGCTGGCACAGCAAGGGTGAAGCCCGGAAGACAGCGACCTGGAGCGCCCGGTGCAGCAGCGAGGGAACGGCGACGGAGAGGAGTGGTCCACCGCCGGGAAATCCACCTGTGCACAGGGAAGCAGACTAGGAGAAGAAGGAGGTAAGAGATTCTTACTTGAATGCTTGCTGAGCGGTTGGGATTCCTCGCAGCAAGAGAAGCGAGTGAAGACTGACGGCTTCAGGCCGAAGCCCAGGGCGAGGCGGCTTAAATCCCTCACCGCTGACGAGGTGCAGGTGTGCGTGCAGCTGGCGCCGCAGATGGGCGGCGAGGCGTGACAGCTTTAAAAACCAAACAAACAGAAAACCAACAATAAATAAGTTAAATTTTTGGCTAAGAGTGCCAGGAAGAAGGCACAAATGCAGGCAGCTGTCTTAAATGTTTCCAAATACTTAAAGCAGCAATGAGGCATTAGGTGTCCATTCTTTCAGTGCATTTCCTTAATTGTGAATATTAACATTTATTTAGTAATGAGCAAACACTCACAGCGAAGATTATAGCCTTACTGTATACTCAATTCAATTCAATTCAATTCAACTTTATTTATATAGCGCCATTTCACAACAACAGTCATCTCATAGCACTATCAACTGTAGGGGGGAACCCCCACAGTTGCAGAAAGACCCCAGCAATCAGGCGATCCCCTGTGAGCAGCACTTGGCGACGGTGGAGAGGAAAAACTCCCTTTTAACAGGAAGAAACCTCCAGCAGAACCAGGCTCAGGGAGGGGCAGTCATCTGCTGCGACTGGCTGGGGGGTGAGGGGATAGAGAAGAAGAAAAGAACAGACATGTAGAGAGCAAACAGCACGATGGGGACTCAATCTATGGGAGAGAACAAACAAATGTTAATGACCAGCAAAAAAAATATTTCATAGAGAGTGAGGAAAGGAGTGAGGCCCAGTGCATTACTGGAGGTCCCCCGGCTGACTAAACCTATTAGCAGCATAACTAAGGGAGGGTTCAGAAACACATGACCCCTCCCTAATTGTAGGCTATATCAAAAAGGTAGGTTTTAGCCCTGTTCTTAAAAACAGAGATCGAGTCTGACTCCCGAATCCAGATTGGCAGCTGATTCCACAGGAGAGGAGCTTGATAACTGAAGGCTCTGCCTCCCATTGTACTTTTGGAGATTCTAGGTATTACAAGTAATCCTGCATTTTGGGAGTGTAGTGCTCTGTTAGGATAATACGGTAGTATCAGATCTTTTAAATAAAAAGGAGCCTGATTGTTTAGAGCTTTGTAAGTAAGAAGAAGGATTTTAAACTTAATTCTAAACTCTATGGGAAGCCAATGAAGGGAGGCCAGAACCGGAGAGATATGATCTCTCTTTCTAGTACCTGTTAATACTCTTGCTGCAGCATTTTGGATCAGCTGAAGACTTTTTAAAGATGTTTTAGGACAGCCTGATAATAAAGAATTACAATAATCTAATCTCGAGCTAACAAAAGCGTGGATCAGCTTCTCAGCATCACTCTGAGACAAGATGCTCCTAATCTTGGCAATATTACCCAAATGATAGAAGGCAGTCTTAGAAACAAATTTAATATGTGAATTGAAGGACAAATCCTGATCAAAAATAACTCCAAGGTTCCTCACAGAGCTATTAAGAGAAAGAGTAACTGCATCCAAACAGAAAGTTTGATTTGGAAAGGAATTTCTAAGGTTTTTTGGACCAACAAGAATGACTTCAGTCTTATCTGAATTTAATAGCAGGAAATTACAAGTCATCCAAGCTTTGATTTCCTTAAGACAGGCTTCTAACTCGGTTAGAAGCTCGGTTATTTAAAGTCAGTCTAACACCCCAGTTATGTTCCTCCCCAACAGAGGGTAGGCATTTGATTTTACTCACCACATAATAGTGTGATATGTGATATATGTGATATATGATACGTCATATTTCAGGAATATGACAGTAATGAGGAATGTGTTTTTTCCTGATTCGGCGGTGGCCAAGCTGAGTCAGGGTAAACTACATTCACTCCACAATTTACCAAGGAATATATAAAATGAGGCATTCAAGGAAAAAATTTGAATCAAATTCTAATTAGGCAAAACGTCCACCTTTCCGTTGACTGAAAGTGTGACACAACTTTTATTCATTTATTCATATTCAACCCGTCTGTGTTCAACTGGACAAACTGATCTTATTTATCAATGCTGAAGCATATCAAAAATGCACAGGTGGTTATTTTGTTTTTCTTATATGAAATTTGTCACAAAAGAAGCTGTGACGATTGAAACCTTATTTTTGAGGGAACTGGGCTACCCGCAAATTTTATCTAAAATTAAAAATGGTAGCACACTTCCTTTCAGCAGAAGAATCGAGTAAATGCCCTGTAACTGTCACGCCGCGCCATTCATCAGCGGCGCCACCTGCTCACGCACCTGCTACTCGTCAGCGGCGAAGGATAAAAGCCGCCTCGCCCTGAGCGTCGGCCTGAAGCCGTAGACTTCATTTCCTTTGTATGGACTTCTACCACATTCTCTTCAGCATCCTCATCTCCGGTAAGAAGTTCACTTACCTCATCTCTCCAGTCTGCTCCCCTGTGCACAGGTGGATTCCTCGGCGGCGGACAATCCCGTCCCTCGTCTCTCCTCGCTGCTGCACCGAGCCCTGCAAGTGGCTGTCTCCCGGGCTTCCATCCTTGAAGCGCCAGTCATCTGCCCAAACAAGTAAGCTTCTCTCCCTCGCCTATTCTCCTCCCGTGTTGGTGTGTGCTCATCACCCTGTGTCTGATTTCTCCCATAGGGTTGCCGGCTGAACGGTCTCCTGCCTCTGGGTCCGAAGCAGACGCCACCACCAACACATTAACATTCCGCAGACACGCACCCAAACATCCCTGTTGTTAATAAACAGTTTGAACTACTCTGAGCCTGTGTGTGTGCGTCTCCTGAGCCGAACGTTATGTCAGTACGGCTTCAGCAGAGCGGCTCGGCGGACGGCGGGCTCGCACACCGGTTTACCATCCTCGAGGCTCGGGTGGATCAGATTGTTTATCAGCAACAGGTGGTTCTTAATCAATTATTAGAACTGACTAACCGATTGAACCGCTTGGATCCCCAACAGCCGTTCCTCCCGACTCACCAGGGTGGCGCGGCTCCTGCTGTTCCAGCGGCCGTCCAGCCGGCTCCAGTGGCACCGGTTCGGCTCACGCCGATTCCGACCCCCGCCCGCTTTAGCGGTAAGCTCGGCGGAGCGCGGGGGTTTATTATGCAGTGTGAGTCCGTGTTCCACCGTGTGCCCGGAGATTTTCCCTCGGATCACAGCCGAATTGGTTACATAGGGAATCTTCTGGAGGGGCGTGCGTTAACCTGGACCTACGCCGTAATGGCGAGGCCCAGTTATGCCACCCTCACCTATGACCAATTCGTGAGGCGCTTTCTGGAGGTCTTTGACCACTCACAAACCGAAACGGTCCAGGTCGATCGGCTTCTCGCTCTCCAGCAGGGAAGCCGGTCGGCAGCGGACCACTCGGTCGACTTCCGGGTAGCGGCGGAGGAATTGGGCTGGGAGGAACGCTCCCTCTGTGGCCTGTTCCTCCGCAGCCTCAATAGTGATCTGAGGGATGAACTGGCTGGTCGGGATATCCCTGGGACGCTAGCGGAGCTGACATCCTTAGCGATAAGTTTGGATAACAGGCTGCGCGAGCGCTCCTCGGGGCGGAGGTCTTCTTCTTCTCGCCCTCGTGGAGCCTCGCCGCACCTGTTCCAAGCTCGCCCCCTGGCGGCGCCGCCAGCATCGCGCCCCGAGGAGTCGGAGCCGATGGTGACGGGCTGGACTAAACTTTCCCCTGTGGAGAAACAACGCCGCCGTGAGTTGGGCCTCTGCATGTATTGCGGAGGCGACCAACACACCGTGGAGCGTTGTCCACGGAAAGCCAGTCGGTGGGGTCCGCGAGTCACTGTTGGAAGCCTCGCGGATGTCAATCGGTTAGGATCACTTACTCAATTGAAGCTGCCCATCCGTTTCTGCCATAACCCTACTGGGCACCTCACCCACGCACTGGTGGATTCGGGCGCAGAAGGCAGCTTCATTTCACAAAGCCTGGCAACCCGATTGGGCAGCCGCTGCCAGGCACTCAACACTCCCATCTCCCTAATCCACCTCTCCCGTGCCACCCTCGGGAGAGTGACACATCAAACTGTTCCCCTACCGGTCATCATCTCGGGAAACCACCGGGAGGAAATGACCTTTTACGTCCTTCCCAACTCTGTGTCGCCCGTCATCCTGGGGTATCCCTGGCTCCGCCTTCACAATCCGGTCCTGGATTGGAAATCAGCTGGGATCTCGGCATGGAGTACGTTCTGTATGGGCACCTGCCTTCAGTCCGCTGCCTGCTCTCCGTCCGCTCCTCCCCCTGCTACGGACGCTGCACCCCCGGACCTGTCTCTGGTGCCCCCAGAATTTCACGACCTGGGTATAGTGTTCAGCAAAGCGAAAGCTATGTCTCTTCCCCCTCATCGGCCCTATGACTGCGCCATCAACCTCCGCCAGGGGGCTCCCTTACCTTCTGGTCGCCTTTACAGCCTGTCTGCGCCGGAGAAGGAGACGATGAACGCCTACCTGAAGGAATCATTAAGTGCTGGGATTATCCGCCCATCATCGTCACCCGTGGGGGCAGGGTTCTTCTTCGTGGGGAAAAAGGATGGGTCCCTCCGCCCTTGTATCGACTACCGGGCCCTCAACAATATCACGGAGAGGGACCGTTACACCCTGCCTCTCATGGACACTGCTTTCCACTCCCTCCAGGGGGCGACCTGGTTCACCAAGCTGGACCTACGCAGCGCTTACCACCTCGTCTGGATCCGGGAGGGAGATGAGTGGAAAACGGCCTTCCGTACCCCGAACGGCCACTTTGAATATCTGGTGATGCCGTTCGGGTTGACCAACGCTCCTGCAGTCTTCCAGCGCCTCATTAATGACGTCCTCCGGGACTTCATTGGCCTTTTCGTGTTCGTCTACCTGGACGATATCCTCATCTTCTCCAAGTCCAGGGATGAGCACCAGGTCCACGTGAGGCGGGTCCTCCAAAGGCTGCTGGAGAACCGTCTGTACGTTAAGGCAGAAAAGTGTGAATTTTACGCCAGGAGTACGTCCTTCCTGGGGTTCATCATCGCCCACGATAGGGTGCTCCCCGACCCAGAGAAGGTAAAGGCGGTGGTGGAATGGCCTACACCTGCTTCCCGGAAGCAGGTGCAGCAATTTGTTGGCTTCGCCAATTTCTACCGCCGCTTTGTTCCCAACTTCAGTGCCATCGTTGGACCACTGACCCGCCTCACGTCCCCGAAGGTCCCGTTCCGGTGGACCGAAGAGGTCGCTGCCGCCTTTGAGGCGCTGAAGGCGGAATTCTCCTCCTCCCGGGTCCTTCGCCAGGTCGACCCCGCGTTGCAGTGCATTGTAGAGGTAGACGCCTCGGACACGGGAGTGGGAGCAGTGCTGTCCCAGCGGTCACCGGACGATGGCGCCAAGCGACCGTGCGCCTTCTTCTCCCGGCGCTTGTCCCCGGCGGAGAGAAACTACGATGTGGGGGACAGAGAGCTCTTGGCCATCAAGCTCGCCCTGCAGGAGTGGCGCCACTGGTTAGAGGGGGCAAGCCTGCCGTTTGTGGTCCTCACGGACCACAAGAACCTGGAATACTTACGGTCTGCCAAGCGCCTGAACGCCCGCCAGGCGCGCTGGTCCCTGTTCTTCGCCAGGTTCCAATTTTCCATCACCTTCAGGCCTGGCTCTAAGAACGTCCTGCCTGACGCCCTCTCCAGGCAGTTCGCCCCCGTGGAGTCGGAGGAGGCGCCCCACTCCATCCTGCCCAGGTCGTGCGTCATGGGAGCCATCTCGTGGGACATTGAGAGCAAGATCCGGAAGGCACAGGAGGTGGAACCTGACCCTGGCGGCGGACCGGAGGGGAGGCTGTTCGTGCCATCCGCGGTCCGAGGAGAGGTCATCCACTGGCTCCACACCTCCAAGCTCACCTGTCACCCTGGCACCTCCCGGATGATAGATCTCCTCCAACGGTCCTTTTGGTGGCCAGGCCTGCGGAGGGATGCAGCCTGCTACGCCCGGGCTTGCCCAATCTGTGCCACCTGCAAGTCGGGAAATGCCCCTCCAGCGGGTCTGCTCCAGCCCCTGCCCGTCCCTGGCAGGCCCTGGTCGCACATCGCTCTGGATTTCGTCACCGGACTCCCCATCTCCAACTCCTATGACACCATCCTGACCATCGTGGACCGCTTCTCCAAGGCCGTGCACTTCGTCCCCCTGCGAGGCCTCCCTACTGCCCTGGAGACGGCGGACCTCCTCGTCCAACACGTGGTCAGGCTGCATGGGATTCCGGTGGACGTGGTCTCGGACCGGGGCCCCCAGTTTTCATCTGAGGTTTGGAGGTCTTTCTGCAACGCCATCGGAGCCAAGGTGAGCCTCTCCTCTGGCCATCCCCCCCAATCCAACGGGCAGTGTGAGAGGACCAACCAGGAGCTGGAGGCTGCGCTCCGCTGTGTGTCCAGATCCAAACCCGCGTCCTGGAGCAACCATCTTGCCTGGGTTGAATATGCCCACAACACCGCTCGCTCTTCTGCTACAGGGATGTCCCCCTTCAAAGCGTCCCTGGGTTACGACCCCCCGCTGTTTCCGGAGCAGGAGAGTGAAGTAACTGTCCCGTCAGTCAGGGCCCATCTCAGGCAGTTCCGCTCCACCTGGGCTGCCGCGCGCCGTGCGCTATTGCGCACAGCGGAGCGCAACAGGACTGTGGCGGACCGGCGTAGGAGACCTGCCCCGGCGTACAGAGTTGGGCAGCTTGTTTACATTTCCACCCAGGACGTCACTCTAAAAGGCGAGAGGAGAAAGCTGGCACAGCGCTTCATGGGTCCCTACCCCATCACCCGGATCATCAACCCGGTGGCTGTGCGCGTGGCTATTCCCCCCTCCCTCCGCATTCATCCTACTTTCCACGTGTCGAAGGTGAAACTGGCGGTTACTGACCCCCTTTGCCCTCCTCCTGCAGCGCAACCCGCGCCCCGGATGATTGGTGGCCATCCGGCCTGGTCCGCCTCCTCCATCCTGGACTCCCGGCGCCGGGGTCGTGGGTTGCAATACTTGGTGGACTGGGAGGGCTATGGGCCCGAGCATCGACAGTGGGTGCCCCCGTCGTTTGTGTTGGACCCATCGCTCATCGCGGACTTCCACCGAGCGCACCCGGATAAGCCATCGCCAGGAGGCGCTGCTAGAGGGGGGAGTACTGTCACGCCGCGCCATTCATCAGCGGCGCCACCTGCTCACGCACCTGCTACTCGTCAGCGGCGAAGGATAAAAGCCGCCTCGCCCTGAGCGTCGGCCTGAAGCCGTAGACTTCATTTCCTTTGTATGGACTTCTACCACATTCTCTTCAGCATCCTCATCTCCGGTAAGAAGTTCACTTACCTCATCTCTCCAGTCTGCTCCCCTGTGCACAGGTGGATTCCTCGGCGGCGGACAATCCCGTCCCTCGTCTCTCCTCGCTGCTGCACCGAGCCCTGCAAGTGGCTGTCTCCCGGGCTTCCATCCTTGAAGCGCCAGTCATCTGCCCAAACAAGTAAGCTTCTCTCCCTCGCCTATTCTCCTCCCGTGTTGGTGTGTGCTCATCACCCTGTGTCTGATTTCTCCCATAGGGTTGCCGGCTGAACGGTCTCCTGCCTCTGGGTCCGAAGCAGACGCCACCACCAACACATTAACATTCCGCAGACACGCACCCAAACATCCCTGTTGTTAATAAACAGTTTGAACTACTCTGAGCCTGTGTGTGTGCGTCTCCTGAGCCGAACGTTATGTCAGTAACTTTGCTGGATGTGTGCCTCCATGTACCAAAACAGGGGGTATCAGGGGAATTAATTAGCAAATAATTGGCAATACTCAGAAAAATAGGTAATACAAAAAAAAATTATCAATAACTGATAATGACTTGTTTTATCCTTTCTAAAAGATTTTCTATACAAATTAAAAGATGATTATACCGTTTTAAGAACAGAGCAGACATTTCTGGCAAACAATGACAAACCCAATGATCAAGGGTGAGGCATATTGTTTGGCTATGACTTAAAAGAAGACAGTGCAGCAGTCACGACATCGTGTGAAAAAGCACTGCCCTCATGGCTGCTGTACTGCCAGGTCATATCCTTGAAGGACTAGGAGGTCCACAGCCACTGCACGTTACTATGAAATATATCAGATGTTTTGAACTTTTTGATTGTGCCTTGGATGACAAATTGTATGACAAAGATGTCATCACAGTGCAGATGGACAATTTGATTTTCAATGAGCAAGGAGCAGCTGCACTGTCGGTGAAATTGCCCGAAGATGTTACCTCCTTGCATTATGTTAACACTCCCAATGGGGACCAGACAATTACTTTTGGGCTGGTTGTGGACAAATGGTTGAGAAGGCAAATCATGTAACCGATTGGGTGAAAACTCCTAAGCAAAATGTGCAATACTCATAATCCACAGGACTATTAATGGCGACTTTACAAGTGGTCATGACCCTTTGGGTCACAATTCATCCATTTTCTCTGTGGGAGATTTGAGTAATGCATTTTTTTACTATCCCTGTGCATGAAGAAAGCCAGTTTTAGTTTGCATTTACGTCTGAGGGAAAGAGATATGCATAGACCAGATTACCTCAAGGTTATTGTGAAAGTCCGACCATTTTCACACAGGAAATGACTGCTCTAATGGCCAAACTTAGTCCACCAGCCGGTTCAAAAATTATGTTATATGTGGATGACATTTTGGTTGCCTCCCCCACTGAGGAACAATGTCAACAGGACTCTTTGGCCCTGCTGCACTTCCTGTGTGAACATGGACTAAAATGTAGCAAGAAAAAACTGCAGTTTTGTCAACCTGAGGTTAACCAGATAGAATAAAGACCATTTAAAACTTACCTTTGCCACAGACAAAAAAGCAAACTTAATCAGCAAATTTAAAAGAAAGTCACAAGCTTCAGTAAATTTACAACAAAAAGTTGTAGATTCATGATGAAAAAATGTGTGAATTTATGAGAAGAAAAGTTACATGTTTACAAGACAAAATAAAATGTATGAGAAAAAAAAGTTGCAGATTTATGAAAATAAGTAGCAGATTCATGTGAAAAAGTGGCAACTTTACAACAAAAAAGGCACTATTAGGAACCCTGAACTACTGCTGCCAGTGGTTGCCAAACCTCTCACAACACACGGCTCCACTGTACGCACTACTTCAGGGCCCACAAGGAAATTTGCATGCTAGTATGAGCTGAAAAACATGACTATGCCACCCCACACATACTTAAATGCCAACAAACTTTACTGCACTGCCAATGACAAAATTGTTCTCCCTCCCTCACTGTACTGCTGGGTGACACTGGCTCCGCCATGCGCCAACAGGAGGGATATGATTAAGATAGCTGAATATGATTAAGATAGCTGAAAAACACTTCTTCTGTCCAGGAATTCTAAAAGAAATGAAAAAGTTTGCAGTCAAAATAATGCCCAAGGTGCAATGAGAACTAGACAGAGGAGTTTTCCACTACGAAAAGCACCCTTTTCTCAATGGTGCATGGATTTTATAGTGGGTCAACTCCAACACTGCCTTGTTCTCATTGACACATTCACAAAATGGACAGAAATACATCCTACTGCTAAGACAGATGCAAAAGTTTTTCTGTAAGGTTGTTGCAAAATAGTATATTCCCAACTTTTGGAATACCAGAGATCATTTATGCAGACAATCAGACAAATGCTGGCAAAAACCACGCATGGTAAGGCCATTACGTGGCCTGAAGCTCTTAAGATAGTGAAACTAAACAATTAATACCATCCCAGATAAGAAAACGGAACTGTGCCTTTCACTGCCCTTATAGACTGCCGGGTCTGTCACTACTAATACATTGATTCTGTTAGAGCTCTCTCCACTCCACAGGAGGAAGTGGTCAACCCACTGCAGCCTGGTGACTTTATCTTCATGAAAAATCATCACCAGCAGCATTGAGGCTCAGTGAGGGTCGCTGAACGACCATCCTGGATCCACCTGACACACGTGAAGAGACTAAAAGTGCCTGCAAGTGAACTAACCTGCTTCCCTGAGTAAGTCCAGTTACAAAGGGGGATGTGTCCTTTTAAGGACACGGCCGTCTCAAACCTGGTGAAGACAGAGGCCCGGAGGGGTACTCTCTCAGGTGGAAGTAAAATGAAGGCACTGCTACTTGCCGCTGGTGTGACAGGTGTATTTGCAGGAGTAATATGGATCACTTCCCCCGACGCCAAGAGGAAGACGACAGCCTATGACAGCATTCCCCTCATTTGGAGTGGCCTATTTGAGTTACAGAATGAATGATGTATTTTGGGCTTTGGAGGACCTCACTGAGAGGAAGGAGGTGTAATCGATTGGCTGAGAGGACTGCAACAACACTTGAATGGCTTGAAGGATGTGCCACAAAATTGGGACCTGTCCTCTTGGTTCCTTTCTGGTCAATGGTGGCAAGCTCTGTTGAAGTAGTTAACCCCAGTAACAGTTGCATTGATTCTATCTTGTGTACTATTCATGTGTGTCATTCCATGATAAGTAGAGCTCTTGCTCAACACACTTTCATGTTACAATCTGTTACGCTCCAAAGGGAAGTTCCTGTACAATATACTGCCTTGAGACAACGAAGTGATGGTGATTGTGATGACAGAACCACTGTTTAGATTTGGAAGTGATGCTCAATGATGACAATGTAGAAAATCATGAGAAGATACATTGCACTGATGTTTGCATGTGAATACAAGAATGATAAAAACGATAAAACAGGAGGGAATTGTCAGAAAAATGTACACACATGTTATCATTTTGAATGTCTAAGCCTTATACAAGTGTAGAAGTGTGGAAAAGTACCGGAGAAGTGTGTTCCTCTGGATTAACACTAAGAAGCCAGTTCTGCCGGAAAGGTACAGGAAGGCCCCTGGAGAGCAAGAGGACACAAAGAGCCCCCTGCGGAGCGAGAAGGGGAGCAGGGCCCCCTTTGTTCTCTAAGAAGGTCAATACACCCGGTTCCGGATTAACGAACTCTGTCTGTGATGTATTCAGCTGAATTCGTTTGTATATTGCAACTGTCTCCCATATATAAGCCTGCTCTTTGAAGCCAGCCTTCAGTACTGACCTCCTGCAACCTGAGGGTCCGTACTCCTTGTATATAATTTATGCAAGTAAAAACTCTTAAAAGAATATTCTTGTGTCTCGAATCTTTATTGAGGTAGTGAACTAATATATGATCATATTCTAAGTGTTTTCAGAGATTCCTGACAGTCATGAAGACTGTTTTATTTGATGCTGGTTTGATCTAGTGGCAGAATAATCCACTCCAACCCGGCAGGGTGTTCTGGTAGTCTACCCAGACACCCGGAGATTTCATTTGTTTGCAGTTGCTCTTGGTAAAAAAAAAAAAAAAAAAAAAGGACTTGATGGTGATGTGTTGCAAAGGAGTGGGGTTTGGTGCTTTGTGGGGGGTGGTGGTTACATGTAAGAACTGTACTTTGGGGCTTGCCATAGCCCAGCCGGGGTCGGGGGTGAGTGACGTCAGGTGGGCTATGGCTGGAGGTATATATGTCGATGGAAGGTTCAATAAAGTGTATTCAGTGATCAGCAAAACCAACTCTCCATTCTCCATTATTAACACATAACAATCATGTGACTGCCTCGGCCATACGCAACCTCACTGCCTTACAGGCTGCCGCGGCCAAGGAAAATGTCACTGATGGACAGGCCTGGTTAAGTTGGTTACTTTTTTCATGGAAAAGTGTCATCATGAACCTGTTAGTGATTTTGATGGTATTAGTTTTCTCCTTTTCCTGTCTCATTCCCTGCATTCGTAGTGTGATGATGAGACTGTAATGTTTGTTATTTACTTATAAAAAAGACATTTAGTCTTAATCACCATGCCAGCAACACGTGCTGCCTTTTTATTATCACTTCCGGTTCACATGTTTTACCACTTCCTGAATCTACCTGCTATCTCATGTGATCATACTGCCACCTTGTGGTAACACCTATCAGTACAATAATCATACCATGTAGGATAACTAAGTAGACGGTTATGCTGTTTCATTCCATCTAGCTACAATACTCCGCACTGTGTGTTTATATACTCATATATTTATTCCATCCAGCTACAATGCTCCGCACTGTGTGTGTGTGTATATATATATATATATATATATATATACTGTATATACTGTATATCGTCGTCGGCCTCCATCGGTCTATGATGGCCATGGAAGAGAATCCTAAACGTCTACTCTGCTGGAACAGCACCACCTGTGGCTGAACAGGCCGATGCGCAAATGGCAGTCCCTGTCACACAGGTCGCACTTGTGGGTGGTCTCCGTGCTGCTGGGTCTGTGACGGTTCTTCCTGTGGGTCCTTTTTTCATCTGCTGCAGCAGTCAGTCTCTCTTCACCTGCCTTGAGCTGTCTGGTCAGGGTGCCTCTCCATTTGGAAGGGTCCGTTGCAAGGTCCTCCCAGTGCTCTGTGTTGATCTCCAGGGCCTTCATGTCTCTCTTGCAGACGTCTCTAAAGCGCAGCTGTGGGTGGCCAACGTCTATCCTGCCAGTTGCCAATTCTCCATAGAGGACATCTTTGGGGATTCACCATCCTCCATACGGTGAATGTGGCCTAGTCAGCGGAGCCTGCGCTGCCTGAGTAGAGTGAACATGGAGGGAAGGCCGGCGCGGGACAGAACTTCTGTGTTGGGCACTTTGTCCTGCCAGGATATGTCCAGGATGTGGCGAATGCAGCGCAAGTGGAAGGAGTTCAGTCTCTTTTCCTGCCGGGCGTATGTTGTCCACGTCTCACTCCCATAGAGCAGTGTGCTGATGACGCAGGCGTTGTACACTGCCATCTTTGTCTTGACAGAGAGTTTGGGATTCTCCCACACTCGTGTGGTGAGGCGAGCGAGTGTGAAGGCTGATTTTCCAATTCTCTTGTTGATCTCTGTATCAAGGGAGAGGTTGTTGCTGATCGTGGACCCCAGGTACGTGAACTGATTCACGACCTCCAGCTCGTAGTCGTCGATGGTGATGGTTGGTGGTGCTTCCATGCCTTGCGCCAAGACGTTAGTCTTCTTCAGGCTGATGGTAAGCCCGAAGTCCTTGCATGCCTGGGAGAAGCGGTCCATCAGGGTCTGAAGCTCCTGCTGTGTGTGGGTTGCAACTGCAGCGTCGTCTGCGAACAGCATGTCTCTGATTACAGCCTCGCGTACTTTGGTTTTGGCTTTCAGGCTGGCGAGGTTGAAAAGCCTGCCTTCAGATCTTGTGTGCAGGTAGATTCCCTCTGTTGCTGTTCTGAAGGCATGCCTCAGGAGCATAGCAAAGAAAATCTCAAATTCAATTCAATTCAATTCAATTCAACTTTATTTATATAGCGCCATTTCACAACAACAGTCATCTCATAGCACTATCAACTGTAGGGAGGACCCCCACAGTTGCAGAAAGACCCCAGCAATCAGGCGATCCCCTGTGAGCAAGCACTTGGCGACGGTGGAGAGGAAAAACTCCCTTTTAACAGGAAGAAACCTCCAGCAGAACCAGGCTCAGGGAGGGGCAGTCATCTGCTGCGACTGGTTGGGGGGTGAGGGGATAGAGAAGAAGAAAAGAACAGACATGTAGAGAGCAAACAGCACGATGGGGACTCAATCTATGGGAGAGAACAAACAAATGTTAATGACCAGCAAAAAAAAAAAAAATATTTCATAGAGAGTGAGGAAAGGAGTGAGGCCCAGTGCATTACTGGAGGTCCCCCGGCTGACTAAACCTATTAGCAGCATAACTAAGGGAGGGTTCAGAAAACACATGATCCCTCCCTAATTGTAGGCTATATCAAAAAGGTAGGTTTTAGCCCTATTCTTAAAAACAGAGATCGAGTCTGACTCCCGAATCCAGATTGGCAGCTGATTCCACAGGAGAGGAGCTTGATAACTGAAGGCTCTGCCTCCCATTGTACTTTTGGAGATTCTAGGTATTACAAGTAAACCTGCATTTTGGGAGCGTAGTGCTCTGTTAGGATGATACGGTAGTATCAGATCTTTTAAATAAAAAGGAGCCTGATTGTTTAGAGCTTTGTAAGTAAGAAGAAGGATTTTAAACTTAATTCTAAACTCTATGGGAAGCCAATGAAGGGAGGCCAGAACCGGAGAGATATGATCTCTCTTTCTAGTACCTGTTAAAACTCTTGCTGCAGCATTTTGGATCAGCTGAAGACTTTTTAAAGATGTTTTAGGACAGCCTGATAATAAAGAATTACAATAATCTAATCTCGAGCTAACAAAAGCGTGGATCAGCTTCTCAGCATCACTCTGAGACAAGATGCTCCTAATCTTGGCAATATTACGCAAATGATAGAAGGCAGTCTTAGAAACAAATTTAATATGTGAAAGAGGGTTGGCGCAAGTACACAGCCCTGTTTCACTCCGCTGCGTATGTTGAATGGCTCTGAGACGTTGCCATCGTGCTGCACTATCCCCTGCATGTTGGTGTGAAACGATTCGATGAGGCTTTGCAACTTTGGTGGGCATCCTATCTTTGGCAGGATCTTGAAAAGGCCCTCACTGCTGACCAGATCGAACACTTTGGTGAGGTCGATGAAGGCGACGTACAGGGGCTTGTTCTGTTCTCTGCATTTCTCCTGGAGTTGGCTGATGGAGAATATCATGTCTACCGTCGATCGCTCAGCGCGGAAGGCACACTGAGACTCAGGGTAGACACGTTCGGCAAGCTTCTGTAGACGAACGAGAACAACTCGTGCATAGACTTTGCCAACAACGCTGAGGAGGGAGATGCCCCTGTAGTTGTTGCAGTCGCTTCTCTCCCCTTTGATTTTGTAGAGGGTGATGATCTTGGCGTCCCTCATGTCCTGTGGTACGGCACCTTCCTTCCAACACTGGCAGAGGACGTCATGCAATGGCAGCAGTAGGGCGGTCTTGCAGTGCTTGATCAGGTCAGGGGGTATGCCGTCGTTGCCGGGTGCCTTGCCAGTGGCCAAGCTGTTAATGGCCTTGCTGAGTTCGTCGATGGTTGGCTCGGCGTCAAGTTCGTCCATGGATGGCAGGCAGTCGATGGCATCAAGGGCTGACGGTGTCACGGTGTTCTGTCTGGAGTAGAGGTCGGAGTAGTGTTCCACCCATCTCTCCATCTGCTTGTTCTTTTCTGTGATCATCACCCCAGTGGAGGATTTGAGGGGGGCCGTCTTGCTCTGAGCCGGACCAAGTGCTTTCTTGATGCCATCGTACATATCACGGATGTTCCCTGTTATGGCAGCGGTTTGAATGTCTTGGCTGAGCTGAGTCCAGTACTCGTTGGCACAGCGCCGAGCAGTCTGCTGAACTTTGCTTCTCGCAGCCCTGAGAATCTGGAGATTCTTCTCGTTTGGGTTCTTCTTGTACTCAGTGAGTGCTGAGCACTTGGCTTCAATGACGGGGATCATCTCGGTCAACTTGGCATCAAACCAGTCCTGTGACTTTGAGGTCTTCCTCCCAAAGGTAGCCAAGGCTGTGTGGTGGATGGTGTTTCGCAGCTCTTCCCACTTCTGCTTTGCAGATTCTCCTTCTTGTGGTACACCAAGTTCCTTCTCAAAGGTGGAGGCAAACTACTCAACAAGTTCTGGTTGAGCCATCTTGCTGGTGTCAATCCGTGCCTTTCCAGGCTGTCGAGCACGATGGAATTTCTTCAGCTGCAGCTTGACCTTGCAACATACCAATGAATGGTCTGTGTGGCAATCTGCACTCTGGAACGAACGGGTGATTAGCACGTTCTTCAGTGAGGTGCTCCTGGTCAGGATCAAGTCCAGCTGGTTCCAGTGCTTTGAGCGCGGATGTTGCCAGGAACCCTTGTGTTGGGGCTTGGTCTTGAAGAACGAGTTTGTGATGCACAGATCGTGATATGTGCAGAACTCGAGCAGCCGCTGTCCGTTGTCGTTCATTCTGCCTACGCCAAAAGGTCCAAGACAGGAGGGCCAGGAGTCGTGGTCAGCACCCACTCTGGCATTGAAGTCTCCAAGGAGAATGAGTTGTTGAGAGTTGGGGATGATCCTGACAGTTGTTGCGAGATTCTCGTAGAACTCGTCTTTTGCCTCTGGTGTGGCTGTCAGTGTTGGGGCATACACACTGACGAGGGTGACTGGGCCTTGAGTGGTGTTCAGGTGGAGGGTGAGGAGTCATGCAGAGCCAGTGCTGCCCGGTTCCACCATCTTCAGCAAGGTGTTCTTCACTGCAAAGCCCACTCCGTGTTCCCTGTGTTTGTCACTGCCCTTTCCTTGCCAGTAGAACGTGTAGTCCTTCTCTCTCAGTGTGCCTGCGTCAGCCAACCGTGTTTCCTGGAGAGTGGCGATATCCACTCCCAGTCTCTTCAGCTCATTATTGATGATGGCAGTCTTCCTGGTGTCGTTGATGTCCTTGAGGTTAGCAGCGAGTCCTGTCATCATAGTGCGGACGTTCCAAGTTCCCAGTTTTAGAGTTGGTCTCTTTTGTTTTATTGTCTTGCCTGGTGTGAAGGTTCTCAGCCTGCTGTTCGGACTTCTCCTCATCCCCATGCACCCAATGAGGAAAGCAAGCTGTGGCGGGACAACACCTTATTGGCTGGGGGCTGCCCAACTTGAGGCGGGCGGTAGCTGTCCAGTGAGATCTGATGATCCCTCCCACCGTCGGGAACAACCCCTGGCGCCGCGATCTACGCCAATTGAGCGGTGGCTTATAACCGGTAACTGTCATTCCCCGTGTTTTGTCTACGCCAAAGGTGAAGCTGGAGTGTCCTCTCCAGTGATCCGGTGTTCTACCTTCCAGCGTTGGGCGTTGGTAGGATTCAAGCCTGGGCAGGAAGATATGGAGGGCAAGATGTTGCCCATGCAGCATGTCCCCCCTCTCCACGTCACTGATGAATCCAAAGGAACAGCAGGGCTGCTACAGTTTGGCACCAGCGCCGTTGCAGGAGCTGCCAGAACGATGTTGAGCACAACATAGAACTGCCTTAGGGGCTCCGACTCCAGATTTTTCCTCAGGGTTGACTCCCGAAGCCTTTCCCGTGACCGGGTGTGCCGCAAGGCAGCGGAGGTTTGAAATCAGGGTTTACCTTCCCCTAGATAGGCTACCTTCCCAGGTTGATGAGCCACCATCTACCCGAAGCATCTGGCTTTAAGGCGCCAGAGATCCGCCCTCGCCCCTTCTCCTATTAGTAAAAGCAGTTCCGCCGGGCTTAGAGACTAAACCACACAGGCAGGCTAGGAGTTGGACTTAGTTGTCACAGGCTTTTCGAGACGCACGCCATAAGGAGCATTTTATGAGCACTGGGAGCTTAACCCCAGTGCCGCTCCTGGCTATGACAACCTTGGAACCATATATATATATATATATATATATATATATACTGTATATATATATATATATATATATATATATAGATAGATAGATAGATAGATAGATAGATAGATAGATAGATAGAAAGAAAGATAGATGTACTTTATTCATCCCAAACTGGGAAATTACAGTGTAACAGCAGCATGACAGTTGACAGCCAAATAACAGAAACACACACGACAGACAAAGGGATTACCCATGGAAAGTAAAAAAGAAACTAACACGACTATAGAACTTATATACATCATAGCTTAATATATGATGATGACTCGTATAAACACATGAATCATCCCATTGCACAAAGAAGGACTATCAGGAGCAGAGTGAAATGTGAGGTACCAGTTAGTCTGTAAGGTGCAGTGTGGCAGCATAGCTATGACCAGAATACAGCATCATAGTGAGTTACTGTACAGTGAAATTGTATGTGGCAGGAAAGATTTCCTGTACCTGGCCGTTCAACAACGAAGCTGTAGTAGTCTACTGGAGAAAGTGCTTCGCTGCCTATCTAGTGTGTGGTGGAGGGGGTGATCAGGATTGTTCATGATGGATCGCTGTTTATTTAGTGTTCTCCTCTATATACACTACCGTTCAAAAGTTTGGGGTCACTTAGAAATTTCCTTATTTTTGAAAGAAAAGCACTTTTTTTCAATGAAGATAACTTTAAACTAATCAGAAATACACTCTATACATTGCTAATGTGATAAATGACTATTGTAGCTGCAAATGTCTGGTTTTTGGTGCAATATCTACATAGGTGTATAGAGGCCCTTTTCCAGAATCAGAATCAGAATCAGAATCAGAATCAGATTTATTGCCATTGTTCATGTGATACACAAACTAGGAATTTGTCTCGGTGCCATGCTGCAACATTAAAAACATAATGAGAAAAAGGGATAAACTAAAAAACTAAAGGACTAGAAGCGTGCAATAAGTGTAGAAAAATAAGTAATAATAAGTAATAATAATAATAATACTAGTAATGAGTAGTACTAGTCAAGGCAGTTTTAAAAAATTAGCATGTAGCAGATAATGTGAAGTACCACATAGTGCAGTCAATAATGCAACAGAAAAACAGTGATGATTGACATGAGTCTGGTTGAGCTGCTGTACATAGTGCACGAGAGTCAAAAGTCACTTAGTGTTCAGCAGTCTGATGGCAGAGGGGAAGAAGCTGTTCATGTGCCGGGAGGTTTTAGTCTGAATGGACCAAAGCCTTCTACCTGAGGGGAGGGGGGCAAACAGCACGTGACTAGGATGTGAAGGATCGGCTATGATCCGGCCAGCACGCCTCCGGGTCCTGGAGATGTACAGGTCCTGGAGAGATGGGAGTTTGCAGCCTATCACCTTCTCAGCAGTGCGCACGACGCGCTGCAGCCTTAGTCTGTCCCTGGCAGTGGCTCCTGCGTACCACACAGTTATGGAGGAGGTGAGGATGGACTCGATGATGGCCGTGTAGAACTGCACTAACATCTTGGTGGGTAGCTTGAGCTTCCTCAGCTGCCGCAGAAAGAACATCCTCTGCTGGGCCTTTTTGATGAGGGAGCTGATGGTTGGCTCCCATTTGAGGTCACGGGTGATGGTGGTGCCCAAGAAGCGGAAGGAATCTGCAAAGGTGATGGGAGAGCCTGTGATGGTGAGGGGGGGCAGGGGGGATGTGACTTTCCTGAAGTCCACAATCATCTCTGCTGTCTTCAGAGCATTCAGCTGCAGGTTGTTGTGGCTGCACCAAGACACCAGCTGGGCCACCTCTTCCCTGTAGGCGGACTCGTCGCCGTTGGAGATGAGCCCGATGAGGGTGGTGTCGTCCGCAAACTTAATCAGCTTAACAGACTGGTGGGAGGAGGTGCAGGAGTTGGTATAAAGGGAGAAGAGTAGGGGGGAAAGTACACAGCCCTGGGGTGATCCAACAACTATCACTCCAGTGTTCTAATGGTACAATGTGTTTGCTCATTGTGTCAGAAGGCTAATGGATGATTAGAAAACCCTTGTACAATCATGTTAGGTCTGCAATGCTGTAATTGCTGCAAATGGAGGATTCTTTGACGGAAGCAAAGTTTGAAGGAAAAAATGATTATTTCAAATACAAATCATTATTTCTAACCTTGCCAATGTCTTGACTATATTTTCTATTCATTTTACAACTCATGGTGGTAAATAAGTGTGACTTTTCATGGAAAACACAAAATAATTGTGTGGGTGACCCCAAACTTTTGAACGGTAGTATATATATATGTGTGTGTGTGTGTGTGTGTGTGTGTGTGTGTGTGTGTGTGTGTGTGTGTGTGTGTGTGTGTGTACATATGTATACTTGCTGCTCTTGTTTTTTCTCTTGCCTTCTGATTGTTGCTCTGAGTGTTGCTATCCCTGTGCTGTTGCAATCCTGGAATTTCCCCATTGTGGGACTAATAAAGGCTTATCTTATCTTATAAATATTAATTCATAAAAAAAGCTCTATAGCTCTGCCTACTTCCTGTTTATCAGAGTTTAAAAAAAACACATTTGTTCATAAGAATGCAAACAGAATATGTATAGAGTATGTGTAGAGCATAATGGGAGATTACCTACAAAATTATTATTTTGGCGTTGGAACTTTTCATAACCCTTTCACTCCCCCCCTTTGACATGATTTTATCATGTCAACCATACACGGTGTGAGAGACGCGAGTGGTTAGCAGATGGTGAATAAGGTAGGTCCCTACATTGTGTGTCAACCCAGTCAGTCAACCCAAGATAGGTTTGCACCACTGGTTCTGATACCCTTGCCTCCCCCCTTGTGGACACCCCAGCACAGTGCAGTGATGTCTAAGAGGGAATACCGAGGCAACACGTCCTTGCCCAGATGAGCTGCAGTCACATAATTGTCCTTGTTCACCAAGTCCTGCACCCCCACCGAGGTCCAATAATTTGGATCAGATCCGTTCAATTTGCCTAAAGTACATGGGGTACAATGCTGCTTTTACAGATGTTGATAGGTATTCTACTGGTAGCTTGACATTTGAAGAATTTAACTGTTACTTTTTCTGACTTGAAAAGTCCTGTATGTCATTACCTAGAGTTACTACTTTACATGCACTTGCACCATACGAATTGAATCGAAGTACCTTGAACCTCAGAGTCAGGTAAATGACTTAAATAACTGAATTTTTGCTAATTTTCTCTATTCAAGATTCAAAGGCTTTATTATCATGTGCACAGTTAAGAAATGCTACATTTCCTGAGCAATGAAATTCTTACTTTGCTCTCCAAAAGAATGCCAAGTTAAAGGTACAGAGACGACAATTCTAATAGGTCATGACACACTAACACAGAAGCTCAATCCTATTACTGATGGACGTTAAGACGCACACACCAACACACAGTTAGGCAGTAGAGGAATGGAAATGAAGTCACTGGATGACTAAAGTGATAGTGGTATATTGATATCAGAGATGATGTGAACCTGAGATGGCATGAACCTATGTACAGTGTGCAAATGAGCATTGTGCAACAAGCAGTGCATAATTACAAATTATTGGTAAGTAGCAGCAGAGATGATATGGACATCAGACAGGTGATACTCTATCTACTGTACAGGTGAGCAGTGTGCAAATTTAGCAGCCGGTGTGTGAGTTCCTATATACCAAGCTGTGTTACAGAGTTTTGGGAGTTGTTTTCTGTTCCTGAGTCTGATGGCAGTTGGAAAGAAGAAGTTTTTCAGTCTGGTTGTCCGGCATTTGACACTTCTGCAAGTGTGAAATGCAAGTCTGCCTGTAGATCCTTCAGTCGATTAAAAACTTTTAGCCTCTTCTCCCTGGTACCAATTCCACGTATGTTCCACGTGACAAACTTAAATGTGGACATGTTTCCACTAACTGACTATGTACTAAAGACTAACTAAATGTGCCTATGTGATAATATGTCTGTAATGTATGCATATATGTGTATATATATATATATATATATATATATATATATATATGTTGTGTGTAAAATATACACCTGCACATATATGATTGGGTGTGCACGCATGATGTCTCTGTTCCATTTGCCTTCAATTGCAAACAAATGGGGTGCATGGACCTACACCAACAATGACCTAACAACTTCAGAAAAATTAACTACGACAGACAAACAAACAACAAAAAGCATTTTGACAAATGTTAACAAATTAAACTGAGATCGAGTAAGAGACCTGTGCACAATCACACTCTTTTTCCACCTGTAGCTAAAAAAAACACTAGAAAAACACTCAGAGAGTTCATACCTCTGCCAAGGCTCCTTCCTTCCCTTCCTTTGTCCATCTGTTTGTATCTCCCTGCCTCCGTCCCACCATACATTGCAAGATTGGTCCTTGGTAGAGGTATACGCTCACAGATCAGCTCCAGAATGTAATGGGTTTGTCTGCAGGCCAAAGGACCATCTGTGGTTAAAATTTCATCCAAATCCATCCAGTAGTTTTTACATAATCCTACTAAACCACTGCAAGAAGATTGAGCCTTGGCGGAGGTATGCAGTCATGGATCACCCCCAAAATGTAATGGGTTTGTGTGTAGGCCAAGAACCACTTCTGGTGAAAATTTCATCCAAATCCATCCAGTAGTTTTGGAGTATTGTTGCTAACAGTCTGTGAGGATATTAGCCTTGGTGGAGGTATGCATTCTCAGATCATCTCCAAAAATGTATTGGCTTCCCCTCTAGCACAAGAGATGAGATGAGATTCAACTTTATTGTCATTACACATGTACACATGTAAGAACCAACTCTGGTGAAAATTTCATCCAAATCCATCCAGTAGTTTTTGTGTAATCCTGCTGCACAAATGCAAACAAAGCCCTTGGTGGAGGTATGCACTCTCAGATCATCACCACAATCTAATCATCTGTTTCCCGTGCCATGACACACCTTTCCTGAAAATAACCACCTTGGCGGAGGTAAAAAAAAAAAAAGGTTCCAGAATAACCAGGGCGTTATAGTTTCATCCATAAACAGCTTGCCATCTATATACAGTCTATCCATGGAAACTATAGCATACCCCCCTGATGAAGGATGACACTTTACTGATGATTTTATAGGTTTAATGGCAGTAAACCCTCAAATTCACCGTAAGAGCTGGGAACCACACAGAAAAACAATGTATAAGCTAAAATCCATACTCTTACAACCGTTAGCTGAAAATAACCTTAACTCTGACAATAAATTCTACAAAATATACATATATGTTAACACAAAGATTCAAATTGTCATATTTACATATTAAACATACCTTGTGCCTCTATCAAGGGGGCTGCTAATAACAAATACATTTTTATTCTGTCACAACCTTTTCTTCCCTGTTTTTTGCTGCCGTTAGCTTGCTCACGCTAACGGTTATAGCAGGAAGTTCCTTCAAAATAAAAGCACCGAATATCAAACAGGAAGCTAACCGTAGCTGATAGTACATAAGAGTAATAAGCTCCAAAATAAAATATAAGCAAATGAAAAAATGTACATAGGGTTATTTACACTCCCACCAAAATTATGAGTGTTTGGGTTCCATAAGAACATCAACAAATAATTTTCTCAAGCAAAAGAACCCATATAAAGAGGTCGCCTTAAGAACTTTCTAACAACAAGACCAGTTTTTGTACTGGACACTCTACAACTGATAGCTCACTAGAGCGTTGACCTTTGTTATTTAGTCTCTTTTCTCCAAGCGAAATCTTTGCTCTTCGCACAAGTCCATCTTTTCCACTAACAGTCTCTAAAACTCTTGCAAGTCTCCATTCACCTCTGGGTGCTAGTTCATCCATGTCTAACACAACATCACCTACTTTTAGATTCCTTTTTGGTGAATGCCATTTTTGCCTTGAAATGATGTTGTGAACATATTCCCGTCTCCAGCGGCTCCAGAACTGCTCTGCAAGGAACTGCACACGGCGCCATCTCTTTTTGCCATATACGTCCTCCTTTGGAAATGTGCCAGGTGTGGGCAACGTTGCGTTGGATTTCATGTGGAGCAGGTGATTGGGCGTAAGTGGTTCTAAGCTGTCAGGGTTGTTCAAGTTATCTATAGTTAGGGGTCTGCTGTTGACTATAGTCATGGCTTCATAGAATAGAGTCCTTAATGAAGCATCACTGAGTCTACCATGAGCAAGTGACAGAGTGGTATTCAGTACACTTCTGACAGTCTTTATCTGACGCTCCCACACTCCCCCTGCATGACTGGAGTGGGGTGCATTCATCACAAAGTCACATCGTCTTTCGGATAAGTAAGTACTTAGCTTCTGAGTGTCTAGTTCATTTAAGGCTGCTTTAAACTCATTTTGAGCGCCAACAAAGTTTGTTCCCTGGTCACATTGGATTCGTCTGACTGCACCTCTGATTGAAATGAAACACCTTAATGCGTTAATGAATGCATCAGTAGACAAGTCCTCTAATAGCTCGATGTGGATGGCACGAGAGCAAAAGCAAGTAAATAAGAGTCCATGCCGTTTGTGTTGTTTCCTTCCTTCTGTTGTCACAAACGGACCAAAACAGTCCATGCCGCAGTGTGTGAAGGGAGGAGAGGGCTCTAAGCGCTGTGGAGGTAGGTCACTCATCCTCTGACCCTCTAGAGCTTTGCGGAGTCTGCGGCAGGTCACACACTGACCGATGTATGAAGCAACTGTTTTACTCATTCCTGGAATCCAGTAGCCACTAGATCTGATTTCATTTATGGTAAATCCCTTTCCTTGGTGTTTTACCTTGTTATGACAGTGAGATATTATGAGCTTAGCTACACAGTGATCCTTTGGGATCACGATTGGATGTTTGAAGGTGTCACTTGTTGGTGAATGTCGAAGTCTCCCTCCCACCTTGAGGAGACCATCTGTGTCCATGAAAATGTCCAGTTTAAACAGTTTGTTGTGACGTGGGAGCTGTTTTCCTTTGTTCAACAGTTTTATTTCCTGTTCGTATGCTTGATGCTGCACATCACAAATGATCACAAGTTCAGCATTTTCCTGTTCACTAACTGTAGCTGGTGCATTTGACTTGATATGTTTAGCCCTTCTTATAAGATGTGCTACAGCTTTGATTGCTCTGGACCATGACGAGAACTTACTCAGACGTTCAGCAAGACTCGCAGTGTTTGTGACTTTAGTTAACATTGTCTGTACTTTTCTGACTTCTGGATCTCCTATGGATAGATCCGGCTCAACAGTTTGTGGTGTGGGCAGTTCATTTTTCCACAAAAAGGTGGGGCCAGTGAACCAGCTAGACTTAATTAACTCATTGACAGTTAGACCCCTTGAAGCACTGTCGGCTGGGTTCACTTCTGATGGCACGTAAAACCATTGCTGAGGGCTTGTACTTTGTCTAATCTTTTGGACCCTGTTAGCTACAAAAGTGTGGAAACGACGTGCATCATTATTTATGTAGCCCAGTACCACCTTTGAGTCAGTCCAGAAATATTCTTTCACATCATAACACAGTTCTTCCCGTAACATGTTACTGACTGAGACTGAAACTACAGCTGCTGTGAGTTCAAGTCTGGGGATCATGGTGAGTTTAGTAGGAGAAACTCGCGCTTTTGCTATTACCAGAGAGCAGTGAATCTCATCTTTAGCGTTTTTAGCTCTCAGATAGCTACATTGTCCATATCCACTTGAGCTCGCATCTGAAAAGTGGTGCAACTCTATTTCTTTAGGCTCACCAAAACTAGCAGGTAGATAACAACGAGGTATGTTTAATTTTTCTAGATTTACAAAGTCACTTTGCCAACTCTCCCACCTTGGCTTGAGTGTGTTCAGTAGGGGGTCGTCCCATCCGATACCGTGTTGGCACATTTCTTGCAAGATTCTCTTTCCGTTCAGTACATATGGCGCTAAGAATCCAAGCGGGTCATATATTGACGCAACAGTGGACAGAATGCCTCTGCGTGTGGCTGGCTGTACTTTTAGTGTGTTGTCAAACTTGAAACAGTCCTTTTCAATGTTCCATTGGATGCCTAGTGCTCTTTCTTGTGGCATGTCTTTGAATGTTAAGTCCCTTGTGTTTGTGTTTACAGCACATTCAGATGGAGGGATACTTCGCAAAACAGTGAGATCATTAGAAATGAACTTGTGAAGACGGAGGTTACCTTTGCTGCAGATTTCTCTGGCCTCTTGTGCTAACTGTATTGCTCCTTCCACTGTGTTTGTGCTTGTAACTCCATCATCAACATAAAAGTCTTTCTCCATGAACTGTGAACCTGCTGGGCACAAGACACAGTGCTCTTTGGCCAAATATTTCAGTCCGTAATTTGCACAGCCTGGAGACGATGCCGCACCGAAAAGGTGTACCTTCATTCTGTAGGTTTGAGGTTGTGTGCCTGTATCACCGTTTTTCCACCAGAGAAAACACAGATAGTCCCTGTCCCCTTCATTGACATGAAACTGATGGAACATCTTTTCTATATCGCACATTAAAGCAATAGAATGCTGCCTAAACCTCAAGAGAATGCCAGTCAAATTGTTTATTAAGTCAGGCCCTTGGAGGAGATGATCATTGAGACTTGTTCCGTTGTGTTTAGCTGAACAGTCGAATACGACACGCAGTTTTGTGGGCTTTTTGGGATGGTAAATCCCATGGTGCGGGATGTACCATTGTTCACCTTGTATTCCTTCGTTATGTACTTCTTCGATGTCTCCTCTTTCAATTATGTCATTCATGTATGCAACATAGTCCCTTTTGTATTTCTCATCCTTGTTGAACTTTCGTTTTAAGTGTTCGAGTCTAATTTCTGCAAGCCTTTTGTTGTCTGGTAAGTGTGGCCTTTGTTTGAATGGAAGAGGCATCTCACAGTATCCTTGTGCGTTTTTCTTTATTCCTTCCTTGAGTTTGTCTAGAAAAATGAGATCCCCTTGTGAGACTATTTTGTCGCTTGCCTTTGCATCCTTAAAATCAGACTCAAGAACTTTGATAACATCCATAGGTGTTACAAGAGGTAGTTCTTTTACCATGACTCTGTGGCACAGACTTGTTTCAGCTTCATTTGACTCTGATGTGGAGCCACCAACAATGCTCCACCCTAGCTCTGTCTGGATTGCAAATGGCTCATTGTCCTTTCCAAGCAGAACCTGTTTTGGAGCTAGAGTTCTGGAACAGTTAAATCCAATGAGTAGTCCAACATCACAGCTCAGAAGAGGAGGTATCTTATCAACAATCTCTGACAGATGGGGCCATTGCTTTGCAGTTTCGTTCGTGGGTATGTTGTCATAGTTAAACGGAATATAGTCCTTTGTGTAAGAGGGCGGAAGGTCAATACAAACATCTGAGTTGTAACCTCTCACACGTAACCCTGGTACTCTCTGACTTTTGACTGTCATGTGAACTCCCAGCATTGTGGTTAGTTTGAGATTAACTGGATGAGAGTCTGCTTGTAACTGGTTAGTTACTTCTTCACTAACAAATGTATTGTCACTTTGTGTGTCTAATAAAGCATACACTAACTGCTCTTTAGAAGGACTCTGGGTAGTGGAAACCCACACAGGAACAATCATGGAGGTACTACCTGATTGACCCGCCTTTGTGACGTTCAGAGCTATGGCTGCCATAGTATCATTTTCTGTGGTTGGTGTAACGTTTGTGGAGCTCTGAGGTCTTTCATTTGCCTTGTGATTCTCATTGTGCAAACAAGTGGGGTGTCGTCTTTTGCAAGTGTCACATGTGTGGCGATGACGACAGTCTTTGGCATTGTGGCCCACCTTTAAGCACCCGTAGCACAGTTTATTGTCCTTTACAAATGTCCATTTGTCGTCTAGTGACTTTTCTGAGAAGCTTGGGCACTTTGACAACTGATGCCTTTCATCTTTGCAGAACATGCAGGGTACCTTTAACTTTGTGTCATTTAACTTTGCTTTATCTGCATGTGCTGTAGCTTGTGTTGTAAAGACTTGGGTTGCAAATCTGTTTGGTTTAATCTCTTTTGCATGTCCTTTTTCCAGAGATGAACTGCATGAATGGAGTGCATAGGAAGAAGTCACAGGATTACATGCAATTTCCGCCTCGAGTGCTACAAACTCTGCAAAATCCTTGAAAGAGGGGAAATCTTTACCTTCCATGAGAGCAACTGTGACCTGACGATTCCAACGTGTTGCGAGCCATTCTGGAACCTTTTGCAATAACTTTTGGTTTTCCTCACAGTCACTCAGTATCTCTAAGCCCTTTACATGTGGTGTTGCTTGGAGACAGGTTGTGAGAAAATCAGAAAATGTCCGTAAACCTTCTGCATCCTTTGAGTGGATTTTAGGCCACTTCGACAGTTTGTCTCTGAATGCCTTTTGAACAACAAAAGGCTGACCATAACGTTGGTCAAGCCTTTTCCAGGCATCTTTGTATGCCTCTTCGTCGCTACGATAAAATGTGCCCTCAAGGCATTTAAGTGCTGGGCCAGTAATATACCTTTTTAACAAGTGCAGTTTATCAGCAGGAGATATACCTTTGCAGTCTATCAGTGAGCTGAAGGAAGCCTTCCATTCGATATAGGTGATGGGATCTCCGCTGAACACGATAGGCACTGGCACTGGGATTCTGTTTACAGCTATGCTGTCTTGGATAGCTTTAGCCAGCTGGGAAATGTCTGTGGGAGGCGATGGAGAAACAACTTGAGAGTGTGGTTGTTGCACAGAATAGTTGACAGGAAGGGGTGCATATTGTTGCATGAGCGGGTGGTATGAACCTGTGGAGAGCAATGGGGCTGGTTGTGCAAAGCTTTGGTTGACAGGAGAAGTCCCATTGTTCTCTAACATACATTGACTGTCCGTATCAACTTTCAATTCCTTGTCATAAATCTCTAATTTTGCACGTGCAGCTTGCCTTTCCTTTTCTGCTTGTAAGCGCTCTAGTTCAAACTTTTGTGCATCCAATTCTCTTCTGTGTTTCTCTTCCATTTCTCTTAATTTTTCCCTTTGTTTGATTTCCTCTTGTGTGATTTTATACTGAGCTTCCTTAGCAGCTAATTCTGCAGCTGCATCAATTCTTTTGGCAGCGATGCTCGCTTCAGAGTGGTAACTGGACTGTGATGAAGTGCCAAAAATGGACTTAGCATGTTCATAAGTTAAGAGTTGATGGAGGCGCTGCTTTTCTCTATCTGCATCATATTCATCTATGGCTGCTAAACGCTCTGAAATGATTTTCATAATGTCTTTTGTCACAGATTCACAGGAGTTCATTTTACGCCTTATGACATGGGATGGTGCATTATGCTCTCTTAGTTCACTGTATGCTTTTGTCATGTCATTTACTGTCCTTTCAATATCATCAGCCATTTCTGCTAACTGTGAATCTGACAGATCACTTTTGAGGTCTGCTCTGTAAATTCTGACCTGACCTTTCCAATGTTCATAGATAGTTAACAGCTTTTTCTCTCTTTTAGTCTGTTCATCCCTTTGATATAAAAGCATTTCCTCTGTAGGCACACTAGGCCTTTCTGATCGCCTTGGTAACGTTTCATTAACTGTTTCCTCTCGTTGTTCCTTTTCATTTATCTGTTCTGATTTAATATCTTCCATTTTGAGAGTGATTGCTTGTCACCGTATCCTTAGACCGTTGCTGCAGCTCGCTGCTCCGCGTCGTTTCCGTGCCGTTCCTTGAAATCGCAGGCAGCTCGTTGTAGCATGTTGGGTGAAGCGTCTCCTCTTGGCTTGAGGCTCCTGCTTTGATCAGGCGACAGGCTTTCACTTCTCCCGGAGGCAAGCTCTTACTATAGCATACCCCCCCGAAGAAGGATGACACTTTACTGATGATTTTATAGGTTTAATGGCAGTAAACCCTCAAATTCACTGTAAGAGCTGGGAAACACACAGAAAAACAATGTATAAGCTAAAATCCATACTCTTACAACCGTTAGCTGAAAATAACCTTAACTCTGACAATAAATTCTACAAAATATACATATATGTTAACACAAAGATTCAAATTGTCATATTTACATATTAAACATACCTTGTGCCTCTATCAAGGGGGCTGCTAATAACAAATACATTTTTATTCTGTCACAACCTTTTCTTCCCTGTTTTTTGCTGCCGTTAGCTTGCTCACGCTAACGGTTATAGCAGGAAGTTCCTTCAAAATAAAAGCACCGAATATCAAACAGGAAGCTAACCGTAGCTGAGAGTAATAAGAGTAATAAGCTCCAAAATAAAATATAAGCAAATGAAAAAATGTACATAGGGTTATTTACAGAAACAATAGCTCGTTTAAATTCTTGGATGTTTTGTTTCCTAATGGGAAAAAGCTTCCTTCTCTTTTCCAAGATTTCCTGTGGAAATTGATTGTTTAGACCATAACTTGTGTTTTTAAGCTGCCTACCATGCCTCTGTACCAGAATTTTTTTTGCTTGAAATGCTCAAATTTGGCAACAATAGGTCTGGGACGTTTATTCTGGGATTTTTTTTTTTTGCCCAATTTGGTGGACTCGGTGGAAGGTAATTCAATTTGTGACTTCGGGGGATAGTTTCAGTTGTGTTGACATAAATTCACGGACCAGCTGTTCTGGATTTTCATTATTTTTTCAACCATTCCAGCAAAAAACAAGGTTATCTGTCATGCTGCGTGACTGCAAACTGAGAACTGCTTCCTTCATTTTTCGATTTTCTCCCTCAACAACGCCAAGCCGCGTGATTAGTTTGTTTACTGGCTTTTTTAGGCTGTTATTTTCCTCTACGAGAGAGACGAGCTGGGCTTGACTGAACTCTAAACTCTCCCACAAACTCTAGAACTCCTTATGAAGGAGCTCTACCAGCGCCAGACTGCCATCCATGCTGGCAAGTTTATTCTCAGTGGAGAAAAGGATGTCACTAACCTCGGTGCCCTGCTGTGATTTCTCAGGCATTATTTTTGGTGAATCTGTGCGTCTCGGTCGTTTAGACTGAGAAGCAGGGACGGAACACACATTTGCCTGCTCCATGACACAGCAACAGTAATACAACACGTTGATGTAGTTCTCTAGCTCCTCCAGCTCTGTATGAAAAGGAAAGATAAACACAGACAATTAGTTAATGAATTAATTACAAAAAAAAAAAAAAACTACCTGTGGAAAAGTTTGTTTTAAGTTCTGTCGACAGCAGTCACCCTTCGGATTATTGCGCAATAGTCTCGAAACGTCTCGCGATCACAGCTTGCCCCTGTCTGCTGCCAGTTTTTGATCTGCTACTCATTTTTGCCACTCAGTGTTTATCTGTCAAGAGTTCTGTTCGGTAACATCCTATGCATACCCTCTATTGGGGAGGAACATAAGAATGTGTGTTAGATTGACTTTAAATAACTAAGTATACAGTAAAGCTATGACCTTTGCTGTGGTTGTTTGCTCATTACTTAATGTTAATATTCACAATTAAAAGAAATGCGCTGAAAGAATGGATACCTAATGCCTTAATTCCACTTTAAGTACTTGGAAACATTTTAGATGGCTGCCTGTGTTTGTGCCTTTTTCCTGACACTCTTCAGGCTTCAGAGGAATTTAATTAATTTACTTTTTGATTTATTCATGTATTTATTTATTTATTTATTTATTTTATTTAAGCATGGAATTTAAAAGTAGCTCAGGTAGGTTCATTTTCTCTTCTTTTAATTATTTACCTTTTGTTCTTATTAAAGACAAAAATAGAAAGGAGACTTTTTTCTGACGAAGGCTGCAGTGAACAGTCGAAACATGTAAAGAAGGAAAAAACGTCTCCTTTCTATTTTTGTCTTTGATAAGAACAAAATGTAAAGAATTTAAAAGTAGTTGATCAAGCTACACTGGTTGTCTTGTCTGTAATTTTCTTTTTACCTGTAAATTTGTAGCTTTTTTCCTCAAAAATTTGCAACTTTTTAGTCATAAATTTTTCATCTTTTTTCTTTTGAATTTGTGATTTTTCTCTTGCAAATTTCCAACTTTTTTCTTTCTAAATTTGCAACTTTTTCCTATAAATTTGAAACTGTTTCCTGTAAATTTGCATCTTTTTCTTGTAAATTTGCAACTTTTTTCTTGCAAATTTGCAGGTTTTCCAAGTAAATTTAAAAATTTTTTTGCTATGAATTTGTGAAATTTTTCCTGAGAATTTTCAATCTTTCTTTCAAATGTGCAACTTTTTTCTTCTGGACTTGTGATTTTTTTCCCTTGTAAATTTGTGTTGCTAAATTTGGGGAAATTGGCTGGAATGCTGAGAGGTTAAAAGAAAATCTTCAAACCTACACGAAAAAAAAAAATGCAAATTTTTGAGAAAAAGTTGCAAATTTCCAATAAAACGTTGATTAACAAGAAAAAAAGTTCCACTTTTTTTGAGGAAGTAGTTGCACATTTGCAAGAAAAAGTAACTTTTTTCTAGAAAGACAAGCCAAAATTTGCAAATTTACACAAACAGCAAATTTACAAGAAGAAAAAGTTTCAAATTACAGTAAAAAGGTTGCAGATTGATAGGAAAAAGTTGCAAATAGTTGAGACAAAGTTTCAACATTTACAAGAAAAAAGTTGCACATTTTTTAGAAAAGAAGCTGCAAATTGAAACTGTTCAAATTCCAGTGTTGCAATGGCAGGACGTTTCCAATTTTCTGCTGGCACTCAGTGAAGAAAGAATTTGATTTTCTTTGCATGTGCTAAATTGAGGGAAAGTGGCTGGAATGTAAGGGGTTAAACATGCCAGCCACAGTCACAACTGCTGAAGGTTCCAATGCAGCAAAACAGGATTTTGCACCATGAAAGCATGCAAAGGAAGTGGAACCAAGAGTTTAATGAAGCTACTTTATTGTGTGAGCACACAGCCTGCAGCAGCTGATGTGGATAGAAAAGCCCAGATTTGATCAGACGGACGTTTCCACAATCACCACATAACCAGACGGGACAAAAAAGAGCCTCTACAGTGGAAGAAGACACAAGAAAGACCCTGGAACTACAGTCAGGCTTTAACACGTGCATGGATGCTGGCGTGTTCAGGCTCACACACGTTAAAGTGATCAGCACACCATGTTTGGTTCTCTACCACCACAGGAACCTTCTGCAGTTCCTCATTTTAGGTTCAAGTTCAGGTTACTTTATTTGTACCCTGTGGAGAGTGCAAATAAAGAAACCAGACTTGCACGGCAGATGAACTTTATTCACTCTCTCACGTCATTCATACACAGAAAAAGCATTGATCTCATACACCAGGGTCTCTCCTTTGATATCACCTCACTCCTTCCCCCTACTGCCTGAGCTCTTGCATTACAATACCTTCAACACATCATCCCCCTACTGTCCCTGCAGCTACTCCTTCCTGCTACATCACCATAACTTCTCCCATCACAATACCTATTGTCCTCCTCTGTTTAATCCCCCATGCTCTACCAGCAGAGGGACTATTTTCCTCCCCTCTGCTTCCAGTCTGAGATGATTTTCCCAGCGTGCGTTCCCTCCAACCCATAGGTAGATTTGTTTTGCAGTCAGGTGACATCCTTTCAGACACATTTATTTTTACTCCCTGAAATCCAAAAATCACCCCCCAAAACACACATTCCCATTCACAGGTGGAACAAAGAGAGAACTGTCCCCCAATATCATCAGAACCCTGTTTTTAACATCATGTTACAGCATTGACAACAATGGAACTGAAGCCTGTCCAGCACCACAGGAATCTTTCCAGGACTGCTATAGTTCCCCATTTTAGTCCCTGAAAATCCCTCTCTAAGATCCACTTTAGTTCCTCCCTTCTGTGACTGTCTGAAGGGGAAAAAAGTTCATTGATGAGAGAAAGATCTCACATTTTAGAAAGAACACAATGGATGCAACGAGTGGCAAATTTATGAGCAGAAACGTCACCGTTTACGAGAATAAATGATCGAATCTCTGGAAAAATGATGAGGATAAAGTCACAAAATTCTGGGGATAAAGTTGAAAATTAAAGAGAATAAAGTCACAAATTGATGAGAAAAAAGGCTGCAGATTTGTCAAAATAAAACTGTAAATTTACAAAAATAAAGTCAAAAAATGACAAGAACAAAGTGATCAAGTTACAAGAAAAAAGAAGCAAAATTCAGAGACTTGGAATTCTGATTTTTGAGAAAAAAAAAATTGGCAAATCATGGAAATAAAGTCAAAATATTTCCATTTCTGAGAATAAAAGAGAAAAAAAGATCCTGACATTCATGAGGTTAAAGCAGAAATTTGCAAGAATAAAACTGTAAATGTTTAAAAAGTTGTTCAGTTCTGAGAATAAAATTGGAAATTTATTTCCACGTCAAAAACTGATAAAAAGTTGTGAAAATGAAATGAGATTCATTATGAGAATTAAATCACAGATTGATGAGAATTAAATTGAAAATTGATGAGAATAAAATTGGAAATTTATGGGAATAAAATTGCAAATTTGCAAGAATAAAATTTAAAAAATTGTTAGAATAAAATAAAAATTTTCAGAGTAGTCAAAAATTTATAAGAATAAAGTTGAAAATTTATGAGAACAAAAATTCAATTCAATTCAATTCAATTCAACTTTATTTATATAGCGCCATTTCACAACAACAGTCATCTCATAGCACTATCAACTGTAGGGGGGAACCCCCACAGTTGCAGAAAGACCCCAGCAATCAGGCAATCCCCTGTGAGCAAGCACTTGGCGACGGTGGAGAGGAAAAACTCCCTTTTAACAGGAAGAAACCTCCAGCAGAACCAGGCTCAGGGAGGGGCAGTCATCTGCTGCGACTGGCTGGGGGGTGAGGGGATAGAGAAGAAGAAAAGAACTGACATGTAGAGAGCAAACAGCACGATGGGGACTCAATCTATGGGAGAGAACAAACAAATGTTAATGACCAGCAAAAAAAAATATTTCATAGAGAGTGAGGAAAGGAGTGAGGCCCAGTGCATTACTGGAGGTCCCCCGGCTGACTAAACCTATTAGCAGCATAACTAAGGGAGGGTTCAGAAATACATGATCCCTCCCTAATTGTAGGCTATATCAAAAAGGTAGGTTTTAGCCCTATTCTTAAAAACAGAGATCGAGTCTGACTCCCGAATCCAGATTGGCAGCTGATTCCACAGGAGAGGAGCTTGATAACTGAAGGCTCTGCCTCCCATTGTACTTTTGGAGATTCTAGGTATTACAAGTAATCCTGCATTTTGGGAGCGTAGTGCTCTGTTAGGATAATACGGTAGTATCAGATCTTTTAAATAAAAAGGAGCCTGATTGTTTAGAGCTTTGTAAGTAAGAAGAAGGATTTTAAACTTAATTCTAAACTCTATGGGAAGCCAATGAAGGGAGGCCAGAACTGGAGAGATATGATCTCTCTTTCTAGTACCTGTTAAAACTCTTGCTGCAGCATTTTGGATCAGCTGAAGACTTTTTAAAGATGTTTTAGGACAGCCTGATAATAAAGAATTACCATAATCTAATCTCGAGCTAACAAAAGCGTGGATCAGCTTCTCAGCATCACTCTGAGACAAGATGCTCCTAATCTTGGCAATATTACGCAAATGATAGAAGGCAGTCTTAGAAACAAATTTAATATGTGAATTGAAGGACAAATCCTGATCAAAAATAACTCCAAGGTTCCTCACAGAGCTATTAAGAGAAAGAGTAACTGCATCCAAACTGAAAGTTTGATTTGGAAAGGAATTTCTAAGGTTTTTTGGACCAACAAGAATGACTTCAGTCTAATCTGAATTTAATAGCAGGAAATTACAAGTCATCCAAGCTTTGATTTCCTTAAGACAGGCTTCTAACTTGGCTAATTGATTACTATCATCTGGCTTCACTGACAGGTATAATTGTGTGTCATCTGCATAACAATGAAAATGTATACAGTGCTTTCTAATAATGTTGCCTAACGGAAGCATATATAAACTAAAAAGAGTAGGGCCTAGCACAGATCCCTGTGGAACTCCATGACTAAGCTTTGAGTTGAAAGAAAACTCATTATTTACATGAACAAACTGGAACCTATCAGATAAATAAGATCTAAACCACTGCAACAAAGTTCCATTAAGTCCAACATAGTGTTCTAATCTATCAAGTAGAATATTATGATCGATAGTATCAAAAGCTGCACTAAGGTCTAAAAGGACAAGTACAGAAACTAGTCCATTATCAGATGCAATGAGGAGGTCGTTAGTGACCTTCGCTAAGGCTGTTTCAGTACTATGATGGATTCTAAACCCAGATTGAAACTCTTCAAGTAAACCATTTCCCTGCAGGTGGTCAAATAATTGCGTAGCAACAACTCTTTCTAAGATTTTTGAAATGAAAGGGAGATTAGAGATTGGTCTATAGTTAGCTAAAGCTCCTGGCTCTAGCGTTGGCTTTTTGAGTAAGGGTTTAATTACAGCCGTTTTAAAAGCCTGCGGTACATGGCCTAAAGTTAATGAAGAATTGATTATAAGAAGAATAAAGCTACCAATAAGTGGGAAGACTTCTTTAAATAACCTGGTAGGAATAGGGTCTAAAAGACAAGTTGAAGGTTTGGATGAGGAAACTATTTTGTCTAGCTCACAAAGGTCAATTGGAGTAAACTCATCAAGACAAACATCAAAAGAAGGAATTGTAATAGTTACAGTATTTAAGTTAACTGTGGCAAGAATCTGATTGATTTTATCTCTGATGGATGAAATTTTATTATTGAAAAAGTTCATAAAGTCCTGACTAGTAAGCTCTAAGGGAATGCTAGGATTAACAGAGTCCTGACTCTTTGTCAACCTGGCTACAGTACTGAAAAGAAACCTGGGATTATTCTTGTTCTCTTCTATTAATGCAGAGTAATAACTTGTTCTAGCTTTTCTAAGAGATTTTTTATAAATTAAAAGATGATTTCTCCAAGCTAAATAGATTTCATCTAAATTAGTAGAGCGCCATTTTCTTTCTAATTGACGAGTCTTCTGTTTTAAGCTACGAGTTTCTGTGTTGAACCAAGGAGTTAGAAATCTCTGATTAGACTTTTTCTTTTTTAAGGGGGCCACCAAGTCTAGAGCCTGATGCAGAGAAGCTGAAACACTATCCACCATGTTATCAATTACAGAAGGAGCAAGCTGTCTATAGCTTATTTCCGTTGTGTTGACACATGGCATAGAGGAAACAAACTGCATAAATTTGGAAACAGCATCATCTGAGAGGCATCTACTGTAATAATATTTTTCTTTAGGAGCCAAATAGTCAGAAATAGTAAAATCAAAGGTTAACAGACAATGGTCTGACAGTACAGGGTTATGAGGAGACACTACAAGATTTTCTATTTCTATGCCATATGTCAGAACAAGGTCCAATGTATGGTGGAGGTAATGCGTAGAATTTCCTACTTTCTGAGAAAACCCAATCGAGTCTAATATTGAATTAAAAGCCACATTAAGGCAGTCACTATCTACATCCACATGTATATTAAAGTCCCCTACTATAATTATTCTATCAGATTTCAGCACTAAATCAGCTAAGAAATCAGCAAATTCGGATAAAAATTCTGAGTAGGTTGATGGGGGACGATAAACTATGGCAAATAAAATTGGGTTTAACCTAAAATTGCTAAAGTGCCCAATACTGAGGACCAGGCCCTCAAAGGAATTATAACATGTTTTTTGCTTTACATTAACTAGTACTTTGGAATGGTAAATTGTTGCTACTCCTCCTCCATGACCAGAACTTCTGGGATTTTGACAGTTTAAATAACCAGAGGGAGTTGATTCATTTAAACCAACATAATCCTCTTGTCCTAACCAAGTCTCTGTAAGGGAAATTAAATCAATCTGATGATCAATTAACAGATCATGGACTAACAGAGACTTGGGAGTTAGAGACCTAATATTTAATAAACCACATTTAATTTTTAAATTATGAGGAGGAACAGAGGCCAAATCATTCAATTTAGAGGCTTTATGTTTAATTTGAGTTTTACCAATATTTTGCTTTATCACTTTGGGATGCTTATACATTATATTTTTATTCACTTTGGAGGGAGCAGACAACGATTCTCTGATGGGGAAGTCAGGGGCTAAGCTGAGGGGTGGCGGATGAAGAGGAGCTGCAGAGAGGCGTGTAAGACTGAGACTCTGCTTCCTGGTCCCAACTCTGAGTAGTCAAGGTTTTGGAAATTTGGATAAAAAAGATGCCAGATTGTTAGATAAATGAGAAGCACCATCCAAAGTGGGATGAATGCTGTCTCGTCCCATAAGACCAGGTTTTCCCCAAAAAGAGCTCCAATTGTTAATGTAGCCCACGTCATTTTTAGGACACCACACAGACAGCCAGCGGTTCAAGGATGACGAGCGACTAAACATGTCATCACTGGTCAGATTGGGGAGGGGCCCAGAGAATACTACAGTGGCAGACATCGTTTTTGCAAACTCACACACCGATTCTATATTAAGTTTCGTGACTTCCGACTGGGGCAGCACGGTGGCGCAGTGGTTAGCACAGTGGCAGCACAGCAAGAAGGTCATGGGATCGATTCCACCCTTGACCATCGTGGGTTCGATCCCACCCCCAGACCATCGGTGACCCTTCTGTGTGGAGTTTGCATGTTCTCCCCGTGTCTGTGTGGGTTTACTCCGGGCACTCCGGTTTCCTCCCACATGCCAAAAACATGCAAGTTAGGTTAATTGGCATCAAAACTGGGGATTCTAAATTGTCCTTAGGTATGGATGTGAGAGTGAATGGTTGTCTGTCTCTCTGTGTTGGCCCTGTGATGGACTGGCGATCTGTCCAGGGTGTACCCTGCCTCTCGCCCAAAGATGCTGGGATAGGCTCCAGCCCCCCCGCGACCCGAAAGGATTGAGCGGTAGAAGATGGATGGATGGATGGACTTCCGACTGCCGGAGACGGATGTCATTAATGCCGGCGTGAATAACAATTGTGGAATATTTACAGTTACTTTTAGCCAGCATTTTCAAATTTGACTCAATGTCGCCTGCTCTGGCCCCAGGAATGCATGTGACTATGGCCGCTGGAGTCTCTAGGTTCACGTTTCTGACTACAGAGTCGCCAATGATCAGAGTTTTTTCCTCAGCGGGTGTGTCGCTGAGCGGGGAAAAACGATTAGAGACGTGAACAGGTTGGTGGTGAACCGGGGCTTTGCGACTAGGCTTCCTTCTCACCGTCACCCACCCAGTCTCCTCGCTGCTGAGGAGAGCCGGGGAACCACTGACAGTGGGGCCTAAGCTAGCTAGCTCCGCAGCAGCTAATGGGCATCCGTCAAGATTAACTGGCGCAGACGGTGTTTCAATGCAGCGGAGCCGGGATTCCAAATCAGACAACCTCGCCTCGAGCGCCTCAAAAAGACAACATTTATTACATTTACCGTTATCACTAAAAGAGGCAGAGGTGTAGCTAAACATCTGACAGAGAGAGCACACCAGAGGAGGAGAGGAAAGAGAGCTAGTAGCCATAGCTAGTGGCTAGAGAGCAACCACACAGGCAGACAGCAAAACAGGAAGTGACGATACGTTACCACAAGGAAGTGACGATCCGTGATATCACAAAAATCAAAAATTTCAGAGCATAAACCTGCAACTTTACACAAATAAAGCCCTAAATTTATTTGGATAAAGTGACAGATTTATGAGAATAAAGACATTTGTGATACTAAAACTGAAAAAAAAAATATGCACATTTATGAGGTTAAAATCACCACAAGTGAGACGGGGCGCAGACGTGTGTGGATCCTGCAACACAAACACACGCCTGTCACCGTGGAGACCACAGAGGAACGGCGGGTACCACCATCACCTCACAGCTGCTTCCTCCTCTGTGAGGGTTTCCTCCCACAGTCCAATCTCATGCTCGTTAGGGTCGCTGATGAATCTGAATTACTGCTGACATTTAACTACCCAGCTGGCAAGTGTGTGTGTGTGTGTGTGTGTGTGTGTGTGTGTACTCGTCCATTGCTCTCTCTCTCCAGCAACCATTCCTCCCTCTGTGTCATCTCCACCTCACCAGATCCGACCCCCAACAACCATCAGTGGACTCTTAACTCTGGATTTCCACTGACTCTGGATGAAGTCTGTTATGGCTGCGATCTGGACTCCGCAGCACATGGTTTCCGTTCTCGTCAATGTTCTAGTTCTCACCTGCTCTGGACCACAGCATAACGAATCTGGCTCATCAGATTCAGATCACTAATGAAACACAAGGAGTCCATTTTTGACCCCCTACACCCAGGGCGCCGCCATACTAGTACACCCAATACAGTTATAATATTAATATGTAACCCCCCCCCCCCACTGTAGAAAAGATAGCAATCACACTAATTGGGCCCTCCCCAAAATGTATAACCCGACTCACACTCTAGGCATCAGAACACACAGTATAACTATATAAATCTATCCATGCCCACACCAACGGCCTGAGGATTGTCCCCCCACTTTAATGATTACAGTCCTTGAACATAAAATGGCCGTGGAGAAAAAAATGAATCCCAAAGCAACTATATACATCTCTAAAACACATCAAACAGGAAACACTTAAGAACCATATGTACATTAACCTAATGGCGGCCCCTATAACCCCCCACCCCAGCACCCCCACCCCACAACATGGGCAGTTCACACACTCTGTGCCGAGGAAAATTTACATTTCACACATTTCTTTCTTTTCCACACACAGGGGAAATCACACAAAGGCTACGCGGTTTAAAACTCAAAGAACAGCAACAACATTATCATAACTTATCATATCGTAATTTTTTTTTTTTTTTTTTTTTTTAATGGCGCCGGAGGCAGGGCGGCCGTACCGGCAGCAACTCTCTTGTGTCTTTCAGGTTCAGGTTCAGGTTCAGGTTACTTTATTTGTACCCGTAGGTAGATTTGTTTTGCAGTCTGGTGACATCCGTATTTACAAGCCACTAATTACATTCAACATAGACACAAACACAGGCACACATGAAGCTGACTATAAACATGATAAAAATACTCAAGGCTCCATCAATCAGGGTATAAAAGGACAAAGAGATGAGAGAAAAACCAGAGGTAAGAGAGAAGGGTCATATTAAAAGTTAAAAACTAGTCAAAGAGGTTAAAAACTCAAAAGTCTAAAACCCAATGAAAGATTTAGAACCCATGTGACATCATACAAAATAAGTAAGTATAAAATATGTACAATATATTTTTACAGCTTGTTCAGCTCTTTGACAGCAGCAGGAACAAAGCTGTTTTTGTAGTGCTGGGTTTTACTTTTTGGGACAGCAAACCTCTGTCTTGAGGGAAGAAGCTGAAAGTTGCAGTGCAAAGGGTGGGAGTAATCATTTAAAATGGAGGTAGCCATCCTCTGTACCTGTCTTGGTGTACAGGGATGTCAGGCTCAGCTGTGACTCACCAAGCAAACGACTGGACCATCTAACTACCTGATCCAAGGATTTCCTCTGTTTCAGTTTTATCTGACCAAACCATGACACTAAAGAAAAGGATAAAACAGATTCAATAAAAGCCCGATAAAACATTGTCATTATGGTTCGGTCAATTTGGAAGCGTGCAAGTTTCCTCAAACAATGCAAATGTTGCTGACCCTTTTTGCACACCCTTTCACAGTTCACTTCAAAGTTTAAATTACTATCAATAATCGTCCCAAGATATTTTGTAGGATTGTACACATTCGGTGGTCTGGCCTTTTAGTACGGTGACTTTGTGCCTGGGAGTTTTCCTCCTAAAGTCAGTAATCATATCTTTAGTTTTTGTCGTATTCAGCTGCAGGTAGGAATCCTCACACCAGTGAACAAAATCATCAACTACTGGGCCGTGGCCACTCTCACCATCCTGGAGGAGACTGACAATAACTGAATCATCAGCATACTTTATAATGTGTCTGTTGTCATGTCTGCTCCGACACATGTTTGTGTACAGGATGAAGAGTAGTGGTGACAACACACACCCCTGAGGAGAGCCAGTAGAAGAGCACTTTAGGTCAGACAATGTACCACTGACCCTTACTCTCTGTGTCCTGTTGGTTAAAAAAATCCAGAATCCAACCCACCAGATTATTGCTCAAATCAAATTGTTGCAGGAGCCTTTCAACTAAAATATGAGGTTGGATTGTATTAAAGGCGGAGGAAAAGTCCACAAATAAAAGCCTGGCGTGTGTCCCATTAAAATCCAGATGTTTAAAAAGCATGTTAAACAGAGTGACAGTGGCATCCTCCACTCCTATGTGAGGCCTATAGGCAAACTGCAGAGGATCCAATGCATGCTCAGTCCAGTCTGCTTTAGGACCTCACATCTGACCAGTTTTTCAAAAATTTTCATTAAAATTGAAGTCAAAGCAACTGGTCTAAAGTCATTTACCGTTTTAGGACAGCTGGATTTTGGAACGGGAACAACCACGACTTCTTTCCAGATCTTAGGCACATGTTGTGTCTGTAAGGACTTATTGAAAATGTAATGAAATATAGGACTCAGTTCATGTGCACAGGACTTTACCAGGCGTCCACATATATTATCAGGGCCCTGACTTTTGTTCACTTTTACAGCGCAGAACTCTCTTTTAACACCCTGCACCTCAATATTAAAGTGCTGATTGACTTTGAGTTTCTGTCTCAAATCTTGGGTTTCTGTGCTAAAATCAAAGGAGTCAAAACGACCATAAAAACAATTAAGAGCATTAGCCAGCTCTGTGTCTGAATTAAAACCATCTAAAAACACACGATTACTGCACTCTGTGCTCTGAAGGCCTGCAATAGTTTTCATACTGGCCCAGGCTGAACCAACTTTCTTTGCTGCCATCTTGCTTTCCAACTCTGATTTATAATTCTGTTTTGCTCTTAAAATTTCGGCCTTCAGCTCCTTTGTGGCAACCTGTAGCTCAGAAACAGACCCCTGTTTAAAGGCAAGTGCTTTCCTCTGTAAGCAGGATTTAACTGATTTAGTAACCCATGGCTTGTTGTTGGGGTATATTTTGACACGTTTACGTGGAACAATCTTATTTTGACAGTGAGCCATGTATGAGCATGTGAGCTCAGCCAGAGAGTCCAAATCATCCCTGCAGGCCAGTGTGAACATCTCCCAGTCTGTACAGTCAAAGCATTCCTGGAGGCTGTGCTCTGAATCTTCTGTCCACACATCAATGTCTCTCATCTCCACCTTGTCTCTTCTGAGAGCAGTTTTATATGTGGGCAGCAAATGTACACAGTTGTGATCTGAGGATCCTACAGGAGGAAGGGGGAGTGATTTATAGGCCCTCTCTATGGATCCATAGCACAGGTCCAATGTCTTTTTTTGCCTGGTTGGGCAGGAGACATACTGATAAAAGTTTTTAAGTGTCTTCTTTAAAGAAACATGGTTAAAATCCCCAAGAATGAAGTTTGGCGCCTCTGGAATAAATTGATTGCAGCCGCTGCACCACATCAAAGATGGTTCTGGAGGCGGAGTCAGCGTCTGCCCTCGGATGAATGTACACAGTTGTGATGAAAAGTTGGGGGAACTCGCGAGGCAAATAAAAGGGGCGTAGTGACACAGACAGCAGCTCCACATCGGGTGTACAGATGCGCTCTCTGACCATGACAGATGTGCAGTACTGCTTATTAATGTATAAACATACGCCGCCCCCCTGACGTTTCCCCGTTACCTCTTCCTGCCGATCCCAGCGCAGCGGGGCTCCAAAGCCATCAATCCACAGGTCTGCATCTCGGTCATGCGCATTAAGCCAAGATTCAGTGAAAGCCACGACGCAGCAGTTCTTGAAGTCCTTCTGGTAGCGTACATTCCCTTGAATTTCATCCACCTTGTTTCTCACAGACTGTACATTCCCAAAAATTATTGAAGGAAGAGGAATGTTACCAAACTGACATCTCCTAAGGCGCAATTTCACACCTCCACTCCTTCCGCGCTTCCTTCTGCTGCCTCTCCCGTCTCTCTTTTCACCGCTGTGTCCATCTCTCAAAATAAAGTCCGGCAGTTGCAGCTTAGGATCAATCACAGCCGTTGAATCAGCTGTGTTTAAATGCAGCAACATGTCCCTGGAATATTGTATTCTGCCCGCTATTCTGCCCGCCATGGAGCTGAACGCGTTTACTTCAGAGACAAAGAGCCAGAGTACAGATAGCAGCAGTGCGAGAAAGGAGAGGAAATCCATATTGTAAATACCAGGGAGCTCTTCGCCATATATTCCACAGCCACTCCAAGGCAGAAACGACACAGAGGATTTTATAAAAACGTATAAATGTACATAAAAACACACACACACACACGCACTATTTCACCAGCTGCCGGTCGCTGCGTGCGCATGCGCCCGTATGCCCGTATGTCTTTGTGTTTCTATCTGTTTATTCCTGTATATAGTGTGTCTCTTATTAACCAGGGCTCTGTAGGAATACTCGGACTAAGACTGGACCAACTTTTCTCTCTTTTTAGCCGGTCTTTTTTCTAGTTTTCGTCACTTTTTTCTCTTCCTCAGACAATGGAGATCAACAGAGGTGGGGGTGGACACATTGTTTACACACGTGAACAGCTGATTGTGCTGAGGAGGCCGGAACCTGGAGCGCTGCGGCCGGCAGTGAAGCCCCTCATCCTGGATGAGCTGAAGAAGAGACACCGCGGGCGAAGGGCTGGAGCGAAGGTGAGGAGGAGGAGGAGGAAGCATAAGCCGGCTGTACCGATGATCATCACCGGAAACTTGCGTTCCATGGGAAACAAGACTGATGAGAACACAGCGCTGGTCAGGACACAAAAGGAGTATCGTGAGAGTAGTTTCATGTGTTTTACGGAGACGTGATTACACTCACAGATCCCGGATGTAAACATAGCGATACCTGGCTTCAAGACTATACGGGGGGACAGAGACGTGAAAAGCAGCAAGAAAAAGAGAGGAGGAGGAGTGGCTCTTCTTGTTAATGAGCGGTGGTGTCATCCCAGGCATATTTATGTGAAGGAAAAGTGCTGCAGCCCGGACATTGAACTGCTGGCTGTCAGTATGAGACCTTATTATATGCCGCGAGAAATGAAGTGCGCTTTAATTGTTATTGTCTACGTCCCTCCGTCAGCTGACGCAGCGTTGGCCTGTGACGTCATCGGCTCCACTGCGGCCACATTACTGGAGAAGCACCTGGATGCATTCATGGCATCACAGGTGATTTTAACCATGTCTCAGTGGGAAAAACACTACCAAACTTTCACCAGTTTGTTGACTGTCCCACCAGAGAGAACAAAACTCTGGATCTACTGTATGCCAATGTCAGAGATGCATATAGTGCCACAGCTCTACCCCCCATTGGTAAATCAGATCACTGCATGGTCATGTTAACACCCAAGTACGTCCCCCTTGTGCAAAGGCAGCCTGCTTATACACGGACTGTGAGGAGGTGGACACAGGAGGCTGCTGATGCACTGCAGGACTGCTTCGAGACGACAGACTGGAGCGTACTCTGTGAACCACATGGGGTGGACATAGACAATATGACCGACTGCATCACATAATACATTAGATTCTGTGAAGACATGACCATGCCAGCTCAGACTGTACACTGCTTCTCCAACAACAGACCATGGGTCACCAGTGACCTGAAAGCACTTCTGAACAAAAAGAAGAGAGCTTTTAGGGCTGGAGACAAGGAGAAGCTGAGGGGAGTGCAGCATGAGCTGAGAGAGATGCTGAGGAGGTGCAAGGACAATTATAGGAGGAAGTTGGAAGAGAAACTCAGGCAAAACAACACTAAAGATGTGTGGGAGGGAATGAAACAAATAACTGGGTGCAAGGGGAGAGTCAGGCAGCCATCTGGGAGCCAGGAGAGAGCTGAGGAACTGAATCTGTTTTTTAATAGGTTCAACTCACAGTCTGTCACCTGAGCAACACAACCAGACCCCCACACACCCCTCCCTACCCACGCTCCTGTGCAGAACCTCTCTCCATCTCCCTCCTCCTCAGGGAGCACCAGGACCCCCCTCACTTCACGGTGACTACAGATCAGGTGGAGAAACAGCTGAAGAGACTCCGTCAGCGGATGGCTTCGGGCCCGGATGGCATCTCCGCTAGGATCCTGAGGACCTGTGCCAACCAACTAGCTCCAGTACTGACACACCTGTACAACCTGAGCCTGAGTCTGGAGACAGTACCGGTGCTGTGGAAGACATCCTGCCTGGTTCCTGTCCCCAAGAAGTCATCTCCATCGGATCTGAATGACTATCGACCAGTTGCCCTCACATCTCATGTGATGAAGGTCCTGGAGAGACTGGTCTTAGCCCACCTGAGGCCGCAGGTGGAGACGTGGCTGGACCCTCTGCAGTTTGCATATCAGCCCCATTTAGGAGTTGAAGATGCTGTCATCTACCTGCTGCAATGAGCCCATCAGCACCTGGATGGTGGAGGGGATACTGTGAGAATCACTTTTTTTGATTTCTCCAGTGCCTTTATCACCATCCAGCCACTGCTGCTGGGCAAGAAGCTGCGGGTGATGGGGGTTGACAGCTCTGTGATCTCCTGGATTACCGACTACCTGACAGGCAGACCACAGTTTGTCAGGCTGGGCAGTGTCTTGTCTGGAATGGTGGCTAGTGATACGGGAGCGCCACAGGGGACTGTGCTCTCTCCTTTTCTTTTTACCTTATACACCACGGACTTTCAGTATAACACAGAGTCATGTCACCTGCAAAAATTCTCTGATGACTCAGCTGTTGTGGGGTGTATAAGAGGAGGAGAGGAGGGGGAGTACAGGGCACTGGTAGACAGTTTTGTGGAGTGGATGGAGCAGAATCACCTGAGGTTGAATGTCAGCAAGACCAGGGAGATGGTGATTGACTTCAGGAAGAGGAAGGCTCCTTCTCAGCCACTGCAGATTAGGGGGGAGGATGTGGGAGTGGTTGAAAACTACAAATATCTGGTTGTCAGGATCAGTAGCGGGTTGGACTGGAGATCCAACACCAATGCTGTGCACAAGAAGGGGATGAGCAGACTCTATTTCCTGAGAAAACTGAGATCCTTCAACGTGTGCAGCAGGATGCTGGAGCTTTTCTACCAGACTGTTGTCGCCAGCGCCATCTTTTTTGCTGCTGTCTGTTGGGGTAGCAGTATCAGGGCCAGAGATACCAACAGACTTGACAAGATTATCAAGAGGGCTGGCTCTGTAATTGGTCTCAGACCGGAGTCCTTTGAGACAGTGGTGGAGAGGAGAACACTAAATAAACTGCGATCCATCATGAACAATCCTGATCACCCCCTCCACCACACACTAGGTAGGCAGCGAAGCACTTTCTCCAGTAGACTACTACAGCTTCGTTGTCAAACGGCCAGGTGCAGGAAATCTTTCCTGCCACATGCAATTTCACTGTACAATAACTCACTATGATGTTGTATTCTGGTCATAGCTATGCTGCCACACTGCACCTTACAGGCTAACTGGTACCTCATATTTCACTCTGCTCCTGATAGTCCTTCTTTGTGCAATGGGATGATTCATGTGTTTATACGGGTCATCATCATATATTAAGCTATGATGTATATGGGTTCTATAGTTGTGTTAGTTTCTTTTTTACTTTCCATGGGTAATCCCTTTGTCTGTCATGTGTGTTTCTGTTGTTTCGCTGTCAACTGTCATGCTGCTGTTACACTGTAATTTCCCAGTTTGGGATCAATAAAGTACATCTATCTATCTATCTATCTATCTATCTATCTATCTATCTATCTATCTATCTATCTATAACATAACATGCCACTAACCCCCCTTTAAAGTCACACTATGGACCCCGTGGAGGCCCACCTCTGGAATGTCCATCAGGCGGCTCACTCCCAGAGTGTCTCCGGCGCTTTCTTTCTGGAGACGGGCTGCCTGGGTGTGTCTTCTCCCCCATATGCCACAGCTCGTTTGGGTGCCTCCTGGATCTACCAGACAGCTGTCCTCGCAGGTCGTCACCACCCGCAACCGCCCCTGGTCATCCACCCTGTCCCGTGTTCTGTGGACTCTCCCAAGTTGAGACTCAACCCTAGGGCGGACCTCGTCGCCAATTTTTGGGGGAGTTCTCACTGTCTTTCTAGGTCCACCACGTCATGACCGGGCTTTTCTTCGGTGTCGGAGCCTCGCGCCAACCCAGTCCAAGATCCACTTCGGATCCTGCTTGTAGGCACGTCTGGGAATCGTGATCCTTGGTCTCGCGCCACTCTCTTTAATTTTTAGCACTGAATCAACCACAGCAGCGCCCGGTTCTATGGCAGGACTCAGCCAGACTCCGGAACTACAAGGTGCCTGCATGCTGGCTCCACTCACCACCACAGGTGTCCATTCGTGCCGTTCGGGTCCTTCATCCAGGGTACCGTGAACTCTGGCACCAGAAACTCCCCATGATGGCGCTCAATAGTGCTGATCCAGCATGTCTTCACTCATCCCAGGCAAGTCCAAATCCCACACTTCGTCATCATTTCTCACAAAGAAGGGTTGGTCCCATAGCCCACAGCCAGACCACTCCTCCCCGATGCAGCAGGCTATCGAGAACCCGAGCCTGTATAGGGTGCCTGTATAGGCGGTGCTGTGGCGCAGTGGTTAGCACTGCGGCAGCACAGCAACTCACCCTTGGCCATGGGATCCCTGGTTCGTTCCCAGCCCCTGACCAACAGTGATCTGTGTGGAGTTTGCATGTTCTCACTGGAACTACTCAGCCTTTCGTCACTTCCTTGTGGTAACGTATTGTCACTTCCTGTTTTGCTGTCTGCCTGTGTGGTTTGCTCTCCAGCCACTAGCTAGCCACTAGCTATGGCTACTAGCTCTCTTTCCTCTCCTCCTCTGGTGTGCTGTCTCTGTCAGATGTTTAGCTACACCTCTGCCTCTTTTAGTGATAACGGTAAATGTAATAAATGTTGTCTTTTTGAGGCGCTCGAGGCGAGGTTGTCTGATTTGAAATCCCGGCTCCGCTGCATTGAAACACCGTCTGCGCCAGTTAATCTCGACGGACGCCCCTTAGCTGCAGCGGAGCTAGCTAGCTTAGGCCCCCCTGTCAGCGGTTCCCCGGCTCTCCTCAGCAGCGAGGAGACTGGGTGGGTGACGGTGAGAAGGAAGCCTAGTCGCAAAGCCCCGGTACACCACCAACCTGTTCACGTTTCTAATCATTTTTCCCCGCTCAGCGACACACCCGCTGAGGAAAAAACTCTGATCATTGGCGACTCTGTAGTCAGAAACGTGAACCTAGAGATTCCAGCGGCCATAGTCCAATGCATTCCTGGGGCCAGAGCAGGCGACATTGAGTCAAATTTGAAAATGCTGGCTAAAAGTAACTGTAAATATTCCACAATTGTTATTCACGCCGGCATTAATGACATCCGTCTCCGGCAGTCGGAAGTCACGAAACTTAATATAGAATCGGTGTGTGACTTTGCAAAAATGATGTCTGCCACTGTAGTATTCTCTGGGCCCCTCCCCAATCTGACCAGTGATGACATGTTTAGCCGCTCGTCATCCTTGAACCGCTGGCTGTCTGTGTGGTGTCCTAAAAATGACGTGGGCTACATTGACAATTGGAGCTCTTTTTGGGGAAAATCTGGTCTTATGAGACAAGACAGCATTCATCCCACTTTGGATGGTGCTTCTCATTTATCTAACAATCTGGCATCTTTTTTATCCAAATTTCCAAAACCGTGACTACTCAGAGTTGGGACCAGGAAGCAGAGTCGCAGTCTTACACGCCTCTCTGCAGCTCCTCTTCATCCGCCACCCCTCAGCTTAGCCCCTGTCTTCCCCATGAGAGAATCGTTGTCTGCTCCCTCCAAAGTAAATAAAAATATAATGCATAAGCATCCCAAAGTGATAAAGCAAAATATTGGTAAAACTCAAATTAAACATAAAGCCTCTAAATTGAATGAATTGGCCTCTGTTCCTCCTCATAATTTAAAAATTAAATGTGGTTTATTAAATATTAGGTCTCTAACTCCCAAGTCTCTGTTAGTCCATGATCTGTTAATTGATCATCAGATTGATTTAATTTCCCTTATAGAGACTTGGTTAGGGCAAGAGGATTATGTTGGTTTGAATGAATCAACTCCTTCTGGTTATTTAAACTGTCAAAATCCCAGAAATTCTGGTCGTGGAGGAGGAGTAGCAACAATTTACCATTCCAAATTACTAGTTAATGTAAAGCAAAAAACATGTTATAATTCCTTTGAGGGCCTGGTCCTCAGTATTGGGCACTTTAGCAATTTTAGGTTAAACCCAGTTTTATTTGCCATAGTTTATCGTCCCCCATCAACCTATTCAGAATTTTTATCCGAATTTGCTGATTTCTTAGCTGATTTAGTGCTGAAATCTGATAATAATTAATTAACTAATAATTATAGTAGGGGACTTTAATATACATGTGGATGTAGATAGTGACTGCCTTAATGTGGCATTTAATTCAATATTAGACTCAACTGGGTTTTCTCAGAAAGTAGGAAATTCTACTCATTACCTCCACCATACATTGGACCTTGTTCTGACATATGGCATAGAAATAGAAAATCTTGTAGTGTCTCCTCATAACCCTGTACTGTCAGACCATTGTCTGTTAACCTTTGATTTTACTATTTCTGACTATTTGGCTCCTAAAGAAAAATATTATTACAGTAGATGCCTCTCAGATGATGCTGTTACCAAATTTATGCAGATTGTTTCCTCTATGCCATGTGTCAACACAACGGAAATAAGCTATAGACAGCTTGCTCCTTCTGTAATTGATAACATGGTGGATAGTGTTTCAGCTTCTCTGCATCAGACTCTAGACTTGGTGGCCCCCTTAAAAAAGAAAAAGTCTAATCAGAGATTTCTAACTCCTTGGTTCAACACAGAAACTCGTAGCTTAAAACAGAAGACTCGTCAATTAGAAAGAAAATGGCGCTCTACTAATTTAGATGAAATCTATTTAGCTTGGAGAAATCATCTTTTAATTTATAAAAAATCTCTTAGAAAAGCTAGAACGAGTTATTATTCTGCATTAATAGAAGAGAACAAGAATAATCCCAGGTTTCTTTTCAGTACTATAGCCAGGCTGACAAAGAGTCAGGACTCTGTCAATCCTAGCACTCCCTTAGAGCTTACTAGTCAGGACTTTATGAACTTTTTCAATAATAAAATTTCATCCATCAGAGTTAAAATCAATCAGATTCTTCCCACAGTTAACTTAAATACTGTAACTACTACAACTCCTTCTATTGATGTCTGTCTTGATGAGTTTACTCCAATCGACCTTTGTGAGTTAGACAAAATAGTTTCCTCATCCAAACCTTCAACTTGTCTTTTAGACCCTATTCCTACCAGGTTATTTAAAGAAGTCTTCCCACTTATTGGTAGCCTTATTCTTCATGTAATCAATTCTTCATTAACTTTAGGCCATGTACCGCAGGCTTTTAAATCGGCTGTAATTAAACCCTTACTCAAAAAGCCAACGCTAGAGCCAGGAGCTTTAGCTAACTATAGACCAATCTCTAATCTCCCTTTCATTTCAAAAATCTTAGAAAGAGTTGTTGCTACGCAATTATTTGACCACCTTCAGGGAAATGGTTTACTTGAAGAGTTTCAGTCTGGGTTTAGAATCCATCATAGTACTGAAACAGCCTTAGCAAAGGTCACTAACGACCTCCTCATTGCATCTGATAATGGACTAGTTTCTGTACTTGTCCTTTTAGACCTTCGTGCAGCTTTTGATACTATCGATCATAATATTCTACTTGATAGATTAGAACACTATGTTGGACTTAATGGAACTTTGTTGCAGTGGTTTAGATCTTATTTATCTGATAGGTTCCAGTTTGTTCATGTAAATAATGAGTTTTCTTTCAACTCAAAGCTCAGTCATGGAGTTCCACAGGGATCTGTGCTAGGCCCTACTCTTTTTAGTTTATATATGCTTCCGTTAGGCAACATTATTAGAAAGCACTGTATACATTTTCATTGTTATGCTGATGACACACAATTATACCTGTCAATGAAGCCAGATGATAGTAATCAATTAGCCAAGTTAGAAGCCTGTCTTAAGGAAATCAAAGCTTGGATGACTTGTAATTTCCTGCTATTAAATTCAGATAAGACTGAAGTCATTCTTGTTGGTCCAAAAAACCTTAGAAATTCCTTTCCAAATCAAACTTTCAGTTTGGATGCGGTTACTCTTTCTCTTAATAGCTCTGTGAGGAACCTTGGAGTTATTTTTGATCAGGATTTGTCCTTCAATTCACATATTAAATTTGTTTCTAAGACTGCCTTCTATCATTTGCGTAATATTGCCAAGATTAGGAGCATCTTGTCTCAGAGTGATGCTGAGAAACTGATCCACGCTTTTGTTAGCTCGAGATTAGATTATTGTAATTCTTTATTATCAGGCTGTCCTAAAACATCTTTAAAAAGTCTTCAGCTGATCCAAAATGCTGCAGCAAGAGTTTTAACAGGTACTAGAAAGAGAGATCATATCTCTCTGGTTCTGGCCTCCCTTCATTGGCTTCCCATAGAGTTTAGAATTAAGTTTAAAATCCTTCTTCTTACTTACAAAGCTCTAAACAATCAGGCTCCTTTTTGTTTAAAAGATCTGATACTACCGTATTGTCCTAACAGAGCACTACGCTCCCAAAATGCAGGATTACTTGTAATACCTAGAATCTCCAAAAGTACAATGGGAGGCAGAGCCTTCAGTTATCAAGCTCCTCTCCTGTGGAATCAGCTGCCAATCTGGATTCGGAAGTCAGACTCGATCTCTGTTTTTAAGAATAGGGCTAAAACCTACCTTTTTGATATAGCCTACAATTAGGGAGGGATCATGTGTTTCTGAACCCTCCCTTAGTTATGCTGCTAATAGGTTTAGTCAGCCGGGGGACCTCCAGTAATACACTGGGCCTCACTCCTTTCCTCACTCTCAATGAAATATTTTTTTTGCTGGTCATTAACATTTGTTTGTTCTCTCCCATAGATTGAGTCCCCATCGTGCTGTTTGCTCTCTACATGTCTGTTCTTTTCTTCTTCTCTATCCCCTCACCCCCCAGTCAGTCGCAGCAGATGACTGCCCCTCCCTGAGCCTGGTTCTGCTGGAGGTTTCTTCCTGTTAAAAGGGAGTTTTTCCTCTCCACCGTCGCCAAGTGCTTGCTCACAGGGGATCGCCTGATTGCTGGGGTCTTTCTGCAACTGTGGGGGTTCCCCCTACAGTTGATAGTGCTATGAGATGACTGTTGTTGTGAAATGGCGCTATATAAATAAAGTTGAATTGAATTGAATTGAATTGAATATCTGCGTGGGTTTACTCCGGGAGTTCTCTGGTTTCCTCACACAGACCAAAAACATGAAGGTTAGGTTAATTGGAGACTCTAAAGCGGCCCTAGGTGTGAATGTGTGTGTGAATAGTTCAGGGATAGCACCGTACCATGGCTGCTTCATCCATCAAGGTGGCTACCCTCAATTTCCCCTCTGGGGATCAATAAAGTATAAAAAAATCAAAAAAAAAAAAACAGGTCACAGTCCATCAGGTTCGACCCCTCAGTGGACACTATGAGCTCCACACCACACATTGCTGCTAACTTGTATCTCGATGATAGTAGCAGTGAGCCCACGATGTCAAAAGGATTGTTGCCGTAGCCATAACAGGATATGTCAGATTTGCTTACCCTGTAATGTGGGAAACAGTTCTTCACTGTGGACCAGTTCAGGATGGAGGTCGCCGATCCCATATCCAGCATCAGCGGCACCTTGACCCCCTCCAATTCGACGTTGCAATAAATTTGTTCATCCGTGTTCAGTGAGACCTCGTGGACCACTGTGGGTTCCCTTGTGATAGAGCCCCCTTCTGGTCTTCGGTCCCCTTGTTCAAAGTTTTTGCAGGCCCTTGCGAAATGGTGGAACAGACCGCACTTTCCACAGCGTTTCCCCTTTGCTGGACAGTCTCTTGACTTGTAACAGTGCCTGGCAGACCCACAGCCATAACACCTTGGTGTCTCCGGGACGGGCCTAACTTTTACAGCGGCGGCATACTCTTCTTCACTAGTGCCGTCTTCACTGTCCAGAGCCGCAGCCAGTGCCTTCCATTGCTTATCATCCCTCCGCAGCTTTTCATCCTCACCGAGATTTTTGGTCAGCCTGTCTGCTGCCTCATGCTGCTGTGCTATTTCCATGGCGGCTATCAGCAACAATTCCCCGGTGAAAGTCAGGAGATGTACCCTTGCGAAGGAACTAAGAATGTGCTCCGCTAGTTGATCGCAGACCATTCCCTCCTCTAAAACACTGAATTGACACTCCCCTGTCAGGTGCCGTAAGTCTGCAACAAACTGTTTTACCGACTCATCTGGCCACTGGCGTCGCTGTCGAAACTGGATTCTTTCCATGATGGTGTTTTCCAGGGTGCGAGAATAGCCCATCATCAACCACAACACATCATTGAAAGTGCCACCACCTCCTAGTGAAATCAGGATCCTCTTGCCCTCCATTCCAAGATTGTGGACCAGAATCGGTCAGAATTGCAGAGGTCCAGAGCAACAAAATAGTTCTCAAAGGCCGCATAACACCTGGTCCAGGGAACGGGCGGCTCTCCCGGAGCCTCCAGAAATGGTCAAAAGGCGGTAGCAGCTCGCTCCATACCATTTGTCCTCGTCGCCAAATGTGTCCATAAAAGAGGAGGAGGCAAGGTGACAGTTTACATACTTTATTAAGAACAAACAGGAACAAGCAGGAGTCACTCCTTACTAGTCCAAGAGTCCACAGCAAAGAGGCAGAGCCTCTTCCGCCATGGCCTCTTATACTCCCCGTGACACTACCACCGGAAAGGCGGGGGCGTCACCTCCCCCTACACCCAGGGTGCTGCCATATTAGTACACCCAATACAGTTATATTATTAATATCTAGCACAGACTACATCTAGAGTCAGTGTAAATCCAGGGTAATACTCACCTCTGTTCCATACCTCATCTGGATTATCATGTCCACTTCAGGAAATGTGGAAACATCAAAACTCCTCCTCAGCAGTAATCCACTCACCATTATTGCATTCTGTCCGTATCTCCCTGATCATATAATGTCTCTTTCCTCTTTTATAGGATGTCAGACGCAGGTCTGATCAAACCATCTCCTCCACTTTTCTAGTAAAAATACAAATCTTGCATCTGCCTTTAATGTGGTTCATTGTGGGATCTGCTACTGGGTTCTGACTTCTAAATTATGTCAAATTCTTTTTGGTTTTGCGTAAAAGACCATTGGTTTTAATAGCTACATGGAGAAACTTACCAGGAACAGCAAAGTGAACAACAAATCCTCCACCAACATAGATAGCCCAGTGCTGATAGTCTCCACGGAAGATCTCAATCAAGTCTCCAGGCTGTGGGTTCTAGGAGAACAAAAACAATGAACATAGGGGAACAAGTTAGATAGATAGATAGATAGATAGATAGATAGATAGATAGATAGATAGATAGATAGATAGATAGATAGATACTTTATTTCAAACAAAAAAGTGAAAAAATCCCCAAAACAAATGACAAGTGCGATAAAGTGACAGTGTCCAGTGCTCTAAAGGGAGAAAGAAGAAGTGAACACTTATTAACTCCAACTCCTCTTTTCCATAAATACAACCCATGTGAAATATATACAATTTACCACATTTAAGACCCCAAGTAAACAATTAACTATATTTTGTACATATCAACATTAACAACCACCCATCCCAACATACACACAGTCCATACATCAAAACCAGCCCCAAACAACACAGATATACACAGTACTGTCCCACCTATCATTCCATAGTGTCCCAGAGCGAGCATAGTAAATCGTACATATAAATACTACCCTTCTAACATACAGTATATACTTTCAGCAAATAATGTTTGTACCTATTTTTGAATTTATTTCTGTTTGTACATAGTTTCAGTTCCGGCTCCAGACTGTTCCACAAATCCACCCCACAGACAGATATGCACAGACTTTTCTTAGTTGTTCGTATCTTAGGTTTTGTAAAGTTTAAGTCTCCTCTCAAATTATAATCATTGTCTCTTTTTATGAATATTTTTTGTATATTAGTTGGGTGTTGATTATTAATTGCCCTGTACATGACTTGTGCTGTCTTAAATTTAACTAAATCCATGAACTTTATGACATGTGACTTTAAAAACAATGGATTGGTATGGTCTCTATATCCTACATTATTTATTATCCTTATAGCTCTTTTTTGTAATGTTTATATTGACTGTAGGTTGGTCTTGTTGGTGTTTCCCCAGACTTCTACACAGTAGTTAAGATAAGGTAGAAACAGTGAATTGTACAGTAAGAACAATATTTTATAAGATAAGATAAGATTAGATAAGATAAGCCTTTATTAGTCCCACAATGGGGAAATTCCAGGATTCCAACAGCACAGGGATAGCAACACTCAGAGCAACAATCAGAAGGCAAGAAAAAACAAGAGCAGCGAATATACATAATTATAATCCAAGATGTGTCTTGTCTTCCCCAGTATGCCTATACATTTTGCCAACTTGGCCTGGATGTGATTGATGTGAGGTTTCCAGTAGATTTTATTGTCTGGCGTCATCCCCAGAAACTTATTTTCCTGTACTGTTTCTATTCTGCATCATCTATCATTACCATTATTTCATGATTTATTTTATAATTTCCAAACAACATAATCTTTGTTTTTTCAGATTTAGAGATAATTTATTTTTGTTGAACCACTGCGTTAACCTTTTCATTTCAGTTGTGACCACCTCTAAAACCTGCTGCAAATTCTCAGCAGTGCAAAGGATATTTGTGTCATCCACAAACAAAATAAATTTCAAAATTTTTGATACTTGGCATATGTCATTTATATACAAGATAAAGAGTTTGGGTCCCAAAACTGGCCCCTGGGGCACACCACAAGTGATGTCCATGAAGGGTGATTTGTGCTCTCCAATTTGTACAAATTGTTGTCTGTTACTTAAATAACTTTCCACCCAACTCAGTCAGACTCCTCTTATCCCATACCTTTCCAATTTCCTCAGTAGTCTGTGGTCAATGGTGTCAAAAGCTTTCTTTAAATCTATAAATACTCCAACAGCAAACTTTTTTTTTTTTATCTATACAACTAGTAATTTCTTCTATAAGTTCGATCGGTGCCAAAGATGTTGATTTATCTGCTCTAAAACCATACTGGCCGTCTGTAAGGAGGTTGTGTTTTTCAATGATATCATCCAGTCTCTTAGTGAAGATTTTTTCAAGTATTTTGGAGAATTGTGAGAGTAAAGAGACTGGCCTGTAATTTGTGAAATAATGGCTGTCTCCTGTTTTGTATAGAGGTATTACTTTTGCTATTTTCTTTTTGTCTGGAAATTTACCAGTTTGAAATGACAGGTTACAGATGTGGGTGAGTGGCTTAACAATTCCTTCAATTACTTTTTTCACTATTGTCATGTCAATTTCATTCCAGTCCGTTGATTTTTTGTTCTTAAATTTACTCACAGTCTTGATAATTTCCTTTTCAGTAACTGCACCCAAAAAGATTGTGTTTGGATTTCTATCTTCTATTTCATTTACAGAACCACTGTTGTTTGTTTCTGGTGTCACTATTGATTTTGCTAATTCAGGACCAACCTTTACAAAAAATTTATTGAAACCACTGACCACATCCTCCATATTATTTATCAAATTGTCATTTCCAATAAAATATCCTGGATAATTAGCATTCTTAGATCGGTTACTAATAATCCCATTGATTACTTGCCATATTCCTCTTAAGTTATTTTTATTATCCTCTAATATTCTGTTGTAGTATTCTTTCTTACAGGTCCTCATTATATTAGTAAGCTTGTTTTTATATCTTTTATATTTGATCTCAGCCTCTTCTGTTCTGCACTTAATGAATTGTTTATATCATATATTCTTCTTTTTACATGCATTTATTAACCCCTTGGTGACCCAAGGAATATTTTTCTTTTGTTGTCTGTCACTGTATTGTTTTATAGGACAGTTTTTATTGATTTTTATTGATTGAAATATTTGTAAAAAAATATAATATGCTTCATTTATATCATTTTCATCAAAAACTATCTTCCAGTCTTGTATTAATAATTCCTTTGCCAGTAAATACATAGATTCTTCAGTTCTTATTCTTTTATATTTAATATTTTTGGTATACTTTTTCTTCCTATAATCACATTGATAGACAACAAAAATTGGCAGGTGGTCACTGATATAATTCAATAAAGCCCACTCCTGATATTATTTTCCATAATGTTTGTGAATATGTTATCTATTAGTGTGGCACTGTGTGACGTGATTCTGCTAGGTCCGGTAATTGTTGGATGTAAGCCCATACTGTACATTGTGTTGATAAATTCTTCTGTCAAACTATGTTGTTTTGAATTCATAAGATCTATATTGAAGTCTCCACAGATGAACATAACTTTATGAGTTAGTTTTGCAGACATTTTTTCCATCCAGTCCTTAAATAAGTCAATGTTTGATCCAGGTGTTCTATATCCACAGCTCACTACTGTATTCTTCACATTGTCCAGACAGATTTCTATTGTAATACATTCAAATAAATCATCCGCAGTTACTGACAGATTTTCAACAACCTTGTATTTCAAGCTCTTGTCAACATAAATTGCAACTCCTCCTCCTTTTTTCACTTTTCTATTTATATAATTTAATTCATAGCCATCCATGGTAAAATCCACTCCTTTCTCTTCACTGAGCCACGTCTCTGATATTGCCACAATACTGAATGGCTCTTTAAACTGATGTAAATAATCTTTAATGTTATTAAAATTGGCATAGAGACTTCTGCTGTTGAAGTGGATCATAGAAATATTGAAATCAGATGTGACCATTGTGTTAAACTGGTCATCTGTGTAGTAACTACAGTCATTATTGATGGAGCTAAATAAATTATTATCAGGGTCTATGTCATATTCTACGTCCTGTGGGTTGTGATCCGTATATTCAAAAACTTTCAGTTCCTGTTGTTCCTGTTTGTTGATCTTTTGTTTCATGTTGTTAAATGTCTTGTAGCAGATGAGTATAATCCTTCAGTGTCCTACAATTGTCTCTTGTTGCTGTGACTCCAGTTCATAACATTCGTTGATATTTGTCCAGTTCCATAATATTTCGGATGTTAATAACCTTGGCTTCTTCAGGTGATCCATTTAATTTGATGTATATTTTACAGTTTAATGTCCAGGTGTTTTGAATCTTTTTCTGCTTTCTGAGGTATCTTGCTTTTCTGGCTATTTCTGCGTTTTCTTTTGTGAGGTGCTCGTTTATATAGATGTTCGTTCCTTTCAGTTTCCTACCTTGTTTTAGCAGCACAGTCTTGTGTTTTCTATTCACAAACCTCATGATGACAGCCGGTTTGTCACTGTTTTTCCTGGGCAGAGGGTGGCAGGCCTCTATGGTGTTACAGTCCAGCTGGATTCCTGAGGACTGCAGGAAGGCCGCCACTTGTTGTTCCGTGGATTCGTCTTCCAGCACGTCGAGCCTCCCTCCGCTGTCCGTGGCCACCGCCCGAGCATATGATCGGGGTTTAAAGTGGATCCCAGTGATGATCACTTCGTTCACCCGGATGTACTGCTCCAGGTCCAACACTCTGCTCTCCAGATACGCCAGCCTCTTGTCCTTCTTGGCGTTCTGGATCTGCAGCGCTTTCACCTCCTTGAGCAGGCCTAGGATGTTTTTTTTGCTGCAGCTTAACAGCAGAAATCTCTTCAGCCAATAAGTCGAGCGATCTTTTAATATCGTCCACCTCCTCAGCCTGCTGAGCTTTCTTGGGACCCATGATCCCGGACACTGTATGTTGACTAAACAGCTAATGAACAGCTGTTTAGCTAGTTGAATGGCGGGCCGTTCCACTCTCGTTTCCCAGTCCGCAGACGCCGCTATTGGCCTCTTAAGTCAGGCAGGGGTCGAAACTAAGATGTCCAGTCCATAACCCAAATTCAGTTCTCAAAAGCCAAAAAAAGTAGTCAAAAACCGATCACCAAAACACAGAAATCCACCAACTGACAGGATCTGACAGCAAGTTGACAAGAGGTTGACAGGAACCAGAACGAGAATGATGGAGAATGATCAGCTCACGTTCAGTCATCTACAACAAAGATGAGAGTATAAAAACATTATTTATGGATGTTATCAATTACATGTCATGATTATTGATAAAGACAGCCCACACGCACAATGCAGCAACAAAGGAACAATCAAAACCACAAAACATGTTTGAGGATTTATTGACTTTCAAAACGTCAAAAGCACAGCTACTGAAAACATCACTCGCCAGAGGAAGTGGCCTGTGGAGAGAGAACGAGAGCTGTGAGAAGAGGAATGGAGATCAGGAATGAGGACGAGCCAAAATGCCACTTACGTGAGATAATAGAGAAAACCAGCAGGGACCCCAGCAGGGAAGAGATGAACCAGCAGGGTGAGGTTGGTGGAGCTGATGGTGCCTGACTGGGTGGAGTATGGTTGCAGTTGAGCGAGGATGATGGGGGAGGTGAGCGCACGCTGTCCCCGAAGACGCACCTGCACAGTGGCAGCAGCCTGGAGAAGAGGTAAGAGACAGGTGAGGACGGAAACTTCACCTAAAGGCATAAACACACTTGCTTCTTTGGCTTCTGCTAGGCAGCATACCCAGACGAGCCAGCGTCAGAGAAGAGCTGATCCTTTTAAACGCTGTCTGATGAGAGGCAGCAGGTGAGTCTCCTCACCCAGGTGCTTTTATCACCTGAGGAGAAACAAACGAGTAGGAGGGGGCGTGTGCTCACCATCCATGACATTACACGGCATGCAAGTGTTTCATATTTAGAAACTGAATTGGCTGACTTGGTTTCTTCTAGCATTTGAAAGAAGAAATTATTTATTTAACCAAACTTTATTATATCACCATAATGCAGTCAGATATTTTGAGATTAGGACCACAATCATTCACTTGATCTTCATCTGCATTTATTCAATTTACTGTTGTTTCTAATCATGCCTACCTGGATTTAAAGTACCACACTTTCTAATTTTTTCTGCCACATATATGGATTTCCTCTCCTTTCTCGCACTGCTGCTATCTGTACTCTGGCTCTTTGTCTGTGAAGTAAACGCGTTCGGCTCCATGGCGGGCAGAATAGCGGGCAGAATACATTATTCCAAGGACATGTTGCTGCATTTAAACACGGCTGATGCAGCGGCTGTGATTGGGCCTAAGCTGCAACTGCCGGACTTTATTTTGAGAGACGAACAGAGCGGTGAAAAGAGCGACGGGAGAGGCGGCAGAAGGAAGCACGGAAGGAGTGGAGGTGTGAAATTGCGCCTTAGGAGATGTCAGTTTGGTAACATTCCTCTTCCTTCAATAATTTTTGGGAATGTACAGTCTGTGAGAAACAAGGTGGATGAAATTCAAGGGAATGTACGCTACTAGAAGGACTTCAAGAACTGCTGCGTCATGGCCTTCACCGAATCTTGGCTTACTGCGCATGATCAAGATGCAGACCTGTGGATTGACGGCTTTGGAGCCCCGCTGCACTCGGATTGGCAGGAAGAGGTAACGGGGAAACGTCAGGGGGGCGGAGTATGTTTATATATTAATAAGCAGTACTGCACATCTGTCACGGTCAGAGAGCGCATCTGTACACCCGATGTGGAGTTGCTGTCTGTGTCACTACGCCCCTTTTATCTGCCTCGCGAGTGCCCCCAACTTTTCATCACAATTGTGTACATTCATCCGAGGGCAGACGCTGACTCCGCCTCCAGAACCATCTTTGATGTGATCCAACAGCTGCAATCAATTTCTCCAGAGGCGCCAAACTTCATTCTTGGGGATTTTAACCATGTTTCTTTAAAGAAGACACTTAAAAACTTTTATCAGTATGTCTCCTGCCCAACCAGGTGAAAAAAGACATTGGACCTGTGCTATGGATCCATAGAGAGGGCCTATAAATCACTCCCCCTTCCTCCTTTAGGATCCTCAGATCACAACTGTGTACATTTGCTGCCCACATATAAAACTGCTCTCAGGAGAGGCAAGGTGGAGACCAGAGACATAGATGTGTGGACAGAAGATTCAGAGCACAGCCTCCAGGAATGCTTTGACTGTACAGACTGGGAGATGTTCAAACTGGTCTGCAGGGATGATTTGGACTCTCTGGCTGAGCTCACATGCTCATACATGTCTTTCTGTAAAAATAAGATTGTTCCACGTAAACGTGTCAACATATATCCCAACAACAAACCATGGGTTACAAAATCAGTTAAATCCTTCTTACAGAGGAAAGCACTTGCCTTTAAACAGGGGTCTGTTTCTGAGCTACAGGTTGCCACAAAGGAGCTGAAGGCCGAAATTTTAAGAGCAAAACAGAATTATAAATCAGAGTTGGAAAGCAAGATGGCAACAAAGAAACTTGGTTCAGCCTGGGCCAGTATGAAAACTATTGCAGGCCTTCAGAGCACAGAGCGCAGTAATCGTGTGTTTTTAGATGGTTTTAATTCAGACACAGAGCTGGCTAATGCTCTTAATTTTTTTTATGGTCGTTTTGACTCCTTTGATTTCAGCACAGAAATCCAAGATTTGAAACAGAAACTCAAAGACAATCAGCACTTTAATATTGAGGTGCAGGATGTTTAAAGGGAGTTCTGCGCTGTAAAAGTGAACAAAAGTCAGGGCCCTGATAATATATGTGGGCGCTTGGTAAAGTCCTGTGCACATGAACTGAGTCCTATATTTCATTACATTTCCAATAAGTCCTTACAGACACAACATGTGCCTAAGATCTGGAAAGATGCTGTGGTTGTTCCCGTTCCAAAATCCAGCTGTCCTAAAACGGTAAACGACTTGAGACCAGTTGCTTTGACTTCAATTTTAATGAAAATTTTTGAAAAACTGGTCAGATGTGAGGTCCTAAAGCAGACTGAGCATGCATTGGATCCTCTGCAGTTTGCCTATAGGCCTCACAGAGGAGTGGAGGATGCCACTGTCACTATGTTTAACATGCTTTTTAAAGTCCTCGGACGGTGACATTTTTTTATTGAACCAATAAACTGATTGTATGAAAATATTCCATTCTGGCCATTCCCGTGATTTAAAATGTGTCACCAGCCTCCATAAATGACTTTATTTGTTAATAGCCCATATTTCACTTAGTGATGCTGCAGTACCGCCATCTCTCGATAGGGGCGTGCAGCAGTGACGTCAGGTCAGGGAGAAACAGGAAATGGCTGCAGGAAATGGATGATCACCTGCCTGCAGAAATGGCTGAACGACAGCAGAGTGATTCGGACAGCGATTATTTTATCAAGTATGAAGACCGCAATATAAGTGATGATATTGAAACTGAAGAATCTGATGATGAAGTAGTTTTGGGTGGTGCTGATGGGGTTATTCAGCCGTATTTGTTCGAGCCCGAGGGTGCGGCAGAAGACGCGGACGAAACAGCGACCGGAGCAGAACGAGAGGACGAGAGGCAAGAACGAGAGGCTCGCCGATTTATATTGGTAAAATATGCTTTGAAATTTTTTTTTAGGCGATATGCATGGTCACACACTTAATTATCAAAATAAAACTGCCAATTGTTCCCTCGCTGCCTTACTTGGCGACTTATAAACATTAGAAACATTTAGAAACATTATCATTGGAAATAAAAGGATAATGTATGTGAGGGATGTGTACTTTACGAATTTGTTAGGAGATGTTGTTAATCATCATCATGTTAATCCTAGTCTCAAAAGCTACATAATTCTCTGAAGAGATTGATGGATCAACATGATCCATCATGGATCATGATTATTGTGATTCATTATTGTTTTCCTATAACTTCTCTTTCTGCTCAAATTTTTTTTACATGTTTTAAATATTTTCTAATCAAACTTCATAGACCAATTTATATAGCACTTCCACGAGCCATTAGTTTATTATAAGCATCTGATTATACCATTTTTTTTAACAGGTGCACTTGTGAGAAATGCAACATTATGCCAACATCAACTGAATCTCGGTGCTGCCAGGAGGTATTGAAGGTGAAGGAGAAACTAGAAGAACTGAAGGGCTGTGGATACACAGATGATAACCTACCAAGGTGTATCACTGATCACCCCGGTTTCCGTTCTGTCTGTCTTGACATCTGATTTGTGATCAATGTTATTTAAATAAAGTTTTTTAAAATCATATATTGAGTTTATTAATGTGCATGTCAATTTTATAATTCTAATATTTCAGCATTCATCAAAGTCGGATCTCATATACATTAGAGTAATTTTTCTACCATTTTATGGTGTAAAATTCGTGTGCAATTTTTAAAAGCACATTTCTCTAAAAATCTTAGGCTTATATTTTTTTGTCTTAGCAAAATATGTTGCTTCCCTAACAATTGAAAGCTGAACTTTCATTGCTAATTGGAAATTTATTCTACTTTTACATGTTTGATTTTGAAAATCTAGATACATGTTGCTCAACAGCATCAGCTTTGATGGGACGCTGAAATTTGGCACTCAATGTTGCTGGAACTCTGGCTTGTACAGAGTGCCACTGCTCCAATAAGTGGGTTGGATCAACCAAGGTTTTGTCGAAAAGAGTATTCATCAGATCATCCACATATTCTGAAATAAAATTAATTTAATAAAAATTAGAAATCGAAAGCTCCTTGTAAGTGGTCGTGGAAATTCCAACGATACCGGCTGCATTTAGAACTCTGAGGACCTTGACATATGACGCCCCAGTGAAGAGAATGGCGGATGAAAGCTGTATGTTACCAGCTGGGATGTCCCTGATCATCGGCTGGCTGTGCCAGGATAGATCCTCAACACAATGTGGACAATGTTGTTTGATCACCAACAGAGAGCCTTTAGTGTGACTTGTTACCTCACATGGATGACTGCAATGAGGACAATTGCTGAATAATCAAATTCAAAAAAAAAATCCACAGTATTTGAAGGTTGAGTGACAGTGGATAACATCTGCAAAAACAGTAGATCAACATAATTTCATTCCAGAGGTGTCAAATTGGATTACATATATAGAAATATAACTTGAGCAAACAGGCACAATCACCTCCCTATACAGCACTGAATATTTCATATTTGATTAGTATGAATACCCTAAAATTCTAATATTTGATAAGTTGTTAAGGCAATGAAATTCATTGCTTGTAAATAATTTTAGTAAATATTGGCAGTGAATATTTAAAAAAGAAAACTTACCCTGTTTACTTGTCTTTCTGACAGCAGATCGCATCGGTAGATCACCCTTGCTTTTCACGCCACTGTCACTGACACTTGTCTGAGAGTGGGACTTTGAAATGAACGGATATATAGTTGGAACAGCCGATTTTTTTTATCAGCAATCTTTTTGCTAATTTCATTTCAAATTGCATCTTATTCTCAAAATCGCTGTCAACAAAATGTCTACTGCACATGTTTGGTGATTTTGCGACATAATTCCAATTTTTTCGCGTTTTCTGAACGAAATTCACCCATGCGGTTCTGATTTTCCCAGGCAGGGGAAATTCATAAACACTCACCGCGTGCTCCTCAGCGTGCTCCTCCTCCTACTCAGGTCGCTCCCTGACCTGACGTCACACAGTCAGTGGCCATTTTAGCCGCTGATCGCTTGGCAGACAGACAGCTCTCAAGGAAATCATACTTCAATAGCGCATTGTCACCTTATGCGACATTTGTTGACACCAAAACATGTGCGGTTCAAATTAGCTCGTCTCACACAAAAATTTAAGATATGATTTAGCGATATTGAAATTTCGTCCGGCCGACGCCTTTAAACATCTGGATTTTAATGGGACACATGCCAGGCTTTTATTTGTGGACTTCTCTTCCGCCTTTAATACAATCCAACCTCATATCTTAGTTGAAAGGCTCCTGCAACAATTTGATTTGAGCAATAATCTGGTGGGTTGGATTCTGGATTTTTTAACCAACAGGACACAGAGAGTAAGGGTCAATGGTACATTGTCTGACCTAAAGTGCTCTTCTACTGGCTCTCCTCAGGGGTGTGTGTTGTCACCACTACTCTTCATCCTGTACACAAACATGTGTCGGAGCAGACATGACAACAGACACATTATAAAGTATGCTGATGACTCAGTTATTGTCAGTCTCCTCCAGGATGGTGAGAGTGGCCACGGCCCAGTAGTTGATGATTTTGTTCACTGGTGTGAGGATTCCTACCTGCAGCTGAATACGACAAAAACTAAAGATATGATTATTGACTTTAGGAGGATAAATCCCAGGCACAAAGTCACCGTACTAAAAGGCCAGACCACCGAATGTGTACAATCCTACAAATATCTTGGGACAATTACTGACAATAGTTAAACTTTGAAGAGAACTGTGAAAGGGTGTGCAAAAAGGGTCAGCAACATTTGCATTGTTTGAGGAAACTTGCACGCTTCCAAATTGACCGAACCATAATGACAATGTTTTATCGGGCTTTTATTGAATCTGTTTTATCCTTTTCTTTAGTGTCATGGTTTGGTCAGATAAAACTGAAATAGAGGAAATCCTTGGATCAGGTAGTTAAATGGTCCAGTCGTTTGCTTGGTGAGTCACAGCTGAGCCTGACATCCCTGTACACAGACAAGTACAGAGGATGGCTACCTCCATTTTAAATGATGACTCCCACCCTTTGCACTGCAACTTTCAGCTTCTTCCCTCCAGACGGAGGTTTGCTGTCCCAAAAAGTAAAACCCAGCGCTACAAAAACAACTTCGTTCCTGCTGCTGTCAAAGAGTTGAACAAGCTGTAAAAATATATTGTACATAATTTAGGTAACTATTTACTAACTTCATTTTATATTGTAACGTGCTGCTCGACATGGCGACGTCCCACCGGGAGATTTGAACTCACGCCTCCCGCTCTGGAGTCCCGCACCCTACCTGTGTCGCCAATAGGGTCAACCCACTTGGCAAGCCAAGTAGGGTGCTCATATTGAGTTCGCTACACTACTCCCCTCTGGTTCTTGACATCGTCCCGATGTCAGCACCCCATTACTGCTTTGGACAGGAGATCCCACTTCTGACACCAATGTAACGTGCTGCTCGACATGGTGACGTCCCACCGGGAGATTTGAACTCACGCCTCCTGCTCCGGAGTCCCGCACCCTACCTGTGTCGCCAATAGGGTCAACCCACTTAGCAAGCCAAGTAGGGTGCTCATATTGAGTTCGCTACAATATTTACTTATTTTTGTAGGATGTTACTTGGGTTCTAAATATTTTATTGGGTTTTAGACCTTTGAGTTTTTTAACCTCTGACTAGTTTTTAACTTTTAATATGACCCTTCTCTCTTACCTCTGGTTTCTCCCTCATCTCTTTGTCTTTTTATACCCTGATTGATGGAGCCTTGAGTATTTTTATCATGTTTATAGTCAGCTTCATGTGTGCCTGTGTTTGTGTCTATGTTGAATGTAATTAGTGGCTTGTAAATATGGATGTCACCAGACTGCAAAACAAATCTGCCTACGGGTACAAATAAAGTAACCTGAACCTGAACCACATGGTAATTGGGAGATAACACAGGGTAAACTCACCAGCCATGGTGTTATTTTACTTCAGAATAAATAATGAAGTCACTGAAATGAAGGAAGAAGACAAGAAAAGGCTCAGTGGTGACACACACATTCCACTGTTAAACATTTGTGTAACGTTGTGAATAGGACATATTATGGTGTGACACGGATGGTGGCTTCACCTTCCAGTTCCGCCGCCAACTGGGGTATAAGAGGGCTGTGCGGAAGAGGGGCGGTCTCTTTGATCACCTCTCAGTCTGACGGCAGTACCCTGTGTATTACCGTGAGTCTCTAATAAAGTCCTGTATAGTTCACCACTCAGTCTCATCATTGGTCCACGTTTTACATACATAACATTTGGCAATGAGGATAAAAGTATAGACATGGGAGTTGTTTCATTTCAGCCATTTCTAGAGTGTTCCGGTGAGCCGCCTGTCCCTTGGGAGAGGTGGTTCGCCGCTTTCCTAAATTATATAGTGGCAGTGGACCTTGGAAGACTGGAGAAGTTGTGGGCACGGGCACTGTTGGTTCACAACTTGGGAATGGAAGGACAACGTATCCGTAGTGCCTTAGGCAAAAGTGATAGTTTTGAGGAAGTGGTTGAGTTAATGGCACAACATTTTCATGCCCCAGAAAACGTCATCGCCTGGAGGATCCAGTTTCAACAGCGCCGCCAGTGGGCTGGTGAGTCAGTGCAGCGGTATGTAACAGACCTACATCAGCTGGCCAAGGACTGTCAGTTTGGAGCGCTGGAGGAGGAGATGGTTTGTGACCAGTAGGCAGAACATACTGTTCACCCGGTGACAAGGTCAACGCTCCTCGCACACTTGGGCGAGCTTATATTAGCCATGTACATTGAGTTAGCTCAGCAGTTTGAGGCGGCAGACAGACTCTCATGGTAGTTTGGCAACAGAGAGGCACATCGCCATTTTGAACCACAGTCGAACGCGCAAGCAGTGGATCCAGACAGCAACAACGGTGCAGAGGAACATGCCGATTCTGTGAAGATAAGGTCCACCCTGGGATCTCCCAGGTGTTTGGGTTGTGGGTCACCAAGCACCGTTATAAGGCTAGAAAGTGTTGGGCGAGAGGACGATGCTGCAGCACATGTGGACTCTTGCATCATTTCTTCAGGGCATGTTACAGGTTTGAGCGAGGGGATCCGAGATACATGGAGGCTCCCCCCACTTTGCCTCCCATGGTTGTTAGCAGTGTATTCCCAAGTGATGACGGCTATTCTTGCTGTTTGGTGGAACTGGACTGGGTGGCAGTGCCGTTGCTGGTTGACACAGGAGCAGTGAGATCGGTGTTGGATTGGACAACCATGTGGAGTTCCTTCTCACAGTCTTGGGTTGGAGAACAGTGGTCGTGCTGTGGTCTGCGGGACTTGCCGGTTCCACGAGCGATGGACAGAGCTGTGTGGGATGAACCTTTGCCTAGTAATCTGGACAATGTGCAGGACCAATTCCATTCAGGGCCATCGCAGGAGGGTCCCGGTGATACCACCCAAGTAACCCTAGTTGAGGGAACTGAGCACCGTGGTGGGATGCCGAGTGGAGGATTCATTCTGCTCATGGATTTCAGCTGGAAGGGACCGGAGAGCAGGGAGTCAAAACAGTGACACCAGCGGCGAAAATAAAAGCAAGCGGAGCAGGACCAGCTGGCGCAGTAAGATGACGTGCCACTCAGGGACACTGGAAGCCAAGTCGGGCTTCTCTGGGGGTTGATGAATTAGTCCGACACAGAGAGGAAGCCCGGTCAAGAGAGGTTCGAGGCAAACACAACCGACAAGATGACCAGGGGCGGCTGCAGGTGGTGGCCGTTCAGGAGGACGGCTACCTTCAGCTGTCTGACAGCTCATGGAGACATCCCAACAAGCTGTGGCGTGCCAACGATGAGAAGGAGGTGTCTGGGCTTTAATGTAGGTCATCTCTGGGTATGAAGAAAATAAGAGGCTCTGGACGACCACCCCCCTGACAGGTCCGCGGGGGTTGGCTTCTCCACTGGGACTGAATGGTAGCGGGGAGCAATGTGTTTAGTGCATGTTCTTACTATGTGAACTGCCCAAGCTATATCGTGGTTATACCAATGTTTTAATGCTTGGTGTTTGTGTGTGAAGTGTTGAAGCTATTTAGTGGTTCTGTTGTGGGGTTTATCAATGGAAATTAAATCTGTACATATGCTTGTTCTGTTAATGGGATTGTTTTGTGTTCTGCTATTTATGTAGGAACGCAACATATTTTGTGTTTCCTGGACTATATTAGTAGAGATGGCAGAATAATCCATCTAGCCATGTGGGGGGAACAGTAGTCCACCTGTTCCCCCCAGCTTTAGTTGTTTTGTGTGACTGTTATAGGACCTGATGTATTCATGTTCACTCTTAGTGCGTGATTCGGGTTCCAGATTGGGGAGGGTCTTGATTGTATGAATGTTTTGGACCTTTTTTAAGGGCGGTGGAATGGAACGTTGTGAATAGGACGTATTATGGTGTGACACGGGTGGTGGCTTCACCTTCCGGTTCCATCCCCACCTGGGGCTGTGCAGAAGAGGGGCGGTCTCTTTGAGCACCTCTCAGTGTGACGGCAGCACCCTGTGTATTACCGTGAGTCTCTGATAAAGTCCTGTATAGTTCACCACTCGGTCTCATCATTGGTCCACTTTTTACATACAGAACATTTGCATGACAAATCCGACAGGGAACACCAGCCACCTGCTTTATGTCTGTAATGTTGAATAAAAGATCCTTTATTAATCCTTTAATTACATTCTGTTTAAATATAGGCTTACTGGGAGATGCACACCATGATGAAACAAAGGTGTTGTCCTTTGTAAAGAACTGTACCTAATAGAAATGCACTTTCAAAATTCAGCCGTTTTTAGACTTGAACTGCAGTCCTAAACTTGTCATAATCAGCATAATAATCAAATATTTTCCCATACAAAGACATGCAGCCCTTCAACCTTCCAGAACAGAGGATGGTGCGTGTTTGCAGCAGGAGCATCATAGGTCAGCTTGTTCTATGGTATGTTCTCTGTACATCAGGCTGTCACAGGTTTGGACTCTTTGGTTCTTTTCTCAGACATATTTTGAAACCAAACCAGTTTTTTCCAGTTGTAAAACCACTAACTGCTACATGGAAGAAAGGTCAAGTGTGGGAAAATGTCTTCAGTGGATTCTGTCCACATTTAAAACAGATTCTTCACTCCCACATGTCAAAGACCTTTTTATTTCATCGTTCCATTCACTTATCACAGGGTCTCGCTCTCTAGTCGCAGGAATTTCCAGCAGGTTCAAACCTTGGTGCAGAGTCATGGTGGCTGTCTCCAACCCATTTAGAACGCTGCTCAATAGAGTTTCTGTCAGTCAGAAAGGGTGACAAGGTTATACTGCAAACAATACAATCTTGGTGATATAAAATCTCTTAACTCAAGGTGCTTGTTTTGAGCTGGTGAGATGTTTGTTCTCGTCATGCAGTTTCTGTTAGGATGTGGACTGGGCCCCATGTCCTCATCCTGAGGTGCTGCTTTGTGTTCGGTTTTCCTGGACATGGTTCCAGCCCACTTCTTCACCTTGAGTCTGTATTTTGGGTGTTTCTGTACTGATTGTTATTTATTATGTCTGCATTTGTGTTCTGCAGGATTTGTTCCCATGCTCGGTTCTCAGTGTAGTACTACTATCATTATCATCACCCTACACTCTGTCATCACCCATCTGGACCAGAAAGACACCTACGCCAGACTCCTGTACATTGATTTCAGTTCAGCATTCAACACCATTATTCCCCAGAGACTGATGGAGAAATTATTCCTTCTCGGTCTGAACACCGCCACATGTCTCTGGATTCTGGATTTCCTGACTGAGAGACCTCAATCTGTCCGGGTTGGAAACAACATCTCCAACTCTGTCACGCTGAGCACCGGATCCCCTCAAGGCTGTGTACTCAGTCCACTGTTGTTTACACTTCTAACACATGACTGTGTATCCAGACACGAGGGTAACCAGATTATTAAGTTTGCAGATGGCACCACGGTGGTGGGACTTATTCAGAGGGATGAGGAATCAATGTACAGGGAAGAAGTGAGAGACCTGGAGGGCTGGTGCAGGGAGAACAATCTGGTGCGCAACGTGGACAAAACGAAGGAGATGATTATCGACTTCCGGCGGTCACAGCCTGAGCACGTCCCCCTCAGCATCGGCGGCCGTTTAGTGGAGAGAGTGGAGAACATCAAGTTCCTCGGAGTGCAGATCTCGCAGGACCTGACCTGGAGCAAGAATTCCTTAGGGATCAGGAAGCGGGCTCAGCAGAGACTGCACTTCTTGAGGAAATTCAAATAGGCCTCTCTCCCCATCTGCATCCTCAGGACCTTCTACAGAGGTGTGGTGGAGAGTGTTCTGACGTACTGCATTGCTACATGGTACTCCAGCTGCAGTACGTCAGACAAAAAAGCCCTGCAGAGGATAGTCAAGGGGGTTGAGAGGGTAATTGGAGTCTCCCTCCCCTCTGTCCAAGAACTTTTTCAGAACCGTTGTAGGAGCAGGGCACTGAACATTGTCAAGGACCGTTCTCACCCTCTGCATAAACACTTTGAACTTCTTCCATCTGGTAAATGATTCCGGAGCATCAGAGGCAGAACCACCAGACTGATCAACAGCTTCCTTCCACAAGCTGTCAGGATGCTGAACAGTTGACCCGGAATCTCTCATACACACTACTGCACCTACGGACATTTTGTATATTATTTGTATATTATAGTTAGCTAGTTTTTTCCCAAGTATGTCTCAGGGATGTGTGAATGGATGGGGGGGGTGGGGGTGGGGGGTGAAGCTACACTACCGTTCAAAAGTTTGGGGTCACTTAGAAATTTCCTTATTTTTGAAAGAAAAGCACTTTTTTCAATGAAGATATCTTTAAACTAATCAGAAATACACTCTATACATTGCTAATGTGGTAAATGACTATTCTAGCTGCAAATGTCTGGTTTTTGGTGCAATATCTCCATAGGTGTATAGAGGCCAATTTCCAGCAACTATCACTCCAGTGTTCTAATGGTACAATGTGTTTGCTCATTGCGTCAGAAGGCTAATGGATGATTAGAAAACCCTTGTGCAATCATGTTAGGTCTGCAATGCTGTAATTGCTGCAAACGGAGGATTCTTTGACGAAAGCAAAGTTTGAAGGAAAAAATTATTATTTCAAATACAAATCATTATTTCTAACCTTGTCAATGTCTTGACTATATTTTCTATTCATTTTACAACTCATGGTGGTAAATAAGTGTGACTTTTCATGGAAAACACAAAATAATTGTCTGGGTGACCCCAAACTTTTGAACGGTAGTGTATGTGTGAGCGTGTCTTAAATCATGCTGCTTCTATTTATATGGATGCCGAGAGAAACACAATTTCATCTTGCCTGCACTACAGTTGTATGTACAGCAATATGACAATAAAGTTTGATTTGATTTGATTTGATTATTATGATGGTGATTGCCATGGTCTTGTCTCCCCTGTTTCCCTGTGCAGGTTTCATGTGGACCCCTCATTGTCTGTACAGCCTCCTCCCTGCCTGACTGTAACCACCTGTTCTGTGTTATGTTGATTACTCCTTTGTCTATAAATGTCAGCATCAGTCTTCGTCAGGTGTGGCGTCCTTGTCAATGTTCTGCGTGTTACGGTGCTTCCAGTCTAGTACTATTCCTGTTGGCTCCTGTCATGTCTAATCCTGCTTTGCTGAGTTCAGTATTATTTTGTGTTTCCAGCTCATGAGCTGCATCTTTATTTTGTATTTAAGAAATCCTGCAAACTGTCAGTCTGGCGTTTGGGTCCTGCTTCAACAGCACACCATGACTTTTTTCTGTCAGAACGTTCTCCTTGCTACAAGATGTTTTTACTTGTTTTAAGCAATTTTATTTGTTTTTCTGTCCAGGGAGCAGGAACGATCGACTGATCAAGTTGCTTCAAACAAGAATAAATAGGAATTGCCTCCTGTTTACCTGGGATTGTTTGGGAGCAAAATTCATAGGGAGTTTGCATGATATGTGTGCAATATTTGTGCGCCAGTTTAATGTAATTGCAAGTGAAAATTGTCTAGTTGTGATGCAGCCCAGTGAGGTTTTTACCATCAGGCTTCACTGACCTGTTTCCTTGTTTATAATGTGGTTTGTTTGTTGAACTTGCTCATCAAGATCATTAGACAAGAGAAAATATGGTTCAGTGAAGCATAAAGAAATGGGTGCAGCCTGTTGTCAAAGGTCAGGCTGCTGTGAAGAGAAGATTCCTGCAGACATCTGAGTGACTGTCTTCATTTCAGAACAAAAATGGCTGAATGAAAAGAACATGGGACAGCGCAGTGGCGGAGTGGTTAGTACTGCGGCAGCACAGCAACTCAACCTTGGCCGGGGGATCCTGTGTTCGATCCCAGCCACCGACCAACAGTGATCTGTGTGGAGTTTGCATGTTCTCCCCGTGTCTGTGTGGGTTTACTCCGGGATTTCTCCGGTTTCCTCCCAAATACCAAAAACATGCAAGTTAGGTTCATTGGTATCAAACTGGGGATTCTAAATTAGATAGATAGATAGATAGATAGATAGATAGATAGATAGATAGATAGATAGATAGATAGATAGATAGATAGATAGATAGATACCAAACTGGGAACTTACAGTGTAACAGCAGCATGACAGTAGAGAACCAAACAACAGAAACACATACATGACAGACAAAGGGATTACCCATGGAAAGTAAAAACTAACACGACTATAAAACCTATATACATCATAGCCTAATATATGATGACCCGTATAAACACATGAATCATCCCATTGCACAAAGAAGGACTATCAGGAGCAGAGTGAAATGTGAGGTACCAGTTAGTCTGTAAGGTGCAGTGTGGCAGCATTGATATGACCGGAATACAACATCATAGTGAGTTATTGTACAGTGAAATTGCATGTGGCAGGAAAGATTTCCTGTACCTGGATGTTCAACAGTGAAGCTGTAGTAGTCTACTGGAGAAAGTGCTTCGCTGTCTGTCCAGTGTGTGGTGGAGGGGGTGATCAGGATTGTCCATGATGGATCACAGTTTATTTAGTGTTCTCCTCTCCACCACTGTCTCAAAAGTCTCCGGTCTGAGACCAATTACACAGCCAGCCCTCTTGATAATCTTGTCAAGTCTGTTGGTGTCACTGGCCCTGATACTGCTACCCCAACAGACAGCAGCAAAGAAGATGGCGCTGGTGACAGCGGTCTGGTAGAAAAGCTCCAGCATCCTGCTACACACGTTGAAGGATCTCAGCTTCCTCAGGAAGTAGAGTCTGCTCATCCCCTTCTTGTGTGCAGCATCGGTGTTGGATCTCCAGTCCAACCCGCTGCTGATCCTGACACCAAGATATTTGTAGTCCTCAACCCCCCCCCCCCCACATCCTCCCCTCTAATCTGCAGTGGCTGAGAAGGCGTCTTCCTCTTCCTGAAGTCAATCACCATCTCCCTGGTCTTGCTGACATTCAACCTCAGGTGATTCTGCTCCGTCCACTCCACAAATCTGTCTACCAGTGCCCTGTACTCCCCCTCCTCTCCTCTTCTTATATACCCCACAACAGCTGAGTCATCAGAGAATTTTTGCAGGTGGCATGACTCAGTGTTGTACTGAAAGTCAGTGGTGCATAAAGTAAAGAGAAAAGGAGAGAGCACAGTCCCCTGTGGAGCTCCCTTATCACGAGTCACAACTCCAAACAAGACATTGCCCAGCCGGATAAACTGTGGTCTGCCTGTCAGGTAGTCAGTAATGCAGGAGATCACAGAGCTGTCAACCCCCATCACCCGCAGCTTCTCACCCAGCAGCAGTGGCTGGATGGTGTTAAAGGCACTGGAGAAATCAAAAAAAGTGATTTTCACAGTATCTCCTCCACCATCCAGGTGCAGATGGACTCGTTGCAGCAGGTAGATGACAGCATCTTCAACTCCTAAATGGGGCTGATATGCAAACTGCAGAGGGTCCAGCCACATCTTAACCTGCGGCTTCAGGTGGGCTAAGACCAGTCTCTCCAGGACCTTCATCACATGAGATGTGAGGGCAACTGGTCGATAGTCATTCAGAACCGATGGAGATGACTTCTTGGGGACAGGAACCAGGCAGGATGTCTTCCACAGCACCGGTTCTCTCTCCAGACTCAGGTTCAGGTTGTACAGGTGTTTCAGTACCAGAGCTAGTTGGTTGGCACAGGTCCTCAGGGTCCTGGCGGTGATGCCATCAGGGCCTGAAGCCTTCCACTGAAGGAGTCTCTCCAGCTGTTTCTTGTTCAACCACGACACAACAAACCCAACTACTGACATTCAACCGTCTGTATTCTGAAGATTGGAGCGCATGCTTGCATCTCTTGTGTTCACATCTGTTAGCAATGCCACGCCCTGTTAGTCACCCCGTCCTGATCCATCCCCTCCCTGCAGGGTTGAAGAAATTAGCGTTGATCTACCTGCCTACAGTTTATCCACTGAAACGTTTTTACCTCTGAGCCCATGTTCTACAGATCAACCAAAATAAAGCGTGAGGTATTGTTTATACGATATTTCATGGTCTGTGGTTTTATGTGGCACTAAATGTAAAGATGGTGGGTTGCAAAACGAAAAGGGAAGCCTGTGTTTCTGTTTGTTTTTTGGGCCCACAGCTGCACTACAGTCTGCTTGTCATGGTCCCCAACATGATCATTTAACTTAATTACAGTGTTGCACATGTGAACGAAATGGGCATCTGAACCCTCTTTACACACACAAACACACACACACACACACACACACACACACACACACACACACACACACACACTATTTTGTCTTATTTTGAAGGACCAAACTCTTCGACAAAACTCCAAATTCAGCCTCTTCTGGTGAACTGTGGTGATTCTGGTTGTGACACTTTGTGTTGAAGTTTACAATCTATGCATTTTCTTTTGAAAGTCTCGCCCCTTTCCTGTTAGGAACTGAACAAAGTCCAGCCATTACAATGTTTGTGTTCTGTTTGTGTGTGTGTTTAAACTTTACTAGTGCGTATGTACAGGTGCATCTCACTAAATTAGAATATCGTCAAAAAGTTGACGTACTTCAGTAATTCAATTGAATTCAATGACCAGACAGTTTTGTGGTGGTTGCAGGGGATTTTAATCACACCAGTTTAAAGACTGTGCTCCCCAAGTTCAAACAACGTGTGGACTTTAAGACCAGAGGAGAGAATATGTTGGACTTGGTGTACACAAACTTCCCAGATGCTTACAAGGCAACACCTCGCCCCCACCTCGGCCATTCTGACCACCTATCCGTGATGCTGGTGCCTGCCTACAAACCTTTACTGAAGCGCAGCAGGCCAGTAGAGAAACAAATCAGGACTTGGCCAGAGGGTGCAGCCTTGGCACTTCAGGACTGTTTTCTGCATACAGACTGGGAGGTCTTCAAAATAGCAGCCTCTCAGGGAGACAGGACAGATGTGGAGGAGTACGCTGAAACGGTCACCAGCTACATCGCGAAGTGCACAGAGGATGTCACTACATTGAAGACCTTCACTGCACGGGGCAACTATCAACCCTGGATGACTGCAGAGGTGTGCTCGCTGCTCACAGCCAGAGATGCAGCCATCAGAGCGAAGGACAGGATCGCCCTCCGCTCAGCCAGGTCTGCACTCTCAAAGGGAATTAAGACGGCAAAACACGCCTATGCGGAGAAAATCCAGGGACATTTCTGTGACACAGGAAACACCAAATGGATGTGGCAGGGAGTTCAGGCATTGACAGATTAAAAATATAGGCAGGGAGTCGATGATGATGATGCTTTGCTTCCAGAAAGGCTCAACAACTTCTTTGCATGTTTTGAAGCATCAAACCCAACAATCAGAGGGAGGGCTGGCCCATCTATCATCATCAGGGTCTTTCAGAGACAAAAGATCAAGAAGGCTGCAGAACCTGATGGTGTGTCTCCGTCCTGCCTGAGAGTCTGCTCCAACGAGTTGGCCCCCATCTTCACCCGGATCTTTAACAGATCACTGGAGCTGCGTGAAGTGCCTTCCTGCTTCAAACGCTCCATCATCATTCCAGTTCCCAAGAAACCCTCTATTACAGGATTAAACGACTACAGACCTGTTGCCCTGACCTCTGTGGTCATGAAATCCTTGGAGAGATTGGTGCTGAACCACCTGAAGGTCATCACAGGCCCCCTGATGGACCCACTGCAGTTTGCCTACCGGTCAAACAGGTCAGTGGATGATGCAGTGAATATGGGACTACATTACATCCTGCAACACCTCGACTCCCCAGGGACGTACGCCAGGATCCTGTTTGTCGACTTCAGCTCAGCGTTCAACACCATCATCCCAGGCATTCTTCATCAGAAACTCCTCCAGCTCAAGGTGCCCCCCTCCACCTGCCAGTGGATCTCCAGCTTTCTGACTGACAGGTGGCAACAGGTGAAGCTAGGGAGATTTACATCCAGCTCCCGAAAAATTAGTACTGGCGTCCCCCAAGGATGTGTCCTTTCCCCACTGCTCTTCTCCCTCTACTCCAACGACTGCACCTCAGAGGACCCTTCGGTGAAGCTCCTGAAGTTTGCGGACGACACCACAGTCATCGGTTTGATCCGGGATGATGATGAGTCTGCATACAGGCGGGAGGTGGAGCAGCTGATCCTCTGGTGCAGCCAGAACCATCTTAAACTTAACCCAGCCAAAACGGTGGAGATGACTGTGGATTTCAGGCGACACCCCCCTTCATTCCCCCCACTCACCATCCTCAACAGCACAGTGTCCACTGTGGACTCCTTCAAGTTTCTGGGTACCACAATCTCCCGGAACCTGAAGTGGTCCTCCCATATTGACACTGTCCGGAAAAAGGCCCAGCAGAGGTTGTTTTTTCTGCGTCAGCTCAAGAAGTTTGATTTGCCTCAGGAGCTGCTGGTTGTCTTCTACACCGCCATCATCCAATCTGTCCTCTGCTTTTCCATCACTGTCTGGTTTGGATCTGCCACTAAACAGAACAAGACCAGACTGCAGCGGATCATTAAGTCTGCGGAGAGGATCATTGGTACCGACCTACCCTCCATTGAGAACTTATATCGGTCCATAACCAGGAAACGGGCGGGAAACATCTGTGCTGACCCATCACACCCCGGCCACAAACTGTTTGAACTTCTATCTTCTGGTCGTCGTTACAGATCACTGAAGGTCAAAACCACCCGTCACAGGAACAGTTTCTTTCCTCAAGCCATCACTCTGATGAACTCCTAACATTCACCTAGTCCTACCTGTTTGCTGTACTCATGACTTTTCATCCATTATTACATTGCACATAACTCTCACACTGCTTTTTACTTCAGTCACATTATATCACTGAATCTGAGTCCAAATTGAAATACTGTGTGATTGTATATTTTTTCATATATTTCTGCAAAGTGTGGTTAGTCCAAGTAAATAACTGCATATATTCCTGTATATATTTGCATCCTTTTATAGAAACGTGGACAGACTGTAATTTACTGTACATACTCTGGTTGTCATTGAATCCTTATTTAAATCCTTCACCTGAACAACGAGAGCAAGTTTTTAGCCAAAGTCAAATTCCTTGTATGTGTTGTGCATACTTGGCCAATAAAGCTGATTCTGATTCTGATTCTGATTCTGATCAACGCAGTGGATACACGGAGGACCCTAATCAGGGTCAACCCACGTAAAGCTGCAGGTCCGGACAACATCCCGGGACGTGTGCTCCGAGTCTGCACAAGCGAGTTGGTGGATGTCCTGACTGACATTTATAATATCTCCCTGAATCAGGCCATCGTTCCCAGATGCTTCAAGACCTCTATCATTGTACCGGTGGCAAAGAAACCAGTCGTGTCCTGTCTGAATGACTATCGTCCTGTTGCACTGACTCCAGTTGTGATGAAGTGTTTTGAACGGCTTGTTAAACCACACATCACACCTCAGCAGTAACACAGACTGATCACCTCCATGCCACGCTGCACTGATGCAGTAATTATGCAAAAGGAGCCCCGATCAAGTATTGAGTGGTACATGGCCAGACTGATCAGTCGGCCAACATTTCTATCGAAAATGTTTTTTTAAATTAATTTTATGTAATATTGTAATTTTTTGAGACACTGAATTTGGGGTTTTCATGGGCTATAAGCCATAATCATCAAAATTAAAATAAATAAACACTTCAAATATATCACTCTGTGTGTAATAAATCTATATAATATGAGTTTCACGTTTTTGAATTGAATTATTGAAATGAATCAACTTTTTGATGACATTCTAATTTATTGAGATGCACCTGTATTCTATGCGCGTACTTATGTACGTATACAGAAGGCAGTATGTATACAATATATATGAAACATTAACATCATTGAAACCAGATAGTTGTGGTTTTACATAGAAAGAGAACCCAGCTAGTTGTTGCTTTACCAGGAGTTCATTGTCCATTTGAGTTCAATATCAATAAAGATTAATTTAAAAAACAAACTGGGAAAAAAAAACATGTTTCTGGAACATTCCACAGGTGAACAGGTTAATTGGAAACAGGTGAGTGGATTGATTGGGTATGTAATTGTGCTTATAATGTATTTTAGGGAGGCTATGTCAGACTGTTTGGGTGTTCCTGTTTTTGTCATGAGGAAGAGTTCAAACCTTTAAAATAAAGAAAACAAAAACATAAAAAACAATCCTGGGTCACTGTCTGGATTAAGTTCACTAATTTATCAGAAAAAGGCACAAACTGAAGAGAAATGAGGTGAGAAATTATGAGATAAAAAGCAATAGTGGATCAGGTGAGCGTGCACCATCTAGTAGTTGCTATAGATCTGTGTTGTGTCACGGTGGCCCTCACGAGCCACCATAAGACGCCAAAGTCACCAGTGAGTTTGCAGTGATGTTTATTTACAGTGCGGGTTGGACAAACATAGAATTACACACAAGGAAAGGGGTACGTCTGAGCCGGGGAGCACCCGATGCGCCAGACGAAATAATAATGAAGGTGAAGTCTCAAAGAATGTACCTTACAAGACGATAACGTTAACAGATGGGTAACAGGAGATTCCCAAGTCAGTTAACAGCGATTAACGGAGGGAAACAGAGACTGCCGCATCGGGGAGCATTGAGCACCTGCTTTTAACTCTGGGAACTAATGACCCCGATGCAGCACAGCTGTTGAGCTTGACAGGAGCGCAGCTGCTGACTCTGACAGCAGGGAGCTCCCCCGGGCGCTTTCACAATAAGAGCCCGAGGAGCTAGAAGGAATCCACTGCTGTCAAAGCCAGGAAAATATGATATAAGACCCGAGTGTGGACGGAACCAACACTCGGGCTATGACAGTACCTCCCCCTCGAGGCCGAGCCCTTGAGCGGCCCAGTTAACACCCAAGCCCCCACCCCACCCCCCCCCTAGGGTGGGCGGATGGGGCGCTGGCAGGACGGAGAGAGGCAAAAAAAAGGACAAGAAAATAACAGGGAACCAACAAGACTGTAGAGACAGGAAAAAAAAAACGTACTCCCTTGAATGTGGGTGACAAGAACAGAATCAGACAGGCAGTACATATGTTAGCAAGACAATAAACATTGGACGGAGGAAGGAAAAGAACTACCAAATACGGGAACGAAAAAGGAGTGAGCTGCCAAAACAGGGAGGGGGAAAAGAACAGTTCGGGCCGCCTACCCCGGTCCCATGCTCGGAAGAAGAAAGTTTCAGGCGGCCGGACCAGGTCGCCAAACAGGGGGTCCAAAATGTCGGGAGGCCGGCTCAGAGAGCCAAACCGGCAAGACAGTCCTTCAGGCGGCCGACCCGCATCGCTAGCCCACCAGAACCGTTGGGGAGAAGTAGCCAACAGTCCTGTTGAAAAAGGGAGAGACAAGGGGGAACCGGGCGGAGCATTCGGAACCCCAACGGCTCCAGGTGGAGATGGGTTGTGCTCCTCAGGAGGACGAGGAGGGTGATGATGGTGATGAGGATGAAGGGGATGAGTCTGTCCAACATCCGGCGGCAGGGGATCTGCAGCTCCCTCACCGAACCTGGAACCTGCTGGTGCTGCACCCACGTCGGACCCCGATTGGGCCGGAACCGAACCCACGGTGGACCCCGATTGGGCCTCCGATGCACCCACGTCGGACCCCAATTGGGCCGAAACCGAACCCACGGTGGACCCCAATTGGGCCTCCGACGCACCCACATCGGACCCCGATTGGGCCTCCAGCGCAGCTCCGCTGACGATCTCCGCCCCCGAACCTGGAGCCTCCAACTCGGTGACACCGACCCGTTCCACGCCGGCGACACTGAAACAAAGCTCGAGAACAGGAAAACCGGGATCAGCATCACCGGTAGCAACGGAACCCAGTGAGACGAGCTCGGGTGCAGCAGACGGCTGCTCCTCACTCGCCTCCCCGAGAGGCAGGCAAAAATGCTCAACAGAGGACAGAGACAGAAGAGGGAGCACTTGCCTGCACTCGGGTTCCGTTGCCACCCAGGACTCAGACAATCCAGGTTCTGGGCGACTCTCATCAGCAGACTCAGTTTCAGCTGCGTCGGGCTCTGCAGCTGACCAGATGTTATTGGCAGCCTGAGGTTCCTCCCACACAGCTGTCCACGCCGATGACCCGTATGGCGTGGGGGCAGGGGACCCTCGACCCACTGACTCGGACCGCTCTGGCGAGGAGACCCAGGGACGTTTCACCGTCGGCTCAGGCTCCGGACCGCAGTCCGCTCCTCTCCTCCGTCCGCGGCGTAGCAGCAGGGCCGGATCCAGGCTTTCTCACGCTGCAGGGGCCCTCTTCGTCCGACGACGCTGGCCTGGCGTCGTGGACCGCTCGGCGGGGGAGAACACAGAGGCAGCAGGTTTAATTACTTCATCCACAGCAGGTGGAGGGAGCTCGGGGGGCTGCATACTCCGAACTCCACCCCCAGGAGTCAGACAAGGCAGAACAATATCAAGTGGTGAGAAATTAACGTGCACTTACTTGCCTTCCTCCCGGGGTTGAGATGGTTCCTGCTGTGGGGGACGTCGTTCCTCCTTCTCCCCGCTGGATGGCGACAGAGGGCCCTCTGGGAAGACGAGGTGAGGCCACTCGAGAAGGTTCCGGGATGGGGCTCACCGAAACGGAGCTCCCGAGACACACAGCAGCCGGGATAGGCGACAAGGAGGAGGGGGCGACAGCTGAGGTTAGCCGGGTATGGAGTGCTGACGGGACAGCAGACGAAGAAGGCCCGGGGGGAGATGAGGCTGCGGGGATTCCCCTCTGACGAGGCACAGGAGTGACAGCTGTGTGGGGGGTTGAGCCCTTGCGGCGACCCGGAACTGGATCCAGACGGGATAACTAGCCGAGGTTGGGAGCCGGTGTGACGACGGTTCCTTGCAGGGGGTGAGGCGAAGGTGAGATCCGGAAATCGCCGTTCCTGTGCAGAAACAGAGGCGAGCAAGTCGGCAAACCCAGGAAACTCACGCAACTCTGGACTCCTCTCCACCAGTCTAACCGCCGCCACCACATGCTTCATAATTGATGATGGATGCACAGCAGAGCGAGCAGCAGCCACTCGGTCCCAGATCTTGATTGCTGTCAGCTGCAGCTCCTCTGGGGGAATCCCGAGTGACGACATGCTTGGTGGGGAAAGACCTCTGGATGGTACGAACTCCCGGGCCGGAACGGAGGCAGGAGCGGGATCCCGAAGCGAGGGGCGACGTCTCCTCCTCTTTGGGTTCCTGCCGGGATTTCCCTCCAGCCCATGGAGTATCTCGCACTGTGCAGCGATGTCATCTTTCCCCACGCTTACCTCTGGATGATTCGCGAAACAGGGAAGATGATTCAGGATGTCCTCAGCTAGGTCCAGATACCGGGGCACGTCGCTGTTGAAGTCGAGGAGGGAGGCGGTGATTAGGATTTCGTCCACGCGCTCGAGTGCATCTGCGAGGACATCATCCTGCCTCCGAGTGCGGGACCTCCACGACGGCATGCTTCAACACGGCACCCAGACAGGTAGGAACAAACAGTCCAATACTGCAAACTCACGGTGAATGGCGTCTCAGTGCGACGCCTCTTCTCCGGGCATTCTGGTGGCAGTCTGCTGTCACGGTGGCCCTCACGAGCTACCATAAGACGCCAAAGTCACCAGTGAGTTTGCAGTGATGTTTATTTACAGTGCGGGTTGGACAAACATAGGATTACACACAAGGAAAGGGGTACGTCTGAGCCGGGGAGCACCCGATGCGCCAGACGAAATAATAATGAAGGTGAAGTCTCAAAGAATGTACCTTACAAGACGATAACGTTAACAGATGGGTAACAGGAGATTCCCAAGTCATACAGCAATTAACGGAGGGAAACAGAGACTGCCGCATCGGGGAGCATTGAGCACCTGCTTTTAACTCTGGGAACTAATGACCCCAATGCAGCACAGCTGTTGAGGTTGACAGGAGCGCAGCTGCTGACTCTGACAGCAGGGAGCTCCCCCGGGCGCTTTCACAATAAGAGCCCGAGGAGCTAGAAGGAATCCACTGCTGTCAAAGCCAGGAAAATATGATATAAGACCCGAGTGTGGACGGAACCGACACTCGGGCTATGACATGTTGTTTCATAACCTCTCTCATCAGGGCCAAGGAGGATGATTGTCTGCAGTTGGTTGATCACCCACACCTGCAAGTAATTACTGATCCCTCTATAAAGGCTCCAGTCTAAGAGCAGCTGGTTGTGGGATCATCACGTGGTAAACCTGGACTCTGTGGCTGGATCAATACCTACCTCTTCCTTGTGAAAATGAACTCCTACCTCTGGCTGTTTCTGGCGAGTGACTCTACTGTTTGAAACCCTCACCTCCACCCAAGGCTGAATTCCCACAGTGGGGGTCCAACAGGGATTATTGCCAGTTGAAATAAATACTTTCATTGCCTCTCTCTCAGCCTCTCTCAGCAGACAGGAGTACTTGGAATCTAGGCACATGGCAAAGAGAGAGGTGGCAAAGGCAAAGGAAAAGGCATATAGTGAGCTGTATGACAGACTAAACACTAAGGAGGGAGAAAAGGACTTGAATCGACTGGCTAGACAGAGATGGAGCTGGAAAGGATGAACAGCAGGTTAGGCTGATTAAGGACAGAAATGGTGATGTACTAACAAGTGAGGAGAGTGTGTTGAGAAGGTGGAAGGAGAACTTTGGAGAGCTGATGAATAAAGAAAATGAGAGAGAGAGGAGGATGGATGAAGGAAGATGGTGAACAAGGAAGTCTGGAGGATTAGCAAGGCAGAAGTGAGGGCAGCTTTGAAGAGGATGAAGAATGGAAAGGCAGTTGGTCCAGATGACATACCTGTGGAGGTAAGGAGATGTTAAGCACTTAGATTCATAAGTGGGGTCACAATGACCCCTGCGATGTTTTTTTTGGCAATATCTTTGTAATTTTATTTTTTTTATCATTTAATCTTCCATGTATTCCTCAAATAGGTTGTCTCTGACATGAGGCCATTTGGATTTGTATCTAATTGTTATATTTTTTAAGTAATTGCATTTTTTGTATCAGTACCACACTTTTCCATATGTGGGGTCAAAAATGACCCCAAGCATTTTCTATGGAATTTCATAACCCGAGGAACCTTTGATTTTTATCAACTGTGATTGTCAGATATACTTTACATTTACTGTCAATCCACACATCTAACTCCAACAGTTTCACCACTAGTGATGGCAAGATGAAGCTTCATGAAGCAAATTTCTTTCTTGCTGGTTCCATCGCAAAAAAAAAAAAAAAAAAAGCTGGAATAGATTGCAAATAAAGTCCCAAGTCCACAAAATGTGAGGGACATTGCGCTTCGCTGTCCCCTTCGAATGTTACCATGTTCATCAGTAACACAAGCCTTGAGACGTGCTTCACAAAAATCTTCCCGGGTTACTCGACACACGCTTCAAAGACTTGGCACGGAAGGACACATCTACTCACCACCCTGAAGGTTATTTTTGCACAGCAACATACATGTAAATATTATTTTTATACCTCATAATATATGTGCTGTTATAAATTATGAACTTATTTTCAACATCCATGAATTTTGTGTGATAGTGTTATGTTATCATCATCAAATTACTACTTTGTAGTTAGCTACAGTAGCTAACTAAGCTAACACTAGTTAGCTGTGTGTGTCTGTCACGTTTATAGGACATCATAAGACGGCCTATGAACTCAGGCATCATAGGACTCGCAATGCCGTCATAAAGATATGATGTCTATATGATGGCACATAGACAAATGTGTCTTTATGATGTCATATTTTTTTTAACTCCTTGGTTCAACACAGAAACTCGTAGCTTAAAACAGAAGACTCGTCAATTAGAAAGAAAATGGCGCTCTACTAATTTAGATGAAATCTATTTAGCTTGGAGAAATCATCTTTTAATTTATAAAAAATCTCTTAGAAAAGCTAGAACGAGTTATTACTCTGCATTAATAGAAGAGAACAAGAATAATCCCAGGTTTCTTTTCAGTACTGTAGCCAGGTTGACAAAGAGTCAGGACTCTGTCAATCCTAGCATCCCCTTAGAGCTTACTAGTCAGGACTTTATGAACTTTTTCAATAATAAAATTTCATCCATCAGAGATAAAATCAATCAGATTCTTCCCACAGTTAACTTAAATACTGTAACTACTACAACTCCTTCTATTGATGTCTGTCTTGATGAGTTTACTCCAATCGACCTTTGTGAGTTAGACAAAATAGTTTCCTCATCCAAACCTTCAACTTGTCTTTTAGACCCTATTCCTACCAGGTTATTTAAAGAAGTCTTCCCACTTATTGGTAGCTTTATTCTTCATATAATCAATTCTTCATTAACTTTAGGCCATGTACCGCAGGCTTTTAAAACGGCTGTAATTAAACCCTTACTCAAAAAGCCAACGCTAGATCCAGGAGCTTTAGCTAACTATAGACCAATCTCTAATCTCCCTTTCATTTCAAAAATCTTAGAAAGAGTTGTTGCTATGCAATTATTTGACCACCTGCAGGGAATTGGTTTATTTGAGGAGTTTCAATCTGGGTTTAGAATCCATCATAGCACTGAAACAGCCTTGGTGAAGGTCACTAACGACCTCCTCATTGCATCTGATAATGGACTAGTTTCTGTACTTGTCCTTTTAGATCTTAGTGCAGCTTTTGATACTATTGATCATAATATTCTACTTGATAGATTAGAACACTATGTTGGACTTAATGGAACTTCGTTGCAGTGGTTTAGATCTTATTTATCTGATAGGTTCCAGTTTGTTCATGTAAATGATGAGTTTTCTCTCAGCTCAAAGCTTAGTCATGGAGTTCCACAGGGATCTGTGCTTGGCCCTACTCTTTTTAGTTTATATATGCTTCCGTTAGGCAACATTATTAGAAAGCACTGTATACATTTTCACTGTTATGCAGATGACACACAATTATACCTGTCAATGAAGCCAGATGATACTAATCAATTAGCCAAGTTAGAAGCCTGTCTTAAGGAAATCAAAGTTTGGATGACTTGTAATTTCCTGCTATTAAATTCAGATAAAACTGAAGTCATTCTTGTTGGTCCAAAAAACCTTAGAAATTCCTTTCCAAATCAAACTTTCAGTTTGGATGCAGTTACTCTTTCTCTTAATAGCTCTGTGAGGAACCTTGGAGTTATTTTTGATCAGGATTTGTCCTTCAATTCACATATTAAATTTGTTTCTAAGACTGCCTTCTATCATTTGCGTAATATTACCAAGATTAGGAGCATCTTGTCTCAGAGTGATGCTGAGAAGCTGATCCACGCTTTTGTTAGCTCGAGATTAGATTATTGTAATTCTTTATTATCAGGTTGTCCTAAAACATCTTTAAAAAGTCTTCAGCTGATCCAAAATGCTGCAGCAAGAGTTTTAACAGGTACTAGAAAGAGAGATCATATCTCTCCGGTTCTGGCCTCCCTTCATTGGCTTCCCATAGAGTTTAGAATTAAGTTTAAAATCCTTCTTCTTACTTACAAAGCTCTAAACAATCAGGCTCCTTTTTATTTAAAAGATCTGATACTACCGTATCATCCTAACAGAGCACTACGCTCCCAAAATGCAGGTTTACTTGTAATACCTAGAATCTCCAAAAGTACAATGGGAGGCAGAGCCTTCAGTTATCAAGCTCCTCTCCTGTGGAATCAGCTGCCAATCTGGATTCGGGAGTCAGACTCGATCTCTGTTTTTAAGAATAGGGCTAAAACCTACCTTTTTGATATAGCCTACAATTAGGGAGGGATCATGTGTTTTCTGAACCCTCCCTTAGTTATGCTGCTAATAGGTTTAGTCAGCCGGGGGACCTCCAGTAATGCACTGGGCCTCACTCCTTTCCTCACTCTCTATGAAATATTTTTTTTTTGCTGGTCATTAACATTTGTTTGTTCTCTCCCATAGATTGAGTCCCCATCGTGCTGTTTGCTCTCTACATGTCTGTTCTTTTCTTCTTCTCTATCCCCTCACCCCCCAGCCAGTCGCAGCAGATGACTGCCCCTCCCTGAGCCTGGTTCTGCTGGAGGTTTCTTCCTGTTAAAAGGGAGTTTTTCCTCTCCACCGTCGCCAAGTGCTTGCTCACAGGGGATCGCCTGATTGCTGGGGTCTTTCTGCAACTGTGGGGGTTCCCCCGTACAGTTGATAGTGCTATGAGATGACTGTTGTTGTGAAATGGCGCTATATAAATAAAGTTGAATTGAATTGAATTGAATTGAATATAGGCCATCACTCATGATGCCTAGACTAATGTGTCTTTATGATGTCATATGGCTCAAAATTGGCAAGGTGAATAAGTCACAGGGCCGGTCTTTACAGCGCTTTCGTGTTTTCTGCACAACAGATTTCTGCAGCCATGGCCGATTCTACATTGCCGCGAGCAGAGATGCCAGATCAAGCAGTCTTCGTATTGTTGCTCAAGATGAAGAAACTAAGCAAAAGCATTTTCTCCAGGTGCTCAAGTTTCTCGGTTTCTATGGGCATGCACGGGGCCTTCCTGAACAGGGTCGAAAGCCACTTTTTGCTCAGATCTATTTTCATGATCCTGCCCATGAACCGGAATTATGACACACCTATACAGTGTTGTATTTTTGGATGTTTTGGATGTTTACCTTTTTACAATACATTAATAATCACCCAAAATATAATAAAAATAATCATCTTTAACCAATATGAAAGAAATTTCTTAAGTTTACAGCATAAAACGCACTCATTCTAATTGGGGTCATTTTTGACCCCACTCATGGAAGAGTGTAGGAATTGGTTGGACATGCATCTAAGGGTTAGGAGAGATGGCAGTGGACTTTTTAACCAGATTGTTTAACACAATCTTGAAGAGTGAGAGGATGCCTGAGGAGGGGAGAAGAAGTGTTTTAGTTCCAATTTTTAAGACCAAAAGTGATGCTCAGAGCTGTAGTAACTACAGAGGCATAAAGTATGAAGATATGGGAAAGAGTTGTTGAAGCCAGGTTAAGAGGAGAGGTGATAATCAGAGAGCAGCAGTACGGTTTCATGCCAAGAAAGAGTACTACAGATGCAATGTTTGCTCTAAGAGTGTTGATGGAGAAGTATAGAGAAGGTCAGAAGGAGTTGCACTGTGTCTTTGTGGAGCTAGAGAAAGCAGATGATAGGGGGCCAAGAGAGGAAGTGTGGTACTGTATGAGAAAGTCAGGAGTGGCAGAGAAGTATGTGAGGGTGGTACAGGACATGTATGAGGAAAGCAAGAAAGTGGTGGGGTGTGCTGTAGGAGTGACAGATGGGTTCAAGATGGGGGTGGGGTTACATCAGGGATCGGCTCTGAGCCCCTTCTTGTTTTCCATGGTGATGAACAGGCTGACAGACAAGGTCAGGCAGGAGTCTCCATGGATCATGATGTTTGCAGACACATTGTGATCTGTCCTGAGAGTAGGGAGCAGGTGGAAGAGAACCTGGAGAGGTGGAGGTATGCTCTGGAGAGAAGAGAAATGAAAGTCTGTTGAAGCAAGACAAAATACATGAGTGTGAATGAGAGGGAGGCAGGTGTAACGGCAAAGATGGAAGGAGTAGAGATAGTGAAAGTAGATGAGTTCAAATACCTGTGGTCAACCATCCAAAGCAATGGCAAATGCACAAGAGAGGTGAAGAAGAGAGTGCAGGCAGGGTGGAGTGGGTGGAGACGAGTGACAGTAAGGGAGCAGCTAGAGTGAAAGGGAAGATTTACAAGATGGTAGTGAGACTTGCTATGATGTATGGTTTGGAGACAGTGGCGCTGACAAAATGACAAGAGGTGTTGCTGGATGTGGCAGAGTTGAAGATGCTAAGAATTTCATAGGCAGTGACTAGGAAGGACAAGATCAGAAATGAGTATATCAGAGGGACAGCTCAGGTTGAGCGGTTTGGAGACAAAGTAAGAGAAGCAAGGCTGAGATGGTTTGGACATGTGCAGAGGAGGGATAGTGGAGACATTGGACAAAGGATGTTGAAGATGGAGCTGCCAGGCAGGAGGAAAAGAGGAAGACCACAGAGAAGATTGATGGATGTAGTGAAGGAGGACATGGAGAGGGTTAGTGTTACAGAGGAAGATGGAGGCAGATGATTCACTGTGGAGACCCCTGAAGGGAGCGGCTGGAAGAAGAAGAAGAAGAAGAAGAAGAAGAAGAAGAAGAAGAAGAAGAAGAAGAAGAAGAAGAAGAAGAAGAAGAAGAAGAAGAAGAAGAAGAAGAAGAAGAAGAAGAAGAAGAAGAAGAAGAAGAAGAAGAAGAAGAAGAAGAAGAAGAAGAAGAAGAAGAAGAAGAAGAAGAAGAAGAAGAAGAAGGCCTCTATCTCAGCCTCTCTGTGGGTGTGTCCTGTGTTTGGGTCCCTGCCTCGTCTAAAATCAGAAGTTGCAAATTTACCATAAAGCAAATAGCAATTTTACAAAAAAAACCCTTCAAATTTCTGAGCAACTTAGGAAATTTTATATACAAAAATAGTAAATTTGTGAGAAAAAAAACATCAAAAATTTACAAGAAAAAGTTCCAAAGTTATGAGAAAAAAAAACGACAAATTTGCTTTTAAAAATTTTCCAGTGATGAAAAAATTACATTTTTAAGAGAAAGAAGTTACTTTCTCTTAGAAGTTAGTTTCTTGATAATTTGGAAAAAAAAATCACAAATTGTTGAGAAAAAAGCCAGAAAGTAAACAAAAAGTTTCAGATTTAGAAGAAAAAAGGATCAAATTTAGGAGAAAAAGTGGAAGTTTCAGAGACAAAAGTGATGAAAAGTTAATTGTGTGTCTCAGAGGTGTTGAGTGTGAACTGGCAGCTGAAGGGAATTCTCAGCATCTTAGCAGACTTGTGAGCAGAAACCTGACTGGGCTCCAGTCTTTCACCTTGATGCAGCACTAGAGGCCACTTGGCTTCAGCGTTCCAAGTCTGAGCAGGTCCAGAAACTGGGACTTGTGCGTCCCAGACTGCTGCATCATCCAATCAGTGAAGCTTCTGCTCCTCACCATGATGGTTCTGACATGGTCGCTACACACAGCTGAAACTGAGCAGCTCAACCATCTGACTTCCTCACAGTCAGTCAGCAGATCTTTGCATCCACACCGTTGGTTGAAGCACATTTGCATCTCCAGGAAGCAGTCCAGAAGATTGGAATGGATTTCCCATCATGCACCACTGTCATCCAAACTTTCAGAACAGGCAGTGAGTAGAAGAGATGATAGAAAATCCTTGCAGCTAAAAGTGATTCAGTGAGGAAAAGCTGCTCTCAGCTTTCTTTGAAAACCCAACCATGACTGACTGTGGAGTGGAGCTTTGCTAAGACGCCAACCGTGTTACCCTGCTGTCCTGGTTCTGGTTCAGGGAGACTGGGAACTAATACAGTCAGTTATATCACACAACTAGACTAGAAATGTTTTAGCAAGGTGGGGAAGGAAAAGGAGCACTGTCACTTTAAAAACAGAAAGGATTATACACACGTGGATAAAATTGTTGGTACCCCGCTGTTAATGAAAGAAAAACCCACAATGGTCACAGAAATAACTTATAATATAATAATAATCTGACAAAAGTGATAATAAATAAAAATTCTATGAAAATTCTATGAAAATTAACCAGTGAAAATCAGACAATGCTTTTGAATTGTGGTTCAACAGAATTATTTGAAAAAAACAAACTCATGAAACAGGCCTGGACAAAAATGATGGTACCCTTAACTTAATATTTTGTTGCACAACCTTTTGAGGCAATCACTGCAATCAAACGATTTCTGTAACTGTCAATGAGACTTCTGCACCTCTCAGCAGGTATTTTGGCCCACTCCTCATGAGCAAACTGCTCCAGTTGTCTCAGGTTTGAAGGGTGCCTTCTCCAGACGGCATGTTTCAGCTCCTTCCACAGATGTTCAATAGGATTTAGATCAGGGCTCATAGAAGGCCACTTTAGAATAGTCCAATGTTTGGCTCTTAGCCATTCTTGGGTGTTTTTAGCTGTGTGTTTTGGGTCATTATCCTGTTGCAAGACCCATGACCTGCGACTGAGACCAAGCTGTCTGACACTGGGCAGCACATTTCTCTCTAGAATACCTTGATAGTCTTGAGATTTCATTGTACCCTGCACAGATTCAAGACACCCTGTGCCAGATGCAGCAAAGCAGCCCCAGAACATAACAGAACCTCCTCCATGTTTCACAGTAGGGACAGTGTTCTTTTCTTGCTATGCTTCATTTTTGCGTCTGTGAACATAGCGCTGATGTGCCTTGCCAAAAAGTTCCAGTTTTGTCTCGTCTGTCCATAGGACATTCTCCCAGAAGCTTTGTGGCTTGTCAACATTCAATTTGGTAAATTCCAGTCTGGCTTTTTTATGATTTGTTTTCAACAGTGGTGTCCTCCTTGGTCATCTCCCATGAAGTCCACTTTGGCTCAAACAACAACGGATGGTGCGATCTGACACTGATGTACCTTGACCTTGGAGTTGACCATGAATGTGTTTAGAGGTTGTTCTGGGCTCTTTTGTTACCATTCGTATTATCCGTTTCCTCCTGTGGCCACGTCCAGGGAGGTTGGCTACAGTCCCATGGATCTTAAATTTCTGAATAATATGTGCAACTGTAGTCACAGGAAATGAGAAGAATCTCCAGATTCTCAGGGCTGCGAGAAGCAAAGTTCAGCAGACTGCTCGGCGCTGCGCCAACGAGTACTGGACTCAGCTCAGCCAAGACATTCAAGCCGCTGCCATAACAGGGAACATCCATGGTATGTACGATGGCATCAAGAAAGCACTTGGTCCGGCTCAGAGCAAGACAGCCCCCCTCAAATCCTCCACTGGGGAGATGATCACAGAAAAGAACAAGCAGATGGAGAGATGGGTGGAGCACTACTCCGACCTCTACTCCAGACAGAACACCATGACACCATCAGCCCTTGATGCCATCAATTTCCTGCCATCCATGGATGAACTTGATGCCGAGCCAACCATCGACAAACTCAGCAAGGCCATTGATAGCTTGGCCGCTGGCAAGGCACCCGGCAACGACGGCATACCCCCCGACCTGATCAAGCACTGCAAGACCGCCCTACTGCTGCCATTGTATGACGTCCTCTGTCAGTGCTGGAAGGAAGGTGCCGTACCACAGGACATGAGGGATGCCAAGATCATCACCCTCTACAAAAACAAAGGGGAGAGAAGTGACTGCAACAACTACAGGGGCATCTTCCTCCTCAGCACTGTTGGCAAAGTCTACGCACGAGTTGTCCTCGTTCGTCTACAGAAGCTTGCCGAACGTGTCTACCCCGAGTCTCAGTGTGGCTTCCGCGCTGGGTGATCGACGGTGGACATGATATTCTCCATCCGCCAACTCCAGGAGAAATGCAGAGAACAGAACATGCCCCTGTACGTCGCCTTCATTGACCTTACCAAAGCATTCGATCTGGTCAGCAGAGAAGGCCTTTTCAAGATCCTGCCAAAGATAGGATGCCCACCAAAGTTGCAAAGCCTCATTGAATCGTTTCACACCAACATGCAGGGGATGGTGCAGTACGACGGCAACGTCTCAGAGCCATTCAATATACACAGTGGAGTGAAACAGGGCTGTGTACTTGCACCAACCCTCTTTGGGATTTTCTTGCACCAACCCTCTTTGGGATTTTCTTTGTTATGCTCCTGAGGCATGCCTTCAGCACAGCAACAGAGGGAATCTATCTGCATACAAGATCTGACGGCAGGCTTTTCAACCTCGTCCGCCCGAAAGCCAGAACCAAAGTACGTGAGGCTCTAATCAGAGATATGCTGTTCGCAGACGATGCTGCAGTCGCAACCCACACACAACAGGAGCTTCAGACCCTGATGGACCGCTTCTCCCAGGCATGCATGGACTTCGGGCTTACCATCAGCCTGAAGAAGACTAACGTCTTGGCGCAAGGCACGGAAGCACCACCAGCCATCACCATCAACGACTACAAGCTGGAGGTCATGAATCAGTTCACGTACCTGGGGTCCATGATCAGCAGCAACCTCTCCCTTGATACAGGGATTGACAAGACGATTGGAAAATCAGCCTCCACACTCGCTCACCTCACCACATGAGTGTGGGAGAATCCCAAACTCTCTGTCAAGACGAAGATGGCAGTGTACAACGCCTGCGTCATCAGCACACTGCTCTATGGGAGTGAGACGTGGACAACATACGCCCGGCAGGAAAAGAGACTGAACTCCTTCCACTTGCGCTGCATTCGCAGCATCCTGGACATATCCTAGCAGGACAAAGTGTCCAACACAGAAGTCCTGTCCCACGCCGGCCTTCCCTCCATGTTCACTCTACTCAGGCAGTGCCGGCTCCGCTGGCTAGGCCATGTTCACCGTATGGAGGATGGCAGAATCCCCAAAGACGTCCTCTACGGAGAACTGGCGACTGGCAGGAGAGACGCTGGCCGCCCACAGCTGTGCTTCAAAGACGTCTGCAAGAGAGATATGAAGGCCCTGGAGATCAACACAGAGTGCTGGGAGGACCTCACAACGGACCGTTTCAAATGGAGAGGCACCCTGACCAGACAGCTCAAGGCGGGTAAAGAGAGACTGACTGCTGCAGCAGATGAAAAAAGGACCCGCAGGAAGAACTGCCACAGCTCCAGCAGCACGGAGACCACCCACAAGTGCAACCTGTGTGACAGGGACTGCCATTCGTGCATCGGCCTGTTCAGCCACAGGCGGTGCTGTTCCAGCAGAGTAGATGTTTAGGACTCTCTTCCGTGGTCATCATAGACTGACGGAGTCCGACAATGATCTCCCTAGGGTTGCCAGGCAGCAGCGAGACCTGCTCAGTTCCAGCACGCACTCAGCACATTCAACACTTGTACATACATGCACTCACACAATACACTTGGGTGAATAAAGGAGTTAATTGTACTACTCGAGTCTGTCTTCTGTCCCCTGGGTCCAACCATCATGTCAGTATGACTCCGTCCAAGCGACCCAGCACACAGCGCGCTAACGCGCTGTCTTAACACCTTAGACGCTCGAGTAGAGCAGCTAGGTTATCAACAAAATGTAATTCTCACCCAGCTTACTCAGATTAACAGCCGGTTGGATCGCCTGGAAGGACAGCAGGTGTTTCTTCCGGCCACCGGAGCACCACCAGGCCCTGCTAGCTCCCCGCCTAGCCAGGTTAGCCAGGCTCCCCCAACCCGTCTCACTCCCGTGCCTACACCTGCTCGCTTCAGTGGGAAACTCGGTGAGGCACGGGGTTTTTTGTTGCAATGTGAGACAGTTTTCCACGGGTTCCCAGGGACTTCCCCACCGACCATAGCAAGATAGGCTATATAGCTAACCTTCTAGAAGGTAGAGCACTAGCCTGGGCCTACACGGTAATGGATAAGCCCTGCTACGCCAATTTAATTTACTGGCAATTCCTAGCTGATTTCACCGAAGTGTTTGACCACTCCGATCAGGACTCTGTGCTAACTACCCAGCTATTAAACCTCCGACAGGGCAGCAGGGCTGCTGCCGACTATGCTGTCGATTTCCAGGTAGTGGCAGCAGAGGTCGGGTCGGAAGATGCTTCGTTGTGCAGCATATTTATCCGTAGCCTAAGCCCTGAACTGAGGGATGAATTAGCCACCCGGGACGAGCCTGACTGATTGAATGAGCTAATCTCCCTTACCATCAGTTTAGACAACAGACTGAAGGAGCATGCTGCCGAGCAAAGAGCCTCTAGCTGCTCAAGCGCGCAACGTCTCCGCTCCTCTCGGCCGTCCCAGCTGGCGCTGCCCCCTCCGGAGGAACTTCTGGGGCAGGAGGATATGATCATTGGGTGCTCTGGGATTTCGGCTGCTGAGAGACAGCGCTGTAAGGAATTGGGGTTGTGTTTTTACTGTGGTAGTGCCTCTCATGAAGTGGCTGAATGTACTAATCGGGTAAAAGAGGAGGTCCGTGGGTCACAGTAGGGGGACTCACAGATGCAGCCCAGTCAAAGCCCCTCACTAGTTGCCTCATTCCCATTTGGCTCATTTCCAAACACATTGAACACTCCACTCATGCAGTCACTGACTCAGGGGCTGAGCAGAGTTTCATTTCAGGAGACCTGGCAACCTAATCACCCTGTCAAAGGCGCCACTAATGGCTATTTCCCAACAGACTGCCCCTGTGTCAGTAATTATCTCAGGGAACCATCGGGAGAACCTCCGCTTCCTGGTGCTGCCCACCTCCACCTCTCCTGTCATCTTGGGCTACCCCTGTTTGTGGTTGCATAGCCCCACGTTTGACTGGCAGCCTGGGAGCATCATCTCATGGAGCCCGTTTTGCCTCAGCGCATGTCTTCAGTCGGCAGCGTGTGCCCCGTCGGTGTCTGTGACCCCACCAGTGTCGCCCCCCCCCTTCCCCGACCTGTCCAAGGTACCGGAGATTTATCACGATTTGGGGGCTGTCTTTAGCAAGTCATGGGCGCTGTCCCTTCCCCCCCACCGCCCCTATGACTGCGCCATCAATCTCAGGGCTGGTGCCCCGCTTCAGTCGAGCTGTTTATACAGCCTGTCTGTTCCAAAACAGGAGGCGATGGACACCTATATCAAAGAATCGCTCAGCTCTGGGATCATCCGCCCATCTTCATCAGCGGTGGGTGCGGGATTTTTTTTTTTTGTGGGTAAAAAGGATGGCTCCCTGCGCCCATGCATTGACTTCCGGGGCCTCAATGAAATCACGATTAAGGACAAGTACACACTGCCCCTCATGAACTCGGCCTTCAACTCTCTCCAGGGGGCCTCTTGGTTCACCAAGTTGGATCTCCACAACGCGTACCATCTCGTGCGGATCAAGGAGGGCGACGAATGGAAGACGGGATTCTAGACCCCAAGCGGCCATTTTGAGTATCTGGTGATGCCGTTTGGGTTGACCAATGCTCCGGCCGTCTTCCAGCGTCTCATCAACGACGTCCTCCGAGACTTCCTGGGCTCCTTCGTTTTCGTGTACCTTGATGACATTCTCATCTTCTCCCGGTCCTTGGAGGAGCATCAGGTACACGTGAGGCGGGTCCTTCAGCGGCTCCTGGAGAACCAGCTGTATGTCAAGGCCGAGAAGTGTGAGTTCTACGCCGGAGACGTCTTTTTTGGGGTTCGTGGTCTCACACAATCAAGTGCTCCCCGACCCAGCCAAGGTCAAGGCGGTGGTGGATTGGCCCACCCACTCATCCAAAAAGCAACTGCAGGGGTTTCTGAGGTTTGCTAACTTTTATCGTCGCTTTGTGCCCAAGTTTGGAATAATTGCTCACCCGCTGACCAGCCTCACGTCCCCCAAGATCCCCTTTTGCTGGACTGAGGAGGCTGCTGCAGCATTCAAGAAGCTCAAGGAGGAGTTTGCTTCATCCCGTGTCCTGACACAGGTGAACCCACATCTCCAGTGCTTGGTGGAGGTAGACACTTCGGACTCCGGAGTAGGGGCGGTGCTCTCCCAATGCTCACCTGTCGACAGGGTGATTCGGCCCTGCTCCTTCTTCTCTCGCCGCCTGCAACCCGCTGAGAGGAACTGCAGCATCGGTGACAGGGAGTTACTGGCGGTCAAGCTCGCCTTGGAGGAGTGGAGACATTGGTTGGAGGGTCCTGCTCAGCCCTTCGTCGTATGGACTGATCATAAAAATCTGGAATATCTGAGGATGGCGAAGCAATTGAACTCTCGTCAGGCCCGCTGGTCCTTCTTCTTTGGGCAATTTAATTTCATGATCACTTACCGCCCTGGGAGCAAGAATCTGAAGCCAGACGCTCTCTCCAGGCAGTTCTCGGCGGAGACTTCCGAGGATCAGGAAGAAACCATCCTCCCTCCGTCCTGCGTTGTGGGCACCCTCATGTGGGAGATCCGGGATAAGATAATGAAGGCACAGGAGGCAGAGCCCGATCCGGGAGGTGGTCCCCCAGGGCGATTGTTTGTTCTCACGCCAGTCAGGGGCGAAGTCATCCAGTGGGCCCATGCCTCAAAATTAGCATGTCATCCTGGGGTTTCTCGCACCATCACGCTGCTCCAAAGGGAGTTCTGGTGGCCGGGACTGAGGAGGGACGTGACCAACTACATCCGGGCCGCGCAGTGCGCCACCGGGAAATCTTCCTATTCTCCCCCGGCCGGTCTGCTTCACCCCCTGCCGGTCCCTACTCGCCCATGGTTTCACGTGGCCTTGGACTTTGTGACAGGCCTCCCCCCATCCAACCACTTCATCACAGTCCTGACAATCGTCGACCGCTTCTCCAAGGTGGCCCACTTCGTGCCCCTTCGGGGGCTGCCGACAGCACGAGAGACGGCGGACCTACTGGTGCAGCATGTGGTCCATCTCCATGGAATCCCCTCGGACGTCGTCTCGGATTGGGGCCCCCAGTTTGTGTCCCAGGTTTGGAGGGCGTTCTGTCAGGCGTTGGGGGCGACGGCGAGCCTGTCATCGGGGTACCATCCCCAAAGCAATGGCCAGTGTGAACGGGCGAATCAGGAGCTGGAGGCCGCCCTTCGCTGCGTCATTTCGTCCAGCTCTTCTTCTTGGAGCAGCTTCTTACCTTGGATCGAATACGCCCACAACTCCACGGTGTCCTCGGCGACTGGGATGTCCCCCTTCAGGGCGTCGTTGGGGTATGATCCACCACTGTTCCCAGAGGAGGAGGAGGAGGTGGCAGTGCCTTCTGTCCAGGCCCACGTCAGGCGCTGCCGCCAGCTCTGGACCATCACCCGCAGGGCTCTCCTCAGGACCACGGAGCATAACACAAGGATGCCCAACTGCCACAGGAGACCAGCACCCGAATACAAGGTGGGTCAGCAGGTTTGGCTCTCCACTCATAACATTAATGTGCCAGCCGAGAAACTCAAGCTGACTAAGCGTTTCATCGGGCTCTTCCCCATTGTCTGCATAATTAACCCTGTGTCTGTGCGCTTAGCTCTCCCCTCTTCCATGCACATCTGCCCTACCTTTCACGTTTCCCAGGTGAAGCCCGTCGCGACCGATCCCCTCTGCCTGCCCCCTGCGGCGTCTCCCCCTCAGAGGATGATCAACGACCACCCGGCTTGGGGGGTCACTGCCATCTTGGACGTCCACCGGCGGGGTTGGGGCTTTCAGTATTTGGTGGAGTGGGAAGGATTCGGCCCCGAACACCGGTCCTGGATTTGCCCAGCGTTGATCCTTGACAAGCAGCTCATCTGTGACTTCCATTGGGCGCATCCAGGTAGGATGGGACAGATGCCTGGAGGCACCTCTAGAGGGGGGAGTACTGTCATGGCGGCCGCTGGGCCATCATCAGTCCCAGCTGTGCGCACACCTGCCATTAATCCCCAGTGGGCTATAAGAGCCAGACCTGCTGACAGCTCAGCACGGAGTCGTCTGTCAGAAATACGGAGCCACGTCCCGCGTTCTCAGCCACAGCCTGATGCTACGCCTGACCCTGCTCTTCACGCCACGCCACGTAAGCTACTCTCGCACTTACCTTGCCAAGCAACTCTCCCCTGTGCACAGGTGGATCCTCCGGGCGGCGGATCAACCTTTCTTGGCGGCAGCTCAGCTCCTCCCCGGCACTGGAGTCGTCCCTCCATCTCACGACACTGAGCAGCACTCTCCCCTCCTGGCAGTTGCTCGCTGAGTGAGCAGAGGCTCAACATCGCCACCTGCAAGTAAGCGGCAATCATTATCACTTTCCCCGCTACTGTGCAGTATTAATCCCTCTTCTCTATCTCCCTAGGGTTGCCAGGCAGCAGCGAGACCAGCATTTGCCAGGGCTGATTTGACTTGAGAAAATGCGTGCTCCCGCTCGGGAGACCATTCGATTTTATTCGTGGGTTTCTGTTTTTTTAGTGCAGCGTACAATGGTTGCATGAGCTGCGCTGCGCTGAGGAGGAAATGGTTATAAAAATTAACCATTCCCAAAAACTCCTGTAACGCTTTGACCATTTGAGGTTGGGGAAAATTTGTTATTGCGCACACTTTATCGGGCAGAGGGACCGCTCCTTCTGGCGAAACGCGATGCCCCAAAAAATCAATCTGCGCCACCCCAAACTGACACTTCGCTGGGTTAATTATTAACCCGTGCTCTGCCAGCCTCCGGAAAACTGCTGTGAGGTGGCTTTCGTGTTCATCTTCGGACGTGCTGGCTACCAAAATGTCGTCCAAGTAGACGAACACGAAAGGGAGGTCGCGTAGAACCGCATCCATCATGCGCTGGAACGTCTGTGCGGCACCCTTGAGTCCAAAAGGCATGCGCAAAAACTCAAAAAGCCCGAAAGGAGTTATTACCGCTGTTTTGGGTATGTCCTGAGCGCACACTGGAACCTGATGGTAACCGCGTATTAAATCTATTTTAGAAAAAATGCGTGCCCCCGCCAAATGAACCGAAAAATCTTGGATGTGTGGGATCGGGTAGCGGTCGTGTGCAGTGGCGTTATTCAACCTGCGGAAATCACCGCAAGGTCGCCACGAGCCATCAGCCTTTGGGACCATATGCAATGGTGAAGCCCAGGGGCTTTTCGAACGCCTGATGATGCCCAGTTTTTCCAGATTGGCAAACTCCTCACGCGCTATGGCCAGTTTAGCTGAGTCCAGGAACCGAGCTTTTGCAAAAACGGGCGGGCCGGTGGTAGTGATATAATGTTCCACCCCATGTTTAGCCACTGTCGCCGAAAACGTTGGGACTGTGAGTGCTGGGAACTGAGTGAGGAGTGAGTGAAACTTACCACCCGCAGCTGTGATGCTGGCTTGTGCAGTTGGCGCAACTGAGGAAGCTCAAGCTACCCACCAAGATGTTAGTGCAGTTCTACACAGCCATCATCGAGTCCATCCTCACCACCTCCATAACCGTGTGGTACGCAGGAGCCACTGCCAGGGACAGACTAAGGCTGCAGCGCGTCGTGCGCACTGCTGAGAAGGTGATCGGCTGCAAGCTCCCATCTCTCCTGGATCTGTACATCTCCAGGACCCGGAGGCGTGCTGGCCGGATCATAGCCGATCCCTCACACCCTGGTCATGTACTGTTTGCCCCCCTCCCCTCTGGTAGAAGACTTCGGTCCATCCAGACTAAAACCTCCCGTCACATGAACAGCTTCTTCCCCTCTGCCATCAGACTGCTGAACACTAAGTGACTTATTGACTCTCGTGCACCATGTACAGCAGCTCAACCAGACTCATGTCAATCATCACTGTTTTCTTCCTGCATTACCGACTGCACTATATAGTTCTCCACAGTATCTGCTGCTGGCTAATATATATTTTAACTGTTGACCAGTATCACTTAATCTTATCCTACACTTTATTACATGTATAGTTTATTTCTTATCTTATCATGTTTAATGTTGCAGCATTGTACCGAGACAAATTCCTAGTTTGTGTACTACATGAACAATGGCAATAAACCTGATTCTGATTCTGATTCTGATTCTGATTCTGGCGGTGCCACTCGAGCTGTGCAGGGGATAGAGTGAAAAGAGAGTGCATTAACCAGACGTCTGTTAGCAAGGTCAACCAATAAACCATGTGAGCACAAAAAATCAGCCCCTAACATGTTGAAATTGACTGCCGCTACAACAAAAGTCCACTCAAATGCACGGCCCTGCAAAGACAGAAGCAGAGTCCTCTCAGTGAAGGTCTTAATGGCTGAGCTGTTCGCTGCCAACACTGACACCCGGGGAACCTTAGATGGCGTCAGCCGGTCCGCGTAGGAAGGCGTGATGAAGCTCAGCTGGGAGCCCGTGTCCACGAGGAAATGCCTCCCTGAGCGTGCATCCGTAAGGTAGAGCAGCTTGTTCTCCTCTCCGAGGGTCGCAGCCACTACCGACCCCCGGTCTTGGCATTTCCTGAACGCTTGAAGTGGCACGGTGGGAGGCACTTGCGTGCCCTCTCTGCAAAGCGGCGATGATAGAAGCAAAGGACGTCATCCACTCCGTGTCGCCTGGTCCTCGCTGCTGCCGTCGTCGGCGAGTCTGGTGCTGCAACCACTGGCCCCATGCCGTCTCCGAACGTTGCTCCTAGCTCCGCTGCTGCGGCCGAAACCGCACTCCATTTGTGGGCGTCGACGAGTCGCTGCGCCTCCTTGCTCAGCCCATGGTAGTCTCGCCAGGCCAACCGAGGTGAGTCTGCCAGGGTAACTCTCACCGCTGGCGGCAGGGTCCAGAGGAAAAGGTGGGCGAAGATAAACTCGCAATCCTCGGAGTCTTTCAGCCTCAGCATTTTCACCATCAGGTCTATGGGTCTGTCGTTCTCTGACTCTATCAACGCTAGGAGCCCCTCTGCTCGCTGTTGCACTGAGGGGGTGAAATGGCTGATGAGCGCAGCCTTCAATGCGCTGTATTTGTCGCTGTCAGGTGGGTGATTGACCAGATCTTCCACCCTCTGGACTGTGTGGCTGTCCAGCTTCGCCACCACATGGTAGAATTTCGTGTCGTCTCTTGAGATTTTTCGGAGGTTGAACTGCGCCTCGACCGCACTAAACCAGGAGCGCGGACTATGCTGCCAGAAGTCGGGCAGCTGGAATGTGGTGGCAGCCATCAGGCTGGCTTCTACCAAGCCCCGCTCGGGAGAATTATTTCTGCTCATGCTTCGTCGTAAGGTCACCAGTGTGGAGAATGTGCGGAAGGATGAGACTGAGTTATTCCTCAGATTCAGCTTTATTGACAATCACATACTCCAACAATCTCTAAGCCGGAAAAGAGGAAGAATAATCTCACATCACATCATTTTATACCTCGGACATCAAAACTCAAGTCACATGGTGTTTAAGCAAACATACAGTCACATATTAACCCCTTTGATCTTCACACCATTGTCCTTTAGTCTCTGGTGGTCCGGAAATCTCTCCAGGTTATCTCGCTTCTCTGGTGGTCCGGAAATCTCTCTAGGTCATCTCGCTGAAACAAAGGTCAAATCTCACACTCTCTCGTTGTCTCTTGGAGGCTTGGTCCTTTTGTTCCATGAGACATGCAGCATACAATAAACACACAGCAATATATTTGTGGAGCATATATAACCAACATATGTGCCCACATTACAGCCTTTAAAACACCTTATGGCAGTTTCCAATTTAGGGTTATGCCATTTGGCCTTCAGGGGGAACCTGCAACTTTTCAGCGGCTCATGGACCAAGTATTGAGAAGAGTATTGAACTTTGCAGCTGCCTATTTGGATGACGTAGTCATCTATAGTCAGACTTGGGAAGAACATTTGGTACACCCTGGGCAGGTCCTTCAGTTGATTAAGAGGGCAGGACTGACAATCAATCCATGCAAATGTGCGTTTGGACAGCAGCAGGTGGAGTACCTGGGACATGTGGTTGGTCAGGGGGTCATTAGACCACGAGTAGGTAAAGTGGATGCCATCTGGACCTATCCTGTGCCCACCACTAAGAAGAAGGTACGATCATTCATGGGAATGGTAGGATGGTACAGTAAATTTATTCCCCACTTTGCTGAAAGAGCAGCAGTTTTGACTGACCTCACTAAGGCTTCAGCACCAAATAGGGTAAAATGGACAGAGGAGTGTGACAGAGCTTTTGAGGATCTGAAGAGTGCTATTTCTGGTGAGAAGGTTCTCTACAGTCCAGATTTTGCTCGTCTATTTATCTTACAGACAGACGCTTCAGGAGTTGGCATTGGAGCAGTACTTCTCCAGGAGGAGAAGGGAGAGAGACACCCAGTACTGTTCTTGAGCCGTAAGTTGTTGGACCGGGAGACGAGATATTCTACGGTAGAGAAGGAATGTCTTGCCATGAAATGGGCAATAGGGTCTCTCAAATACTATTTACTGGGGCGTGATTTTGTGTTGGAGACAGATCATCGGGCCCTACAGTGGCCGGACAGGATGAAGGACATGAACAGTCGTCTCACAGGGTGGTATGTGTCCCTTCAACCGTACAATTTTACTGTTCGGTATGTGGCAGGGAAAACTAACCCTGTGGCAGATAGTCTCTCCAGAGTACATGACTCTTAGAGTACTGTACTCTTGGGAAAAGGGGGGAGGAAATGTGACGACGGAGTGTCACCACTGCTATGATTTATTGTATGTGTGATTGTGTTATACTGTATGTGTAGTATTGTAAATGTCAATTTCAATATCAATACATCAGATTTATATAGCGCTTTATCATAGACACTCAAAGACGCTTTACAGAAATTAAGGGTCATTCACCACCTGGATGGATGAAGCAGCCACAATACGGCGCCATCCCTTTTTTTTTAACCATTCACACACATTCACACCAAGGGCCACTTTAGAGTCTCCAATTAACCTAACCAAACAATTTGATTGTTTGTTGAAGTGCTCACATTATTTCTAGGATCTGTCTTTGACTAATTGAAATGCCTTTTGTGAGATAATTGTTTGGTTAATTATTTGGGTAAACAATTGGTGATTATTTAACACACATACCTTTGCCAACATGCTTCCTGAGGGTGTCCAGGCAAAAGACTCTGTTAGGGGTTGAATGCCTTTTAAAGGACACCAGCAGGAAGGAAGCATGTGATGGTGAGTCAGAGGGGTGATTTAAATTTGTAAATAGGGGTTTAAATTATTTAGTGAATTATTTATGGTATTATTTATTCTCTGTGATGTATATTTATTTTGTAAATAGGTGGGGAATTATTTATGGACTTTTTAGATGTTAGTGGGTATGTGTGGAAAATGAAAATGTTATTGTCTTACCTAGGACATGGTATGTCCTAATTGATGTTAATTATCTCAGTCAGTATATAACAGGTGTGGTTATTGATAATGTTGTTGTTGGGGGGGGGGATGGGGTAAGAAAGTTGTTGGTCTACCTTAAAGATACGGGGCTAATTAATTAATAGAATATAGGGTTGTTTTTTTTTTGTTTTTTTTGTTTTTTTGAGGATGATTGGGGTATAATGTCTGGCCCACACTCCAACGCTGGATGGCGGTAATGCGCCTTTAAGTTGGGTGCCCCCGCCAAAAATAGAAGAAGAAGATAATGTTGTTGGATTGTTGATGAAGAGTCATGTCGGTGTGAAGATGACGGATATTATTTGGATTATTACCTGCAAGTGTTTGAAATAAAAAGAAAAATGGCTGATTGTAAGTTGCCTCAAAGCCTTCATTCCTAAGAGCCTCGTTTTCTACGTTACAAGCACTTTGTGATTCTGTCTGTGAAAAGTGCTCTATAAATAAACATTATTATTATTATTATTATTATTATTATTAACTCTTTAACAGCAGCAGGAACAAAGCTGTTTTTGTAGCCCTGGGTTTTACTTTTTGGGACAGCAAACCTCCGTCTGGATGGAAGAAGCTGAAAGTTGCAGTGCAAAGGGTGGGAGTCATCATTTAAAATGGAGGTAGCCATCCTCTGTACCTGTCTGGTGTACAGGGATGTCAGGCTCAGCTGTGACTCACCAAGCAAACGACTGGACCATCTAACTACCTGATCCAAGGATTTCCTCTGTTTCAGTTTTATCTGACAAAACAGATTCAATAAAAGCCAGATAAAACATTGTCATCATGGTTCGGTCAATTTGGAAGCGTGCAAGTTTCCTCAAACAATGCAAATGTTACTGACCCTTTTTGCACACCCTTTCACAGTTCTCTTCAAAGTTTAAATTACTATCAATAATCGTCCCAAGATATTTGTAGGATTGTACACATTCAGTGGTCTGGCCTTTTAGTACAGTGACTTCGTGCCTGGAAGTTTTCCTCCTAAAGTCAATAATCATGTCTTTAGTTTTTGTCGTATTCAGCTGCAGGTAGGAATCCTCACACCAGTGAACAAAATCATCAACTACTGGGCCGTGGCCACTCTCACCATCCTGGAGGAGACTGACAACAACTGAGTCATCAGCATACTTTATAATGTGTCTGTTGTCATGTCTGCTCCGACACATGTTTGTGTACAGGATGAAGAGTAGTGGTGACAACACACACCCCTGAGGAGAGCCAGTAGAAGAGCACTTTTGATCAGACAATGTACCATTGACCCTTAATCTCTGTGTCCTGTTGGTTAAAAAATCTAGAATCCAACCCACCAGATTATTGCTCAAAACAAATTGTTGCAGGAGCATTTCAACTAAAACATGAGGTTGGATTGTATTAAAGGCGGAAGAAAGTCCACAAATAAAAGCCTGGCGTGTGTCCCATTAAAATCCAGATATTTAAAAAGCATGTTTAGCAGAGTGACAGTGGCATCCTCCACTCCTCTGTGAGGCCTATAGGCAAACTGCAAAGGATCCAATGCATGCTCAGTCTGCTTTAGGACCTCAAATCCGACCAGTTTTTCAAAAATTTTCATTAAAATTGAAGTCAAAGCAACTGGTCTAAAGTCGTTTACTGTTTTAGGACAGCTGGATTTTGGAATGGGAACAATCACGGCATCTTTCCAGATCTTAGGCATATGTTGTGTCTGTAAGGACTTATTGAAAATGTAGTGAAATACAGGACTCAATTCATGTGCACAAGGCTTTACCAATCGCCCACATATATTATCAGGGCCCGGACTTTTGTTCACTTTTACAGCACAGAACGCCCTTTGAACATCCTGCACCTCAACATTAAAGTGCTGATTGTCTTTGAGTTTCTGTTTCAAATCTTGGGTTTCTGTGCTAAAATCAAAGGAATCAAAACGACCATAAAAACAATTAAGAGCATTAGCCAGCTCTGTGTCTGAATTAAAACCATCTAAAAACACACGATTACTGCGCTCTGTGCTCTGAAGGCCTGCAATAGTTGTCATACTGGCCCAGGCTGAACCAAGCTTCTTTGTTGCCATCTTGCTTTCCAACTCTGATTCATAATTCTGTTTTGCTCTTAAAATTTCGGCCTTCAGCTCTTTTGTGGCAACCTGTAGCTCAGAAACAGACCCCTGTTTAAAGGCAAGTGCTTTCCTCTGTAAGCAGGATTTAACTGATTTTGTAACCCATGGCTTGTTGTTGGGATATACACTACCGTTCAAAAGTTTGGGGTCACCCAGACAGTTATTTTGTGTTTTCCATGAAAAGTCACACTTATTTACCACCATGAGTTGTAAAATGAATAGAAAATATAGTCAAGACATTGACAAGGTTAGAAATAATGATTTGTATTTGAAATAATAATTTTTTCCTTCAAATTTTGCTTTCGTCAAAGAATCCTCCATTTGCAGCAATTACAGCATTGCAGAGGGTTTTCTAATCATCCATTAGCCTTCTGACGCAATGAGCAAACACATTGTACCATTAGAACACTGGAGTGATAGTTGCTGGAAATGGGCCTCTATACACCTATGTAGATATTGCACCAAAAACCAGACATTTGCAGCTAGAATAGTCATTTACCACATTAGCAATGTATAGAGTGTATTTCTGATTAGTTTAAAGTTATCTTCATTGAAAAAAAGTGCTTTTCTTTCAAAAATAAGGAAATTTCTAAGTGACCCCAAACTTTTGAACGGTAGTGTATTTTGACACGTTTACGTGGAACGATCATATCTCTACAGAAAGCCATGTATGAGCATGTGACGTCCACCAAAGAGTCCAAATCATCCCTGCAGGACAGTGTGAACACCTCCCAGTCTGTACAGTTAAAGCATTCCTAGAGGCAGTGCACTGAATCCTCTGTCCACACGTCTGTGTCTCTGGTCTTCACCTTGTCTCTTCTGAGAGCAGTTTTATATGTGTGCAGCAAATGTACACAGTTGTGATCTGAGGATCCTAAAGGAGGAAGGGGAAGTGATTTATAGGCTCTCTCTATGGATCCATAGCACAGGTCCAATGTCTTTTTTCGCCTGGTTGGGCAGGAGACATACTGATAAAAGTTTTTAAGTGTCTTCTTTAAAGAAACATGGTTAAAATCCCCAAGGATAAAATTTGGAGCCTCTGGGGAAATCGACTGCAACCGCTGTACCACTTCAAAGATGGTGCTGGAGGCGGAGGCAGCGTCCGCTCTCGGGTGAATGTACACAGTCATTATGAAAAGTTGGGGGAACTTGCGGGGCAGATAAAAGGGGCGTAGCGATATGGACAGAAGCTCCACATTGGGTGTACAGATGCGCTCTCTGACCGTGACAGATGTACAGTACTGTTTATTAATATATAAACATACGCCGCCCCCCTGACGTTTCCCCGTTACCTCTTCCTGCCAATCTGAGCAAAGTGGAGCTCCAAAGCCGTCAATCCACAGGTCCGCGTCCCGGTCACGTGCCGTAAGCCACGTCTCCGTGTAAGCCATGACACAGCAGTTCTTGAAGTCCTTCTGATATCGTACATTCCCTTGAATTTCATCCACTTTATTTCTCAGGGATTGTACGTTCCCCATAACAATGGAAGGAAGTCTGTTGTCCCGGCGAACGCTGGGACAGCGCGTGACGTCATCCATTCAGTAACCAGCAGGCTGCAGACAGAACACCCAGATGCTCTTCTCCTCATCTCAGGCGATTTCAACCATGTGTCACTGTCTCCCATTCTACCCACGTTTACCCAGTATGTCACATGCCACACTAGAGACAATAAAACACTGGACTTATTCTACGCAAACACTAAGGAGGCGTACACCTCATCACAACTCCCCCCACTCGGGAGATCGGATCACAACTTGGTTCATCTCCGGCCGGTGTACAAACCCCTAGTGCACAGACAACGTCCGGCCATGCGCACAGTGGAGTTATGGTCTGAGGAGACAATGGACACTCTAAAAGGCTGTTTTGATGCCACCGCCTGGAAGCAGCTCTGCGATCCACATGGTGAGGACATCGATGGCCTCATTCACACCTTCACGGGCTACCTCAGCTTCTGTGTGGACAAATCCGTTCCCATCAAGACCATACGGTGTTGCTCAAACAACAAACCCTGGATCAACCCTGAGATTAAAACACTTCTGAGAGAGAAGAAGAGGATCTTCAGGTCGGGGAACAGGGAGATGTTGAAGTCCGTACAGAGGGAGCTGAGGAGAAAGATCAGAGAAGGCAAGGACAGCTTCAGGAAGAAGATGGAGGACAAGTTGCAACAGAGCGACATCAGCGGGGTCTGGAGAAACCTCAAAACCATCTCTGGGCTCCAGAATACCTCCCCCCAGGCCACGGGGGGCAGGGAGTGGGCGAACAACCTGAATCTGTTTTTCAATAGGTTTGACCAACCGCCCTCCCCCCTGACTGCACAACAACCACTGCTGCCTCTAAAGAAATCAAGTCCTGTTGCCCACTCCCCACTCCACCAACACCCCCCCACTCCCAACACACAGCCCCCCATCCTGACCCTGACCAGGACCCAGGTGAGGACGGAGCTGAGGAAGATCAAGGCGAGGAAGGCGTCGGGACCGGACGGCATCAGCGCAAAGCTCCTCAAGTCCTGTGCAGACCAGCTGTGTGGGATTGTGACGTACATCTTCAACCTGAGCCTGAAGCTGGGGAGGGTACCACAGCTGTGGAAAACATCTTGTGTGGTACCTGTACCAAAAACTTCCCACCCCAAAGACCTGAACAGCTACAGACCGGTGGCCTTGACGTCCCACTTGATGAAGACCCTGGAGAGACTGCTCCTTGCTCACCTCCGCCCCCTGGTGGAACCAGCGATGGATCCACTCCAGTTCGCCTACCAGCATGGCATTGGGGTGGAGGATGCGGTGATCTTCCTCCTTCACCGTTCTCTGTCTCAATATGGTGAGGATCATGTTCTTTGACTTCTCCAGTGCTTTCAACACCATCCAACCGATGATCCTGAAGGACAAGCTGCTGCGCGCAGGGGTGGACCAGCACCTGTCATCATGGATCCTGGACTACCTCACGAACCGGCCTCAGTTTGTGAGAACCTGGGACTGTGTGTCCGACACGATCATCAGTAGCACGGGGGCCCCCCAGGGAACGGTGCTGGCTCCCTTCCTGTTCACTCTTTATACTGCGGACTTCTCACACAACACAACACACTGCCATCTACAGAAGTTCACTGATGACTCTGCGATCGTTGGCCTCATCTCCAATGGAGATGAAGCTGAGTACAGAGGGCTTATCCAGGACTTCATAGACTGGTGCCATCGGAACTGCCTCCAGATCAACGCAAGGAAAACTAAGGAGCTGGTGGTGGACTGCCGCAGGCATGGGCAGCCCCTCACAGCACCAGTAAATATACAGGGAACAGACATCGAGATGGTGACATCCTATAAGTACCTGGGTGTTCATCTGAACAATAAACTAGACTGGTCACACAATACTGACGCACTCTACAAGAAGGGACAGCGCAGGCTGTTCCTGCTGAGGAGACTCAGGTCTTTTGGTGTACAAGGGGCGCTGCCGAAGACATTCTATGACACGGTGGTGGCATCAGCCATCACTTTTGGAGTGGTCTGCTGGGGCAGTGGCATCACTGCAGCTGATAGGAAGAGACTGAACAAACTGATTAAGAAAGCTAGCTCTGTCCTGGGGCAGCGCCTTGATCCGGTGGAGGAGATAGGAGAGAGAAGGACGGTGGCTAAACTGTCATCTCTGCTGGAGTCCGAGTTCCACCCTATGCAGGACATACTGAATGCACTGAGGAGCTTATTTAGTAGCAGACTACATCATCCCAGGTGCACAACCGAGAGGTTTCGCAGGTCCTTCCTACCAACGGCTGTCAGACTGTATAACCTAAGCAGGGCTGCTCGCAGAGATAGCAAAAAGACGTAACAAACTAATAGTTTTTTGAATGCAAAAGATGCAATAGACTTACACAATGGTCCCCTCCGGCATACAACTAGGAAAATACCGGTCGCTATGGAGGGTGAGAATATGTATGGGCACATAATCATACCATGTAGGATAACTAAGTAGACGGTTGTGCTGTTTCATCCCATCTAGCAACAATGCTCCGTACTGTGGGTGTTTATATATTTACATATTTATTCCATCTAGCTACAATGCTCTGCACTGTGTGTCTGTGTGTGTGTGTGTATATATATTTTATAGTAATATGTACATATGTATATTAGCTGCTCTTGCTTGCTTGTTTTTTTTTCTTGCCTTCTGAATGTTGCTCTGAGTGTTGCTGTCCCTGTGCTGTTGCAATCCTGGAATTTCTCCGTTGTGGGACTAATAAAGGCTTATCTTATCTTATCTTATCTTATCTTAAGAGGAATGCGGTTAAGCTGACGCCTCCTCAGATTTAATCTTATGCCTCCACGCTTTCTGTGTTTCCTCCTCTTGTCTCTCTTTTCATTGCTGTGTCCATGAAAATCTCTTAAAATAAAGTCCGGCAGTTGCGGCACAGATTCAAACACAGATGCTGCATTATCCATGTTTAAATGCAGTAACATGTCTCTGGAATACTGTATTCTTCCCGGCATGATCGCGATTGCGCTTACCTCCAAAACAAAGAGCCGGTTGGAAAAAAACAACAGTGCAAAAACAAGGAGGAAATCCATACTGATGGAACCAGGGAGCTCTTCGTTATATAGTCCACAAACATTCAAGGACAAAAACGACACAGAGAATTTCGTTAAAACACATTAAAGTGCATAAAAACAGAGACACGGACGTCAAACTTTTTTCACCAGCTGCCGGTCGCTGCGTGTGCATGCACCCAAGCTGCTAATTTTGAACATGTAGTAGTGTAGCCTTTTATTAAGAAACCTGGTCTCAATCATACCATGTTGGCAAATTTTAGGCCTGTTTCCAAGCTGCCATTTCTCTCAAAAATTTTAGAGAAAATTGTCTACATGCAGCTGAAATATTTTCTGGATGAACACGGTATTTTGGAGGTTTTTCAATCTGGTTTCAAAGCTCTTCATAGCACAGAGACAGCCTTGTTAAGAGTTTTTAATGATGTCCTCGTAGCACGTGATTCAGGTGAATCTGCTGTTCTTGTGCTGCTTGATTTAACTGCTGCCATTGACACAGTGCACCATCATATTTTAATTTCCTGATTGCAGCACCTAGTGGGCATTTGTGGCACTGGTCTTAAGCTGCTTGGAGATGGTCTTATAGCCTTTACCTTTAACATGCTTGCCTATAATTTTCTTTCTAATCTCCTGAGACAACTCTCTCCTTTGCTTCCTCTGGTCCATGTTTAGTGTGGTACACACCATGTCACCAAACAGCACAGTGACTACTTGTCACCCTTTAAATAGGCCGACTGACTGATTACAAGTTTGTAGACACCTGTGATGTTAATTAGAGGACACATCTTGGTTGAACATGTCCCTATGGTCACATTATTTTCAATCGTTTCTAGGGGTACCATGTGGAGCCTGTAAATGAAGAGGCGGATTTGGTTCAGGCGATTTATTACACGACTCACACAAGGAGCATAGACAGAATGACATTCAAGTAGGAACTCTTCCCTTAAATACCATGACATCCTTCTAGACTCTTCTCACACACAAAAGATAATCTCCCCGTCCGACTGCAATCAACCCACTCATCCTTGACACTTCCCTGTTATCTTATTAGGGCATCTAGAAACTTCTCACACACAAAAGGTTATCTTCTCGTCCTTTGTTCCTGTCTAAGGTGGTAAACAATTAGGCTCTCCCCAGGTTGCCACCCTGCCCCCCGCCAGCAACTTAGATAGGACAAAAGGGTAACAGTCCACATGCTGTGATAGAACCATTAACATCAGTCCACATGTTGCTTGGGCTTCAGTCTTCTCCTGTATCTGCTGTAGCCAGGATTCACTGCCTCCGTGGTACTGTCATGCCGGGGGGTCGATGTTTGGGGGGGGAAACTTTTTGTCTGTCCGTGTGGGTGCTCTGGGGAATCTTTTCTCTGGGGAGCTCCCCATGGGGGTCTTCCACGCCGAGGGGCCCTCGTCAACAGCACTTGCTCGTCCGCCACAACAAAAGCGGGTTTGTGTCTGTCTATGCCAATCTTTTCCCTCCTACCCCCCAAGTCTAGCAAAAAATGCTTATCCCCTGTTTCCAGCACTCTGAACGGTCCATCATAAGGTGGGCGCAGTGGAGGGCGGTGGGCGTCATGTCTGACAAACACGAACTCCGCGTTTTTCAAAGCTTTAGGCACAAAAACGCATGGAAAACTGTGGTGGGCAGGGCCCGGCAGCGTGCTTGTGTCTATGCTACGCTGCAACAGCTGAGACGGGGAGCTGCCCGGCGCGGGATTATCTGGCAGAAACTCCCCGGGCAGCCGGAGTGGTTGTACAAAAACGAGCTCTGCCGGGGAAGCTTCCAGATCCTCTTTAGGCGCAGAACGTAACCCCAATAAAACCCATGGTAGCTTGTCTACCCAATTTGCATCCATCAGTGAAGCCCTCAGAGACGCTTTCAATGATCTATGAAAACGTTCGCATAACCCATTAGCCTGCGAGTTGTACACGGTTGTGCGGTGAATTGAGACACCCAGGCTGCGGGCCATTGTTGACCAGAGTTCGGAAACGAATTGAGAGCCTCTGTCGGACGTAATGTCTGACGGAACTCCAAAACGCGCCACCCATGCTGTTAAAAATGACGCACACCACCTCATCGGCCGTGGTTGCCGCCAGCGGAACCGCTTCTAGCCAGCTCGTGGTGTGGTCCACCATTGTCAGGAGGTGTGTGTACCCCTGTGATGGTGGGAGAGGGCCTACGAGGTCCATGTGGACATGTAATAATTTTTCGGGAGCTGGATGTAAATCTCCCTAGCTTCACCTGTTGCCACCTGTCAGTCAGAAAGCTGGAGATCCACTGGCAGGTGGAGGGGGGCACCTTGAGCTGGAGGAGTTTCTGATGAAGAATGCCTGGGATGATGGTGTTGAACGCTGAGCTGAAGTCGACAAACAGGATCCTGGCGTACGTCCCTGGGGAGTCGAGGTGTTTTAACAATACCAGCAATTAACTCCTCATTTACCTCATCGATGTGAAAAGAAACTGTTGAAAGTATTGATTTTGTGTTGTTGAGCACATTTGGCAGCACAAAGTTTTTTAATTCTTCCACAGAGTCCACAAAATATGAATTAAATTCATTTGCCAATGTAGCCTTGTCACTGATGGTCTTGCCATTGATTCTAAGTTCCTTTACCCCCTTCTGAACATTTTTTTTTTATTAGTTAAGTTATTTAAATGCCTCCATGGGGAACTGTTGTTACCCTTTGCCTGATCTATCAGTTTATTGTAATAAGATACTTTTGATTTTCGCAGCTCTTGTACCACTTTATTTCTTAAACTTTTGTACACAAGGTGATCATTTTGTAATTTAGAGGTTAATGATGTTTTCAATGCAGAATCTTGCCTCTTCATAAGTTTTCTTATTTCATTATTTAACCATGGTAGGTTAATCTTCTGTTGTCTACTTTTAATTTGTTTTGTAAATTTTTCTATAGAGTTTGTAATTATTGCAGTTATAAAATTACAACAATCATCTGCTTCATGTATTGACATGAGCTGCTCCCAATTTTGATTCTCTAAGTAATGTTCAAACTCCACAGTTTTTGATTTGGGGATAATAAAATTTAATTTGTCAATATCAACTCCCCCAAAATACTGTAGTCGCTTTTTAGTAAGTTTTCTGACAGCAAGAACCATGTTATGATCTGAGAGACCAGCTACAAGATTATAGGTTCTGGTTATTCGTTCTGGTTTATTAGCAAATACCATGTCAATAAGTGTTCTAGATTGTTTGGTTATCCTGGTGGGTCCTTTGATCATTTGTTGGTAATTAAATTTAGTCATGAGGCTTTTCAGTTTCTGTTTGTCCTTTTTATCAGACCAGTTAATATTAAAGTCACCATAAAATATTGTTTCTCTGCTCCTCTCAAGTTGTTTAACCAGATCACTTAATTCATTATAAAAAGAAGAATTGTATGACGGTGGGTTGTACAATACTGCAATGTTGAAATTCATTACCGGAGAGAGACATACATTAACAGCTAAATATTCAAGTGAAGTATTCAAATCAACCAATTGACATTTAAATTTCTCTTTGATGTAAATTAAGACACCTCTTCCCCTCCCTACCTGCCTGTCTTTTCTAAAACACTGATAACCCACAATATCGATCATATTAGTGTCTATGTTCCTGTGTAGCCAGCTTTCTGAAAGACAAAGATAGTCCAGATTTGAGTCCAACAGCAACACCGAAATCTCATCTCTTTTGGGGATTATGCTCCGTATGTTTAAATGTCCGCCGAGGATCCCCTTTGGTTTAGCCTTAGTGTCCCAAAGAACTCGTGCATGATTAACAGTTTGGAAAAATAAATGTTGTTTTTGCTTTTGTACAGCTCGGTTTTCGGATCTCGCCTCATTTGCATTTTGTTTAACTGCTCCTGCTTCCAAAAGTTTGGATGTAGCGCAGCTGTTTACAGCAGGATCAGATATGTGAGTCTGTCCAGTGCAATTCGACTCACCTGACTCGCTATGTCCAGCTGTACTGAGGCGAAGACCAGCATTATGCTGCTCCACCAGTTCAGGTGTTAGCGGGGCCGTTGACAGCAGTGGGCGATCAGCCGGTTCAGATGTTAGCAGGGCCGTTGATAGCAACAACCAATCCGCCTGCACAGATGTTTGTGCTAACCCAGTGGCCTGCTGTTTAATAGTGGCAGGTCCAGGGTTAAGGTGAATATCCCCTGCCAGAAGTAGCAGCACTAACAGTACTTTAACTGTATAGCCTCTGCCATATTGTGTTATTTGCTTAACAGCCATGTTTGCCTTATTTTGGATGCTTTTTAAAAACCAGATAGAGTACAGGGTGAAATAACCATGTCCATATCCATATAAATAAAACTTTGTAGCTTCACCTTTAATTGAGTTGGCCGGAAAACCCTTCTTGTTGCAAGTCCAGACACACAAAGACAATAAGAAGAAGTAGATAAGCAAAAAGTGGCTAGAAGTGGAGCCCATCAAACCACTCCTCACTCCGGTGTCAGCCATCTTGGATCATCTCAAATAAGCAAAACAAACAAAAAACATATGACTGACTTGAGTAGACATCAATTATCCCCAGTTGGAGGAATTCATTTGACACAGAGTAAGGATACTCAAACTCTGAAAATATGCCATTATGCTGAACATAAACTAAAAGAGATGGAGAACGATATTGATCCTGATAACCACTTTTTCAATAATATTCATAACCACTGTGAATATTACACTGAAAAGCAATTCAAAAGTCAAGCACAACTAGATGGTAAACTATCAATAATACACTTCAACAGCAGAAGTCTTAACAAAAACTTTCCACAGATTCAGGACTATTCAAAACAGCTAGACAGAAAATTTACAGCTATCACAGTCTCTGATACTTGGCTTAATGAAGAGCAGGCTCCCCTGATGGCAATAGAGGGATATCAGATGTTTCATATTAATAGATCTCAAAAAAAAGGGTGGTGGTGTTACACTGTATACTGATGACCTGTATAGGTGTAAGCTTGTAAATGGAATGTCCTTTGCACTACCAGGGATTTTGGAATGTGTTACTGTTGCGATTGACCAAGATAAAACAAAAAAAATCTAATTATAAGTTGTATATATGGAACGCCGGGAACTTGCATTGAGACATTCAGAGATAAATTAGTCGAGCTGTACAATAATATTACTAGTAAGAAAATGGTAGTAATTTGTGGGGATTTCAATATTGATTTACTAAATCCGCATCAACAAAATGTAATTACAGAGTTCATGAACTCTATGTACAGCATGAGTCTATATCCCACAATAACACATCCCAGTAGAATCACAGTTCACACTGCTACACTTATTGACAACCTGTTTGTTAATATTATTGATAAGAAAATAGAAAGTGGATTATTGACAAATGATATAAGTGACCACTTGCCAACCTTTGCACTTATCCATGGCCACACGGGGGCCAATACAGAAAAAATTTTAAAATCGTTCAGATATAAATCACCAAATGCAATCAGTTCTTTCAAAGAGGACTTGCTGAAGCAAGACTGGACAGAAGTCTATGTATCAGATGTAAATGAAGCCTATGACACATTTATAAACATTGTAACCACTCTTTATGAAAAAAAATGTCCATTAGTAAAAAAAAAAGCTTAAACATAAATTTGCTGATAAGCCATGGTTAACCAAAGGATTACAAAAGGCATGTAAAAAGAAAAATTTATTATATAAAGCTTTCCTAAAGAAAAGGACAAAAGAAGCGGAGCAGCGGTATAAAACATACAAAAGTAAGTTAACATATATAATAAGATGTAGTAAAAGAGACTTTTACAGTAAAGAACTGGAGAAAAACAGAGACAATATTAAAAATACATGGACAATACTTAACAGTATTCTTGGAAATAAAAGCAGAAATACAAGCTACCCAACCGATTTTTCAAAAAATAATAAAACGACTCAGAGTGTGAATGCAGCTTCACCTGCAGATGAATATAATAACTTTTTTGTTAACATTGGTCCTAATTTGGCTCGAGAAATACCCATTACGGTGCCTACAGGTGATATAATAAGCAAAAACACTGCTATAAAAGACTCCATTTTCATAAAGAACACAGACGGTCATTGAAATTGTTAAATTGTTTAAAAGTAAAACATCTACGGACTGTGATGGTATTGACATGCTCTTAGTCAAAACTATTATTGAATGCTTAGTGAAACCACTGACGTACTGTATATCTGTAACCTGTCTCTCCAAACAGGTATATTTCCCAATGCAATGAAAATAGCTAAAGTAATTCCGATATACAAGACGGGTGACAGAGGGGAATTCTCAAACTATAGACCAATTTCACTATTGCCGCAATTTTCCAAGATACTTGAAAAAATATTCTATGAGAGAACTGACACCTTCATACTGAAGAATAATTTATTGTGTGAGCAGCAATATGGGTTCAGACACAAGAGGACAACTGCATTTGCTCTAATGGAATTTATAGAAAAAATATCAACAGCCATTGAAAATAAAGAGTATTCAGTTGGGGTATTCCTGGATCTTAAAAAAGCATTTGATACAGTGGATCATAATTTATTATTAAAGAAACTACAAAATTGTGGTATTAGGGGGGTAGCACTGTCCTGGTTAAGTAGTTACTTAAAGAATAGATATCAGTATGTATGTGTTGGTAACAAAAACTCACAGTTACTGAAGGTTACCTGTGGAGTCCCACAGGGTTCAGTTTTGGGGCCATTGTTATTCAATATGTATATAAATGACATATGTAAAGTTTCAGGAAAAAATGGACTTAATATTGTTTGCCGATGACACTAATCTATTATGCAGTGGAAGCAATTTGGAACAACTTTTGAATACACTCGGAAAGGAATTAGGAAAGCTTAAACTGTTGTTTGATTCAAACAAATTAACGCTCAATTTAAGTAAGACAAAATTTATAGTCTTTAACAACCATCACAACAACTCAGTATCTAAACTCAGTGTAAATGGTGTAGAGATTGAAAGGGTATCTGAAACTAAATTTCTTGGAGTAATAATTGATAATAAACTGTGTTGGAAGTCACATATTAATTATATTAAAGGTAAAATATCCAAATCAATTGCAATACTACACAGAGTGAAATATTTGCTGAATCAACCCACACTATATACCTTGTATCATTCATTAATACTCCCATACATGACATATTGTACTGAAGTATGGGGAAATACATATAAAACAAACATATATCCACTCTTTATGCTTCAAAAGAGAGCTATTAGAATAATAAACAAAGCAGCTTACAGGGAACCAACAAACCCACTTTTTCTTAAATTAAAAGCTCTCAAGTTGAAAGATCTGGTTGACTTTAAAACTGCAGTAATAATGTTTAAAGTGAAGAATCTATCACTGCCCGCAAATATCCAAAAGTTGTTCCAAATAAGGGAGAAATAATATCATTTCAGAGGAACATGTATATTTCAAAAACCTTCAGTGAGAACTACCACCAAGCAACACTGTGTTTCAGCGCAAGGAGTCAGATTATGGAACGATTTTGGACCTGAATTAAAATCATGTACAACGCTTGGACAATTTAAACAAAAACTAAAGGAAGAAATACTCCAAACATATATGCAAGATGACATGTAAAATCACATAAGGATTGTCATATCCAGTCTGTGTTGTGTTGTAGCTTAGTTTTTTGTCACATTTTGTCTTAGCTTTGTTCTCAATTGTAATCGCTCTTGTTTTGTTTTTCTTTTGAATTCTTGGATGAAATATGGGTGGGCAATATAAGCTGTGGCTTCAGCCATCACCCATTTCGGATAACTTATGTTGAACTGTATAATCAGAGGAGTTATTGTCTAATTTGACCTTGTTGGACTTTCCCCCTTTGTTATATTATTCAGTTTCTTTTAACCTGCACTTTTAATCTATCCGAAATAAAGATTCATTCATTCATTCATTCATTCATATTCTCCATCCTGTGGGTTGTGATCTGTATATTCAAAAACTTTCAGCTCCTGTTGTTCCTGTTTGTTTTGGGGTTTTTTTGTTACTTATTTGTACCCGTAGGTAGATTTGGTTTGCAGTCTGGTGACAAGCCACCGGCTGCTGGTCGCTGTGTGCGCGAGCGCCCTAAACCTACATGTTTTTGGTATGCGGGAGGAAACCGGAGAAATCCTGGAGTAAACCCACGCAACACGGGGAGAACATGCAAACTCCACACAGCTCACTGTTGGTCGGGGGCTGGGATCGAGCCCACGGTCTCATGATCCCCGTGATCCCCCGGCCGAGGGTAAACTGTGCTGCCACAGTGCTAAACCACTGCGCCACCGTGCAGCCATCCGTTTGTTGATCTTTTGTTTCATGTTATTAAATGTCCAGTTGCAGATGAGTATATCCCTTCAGTGTCCTACAATTGTCTGTTGTTGCTGTCGACTCCAGTTCATAACATTCATTGATATTTGTCCGGTTCCATAATATTACGGATGTTAATGACCCTGGCTTCTTCAGGTGATCCGTTTAATTTGATGTATATTTTACAGTTTGATGTCCAGGTGTTTTCAATTCAAAAGCATTGTCTGATTTTCACTGGTTAATTTTCATAGAATTTTTATTTATTACCACTTTTGTCAAATTCAAGTTATTTCTGTGACCATTGTGGGTTTTTCTTTCATTAACAGAGGGGTACCAACAATTTTGTCCATGGCTGTAAGACTCCTTCAACAAGGTTATTCAACAGAGAGTGAAGAAAAACATGTTGGTTGTTCCTGGTCGTCCGAGTCTGAAATTTGGAGCCAAAACAAGACAGGAAGGAAGACGTCAAAGAGCCACAACAGAAGAACTCAAAGAAATAGAAGAGAATAGAATTGGTTTTACTGTCATTGTACAGTTGTACAATGCGGTCGGCTGGTGAAACTGAAGGCCCGCCTGGCATATTTCTTCTCTGGTCCCCGGACTCCAGGCGGATTATATCCCCGGGTTTCTGTGTCCTGGCGTTCCCTGGATCCTGCTGATGCCTGCCTGGTCCTTGTGACTGGCTTTGGTGAGGTGATCCGGCCTCAGCGCTACTACTCTCCCCCGCCTCGCCAGCGTGTGGTAAATCCCTGGCACCTGAGACTGCTGCGGTACGTTTCCTGTTCTGCTGAGGCCCAGGCTCCAGCTCCAGCCAGGATTGGCCTGGTAAACGCAAGATTGCTGGCAAATAAAACTTACATCCTGAAGGATTTCATCAGCTCCCGGGAACTGGATTTCTTTTTCATTATGGAGACCTGGCAGACTGTGGGTGAACTCTCTGCTCTGTCTGAAGTTTTACCCCCAGGTTACTGTTATTTTAATTCCCCGCGGACAACAGGACGAGGAGGAGGAACGGCAACTCATTCATTCATTCATCTATCCATCTTCTTCCACTTAATCGTTTTCGGGTCGCGGGGGGCTGGAGCCTAGCCCAGCATCTTTGGGCGAGAGGCAGGGTACACCCTGGACAGATCGCCAGTCCATCACAGGGCCAACACAGAGAGACAAACAACCATTCACTCTCACAGTCATACCTAAGGACAATTTAGAATCCCTAGTTTGATGCCAGTTAACCTACCTTGCACGTTTTTTGGCATGTGGGAGGAAACTGGAGAAATCCCGGAGTAAACCCTTGCAGACACGGGGAGAACATGCAAACTCCACACAGATCCCTGTTGGTCGGGGGTTGGGATCGAACCCAGGATCCCCTGGCCAAGGGTGAGTTGCTGTGCTGCCGCAGTGCTAACCACTCCACCACCGCTGTCCTCTATTATGGCCTGTCTGTTTTTAATTTAGAAATCTGTGACACTGTGTTGTCCGACCATCTGCCTGTATTATTTGGGGCTGATCTGTCACGCACTGCAGTTAAAACTCGTGCTCCTGCTCAGCGCTGCCGGGTTTTTAACCCTTCCACTGCCAGTCGGTTTTCCGCTGCCTTTGACCAGCTCTGTGTCCCTCCTGGCTCCATCTCATCTGTGGAGAAACTCAGCTCCTGGTTTCACTCCTCCTGCCAAACCATCTTGGACTGTGGCTCCACTGAAAACCAAGCAGCCTCGATCCAGACGTGAGCCGTGGTTCAATGACAGAACTGGTGCAGTCAGACAGGAGTGGAGCAGAGCTGAACGCAGATGGAAGAAGGACAAACTGCAGGTGTCACTGCAGATTTTAAAAGACTGCTGGCGTCAGTATCAAAACACTGTCAAGCAGGAAAAAGCAAATATTTTGCTAATATTGTTTTATCTCATTCTCATAATCACTGTGTTTTATTTAACACTATTGACTCTGTTCTCAACACCCCACAGACTGACTGTCTGGAGCCTCCTCTGAGTTATGCAATGATTTGATGAACTTTTTTATTGATAAGGTGGCCACCGCCAGGGCTCTCATCTCACCTCCTGCCTCTGATCCCTCTGTCTCTGTCCTTGTTCTGCTGTTTTTGATCAGTTTGAACCTGTGACTCTGTCGTTTTTAGAGGACGTGGTTGGACACATTCAGCCCTCAGGGTCTCCCTGTGATGCTGTCCCTCCTAGACTTTTTAAAGAGGTGCTTTCCAGTATAGGCCAGTCAGTTCTCGCCATCTTGAACAGCAGCCTGTCATTTGGAGTGGTTCCTGCAAGTTTTAAACATGCAGTAGTACAGCCCTTGATTAAGAAACCTGGTCTTGATCATACCATGTTGGCAAATTTTAGGCCTATTTCCAAGCTGCCATTTCTCTCAAAAATTTTAGAGAAAATTGTCTATATGCAGCTGAAATGTTTTCTTGATGAACACGGTATTTTGGAGGTTTTTCAATCTGGTTTCAAAGCTCTTCATAGCACAGAGACAGCCTTGTTAAGAGTTTTTTAACGATATTCTCTTGGCATGTGATTCAGGTTCAGGTTCAGGTTCAGGTTACTTTATTTGTACCCGTAGGTAGATTTGTTTTGCAGTCTGGTGACATCCATATTTACAAGCCACAAATTACATTCAACATAGACACAAACACAGGCACACATGAAATTGACTGTAAACATGATAAAAATACTCAAGGCTCCATCAATCAGGGTATAAAAAGACAAAGAGATGAGAGAAAAACCAGAGGAACGAGAGAAGGGTCATATTAAAAGTTAAAAACTAGTCAAAGAGGTTAAAAACTCAAAGGTCTAAAACTCAATAAAATATTTAGAACCCAAGTAACATCCTACAAAAATAAGTAAATATGAAATGGAGTTAATAAATAGGTAACTAAATTATGTGCAATATATTGTTACAGCTTGTTCAACTCTTTGACAGCAGCAGGAACAAAGCTGTTTTTGTAGTGCTGGGTTTTATTTTTTGGGACAGCAAACCTCCGTCTTGAGGGAAGAAGCTGAAAGTTGCAGTGCAAAGGGTGGGAGTCATCATTTAAAATGGAGGCAGCCATCCTCTGTGCCTGTCTGGTGTACAGGGATGTCAGGCTCAGCTGTGACTCACCAAGCAAACGACTGGACCATCTAACTACCTGATCCAAGGATTTCCTCTGTTTCAGTTTTATCTGACCAAACCATGACACTAAAGAAACGGATAAAACAGATTCAATAAAAGCCCGATAAAACATTGTCATTATGGTTCGGTCAATTTGGAAGCGTGCAAGTTTCCTCAAACAATGCAAATGTTGCTGACCCTTTTTGCACACCCTTTCACAGTTCTCTTCAAAGTTTAAATTACTATCAATAATCGTCCCAAGATATTTGTAGAATTGTACACATTCGGTGGTCTGGCCTTTTAGTACGGTGACTTTGTGCCTGGGAGTTTTCCTCCTAAAGTCAATAATCATGTCTTTAGTTTTTGTTGTATTCAGCTGCAGGTAGGAATCCTCACGCCAGTGAACAAAATCATCAACTACTGGGCCGTGGCCACTCTCACCATCCTGGAGGAGACTGACAATAACTGAGTCATCAGCATACTTTATGATGTGTCTGTTGTCATGTCTGCTCCGACACATGTTTGTGTACAGGATGAAGAGTAGTGGTGACAACACACACCCCTGAGGAGAGCCAGTAGAAGAGCACTTTAGGTCAGACAATGTACCATTGACCCTTACTCTCTGCGTCCTGTTGGTTAAGAAATCCAGAATCCAACCCACCAGATTATTGCTCAAATCAAATTGTTGCAGGAGCCTTTCAACTAAGATATGAGGTTGGATTGTATTAAAGGCGGAGGAAAAGTCCACAAATAAAAGACTGGCGTGTGTCCCATTAAAATCCAGATGTTTAAAAAGCGTGTTAAACAGAGTGACAGTGGCATCCTCCACTCCTCTGTGAGGCCTATAGGCAAACTGCAGAGGATCCAATGCATGTTCAGTCTGCTTTAGGACCTCACATCTGACCAGTTTTTCAAAATTTTTCGTTAGATTCAGGTGAATATGCTGTTCTTGTGCTGCTTGATTTAACTGCTGCCTTTGACACAGTGGACCATCATGTTTTAATTTCCCGTTTGCAGCACCTAGTCGCCATTTGTGTCACTGCTCTCAACTGGTTTAGGTCCTATCTGGCAGACAGGAGTTATAAAGTTAGCATCTCTGGGTCTGAATCCTCTTCTGCTCCTCTGCCTTACGGGGTCCCACAGGGGTCAATTCTAGGGCCCAAGCTTTTTTCTCTGTACATACTTCCACTGGGTTCCATTTTTAAAAAGCATGGTATCTCTTTCCACCTGTATGCTGATGACTGTCAGATTTATGTCCCTCTAAAACAAAAAGCTGCCTCATCAGTAAATTCACTCCTGGCGTGCATTGAAGACATAAAGTCTTGGATGGCCCTAAACTTTCTAAATTTTAATGGTAAGAAGACCGAAGTGATGGTGTTTGGACCTAGTCACCCCTGTGAGTCCTCTCCTGTATACTTGAGCCCCCTTACTCCTTATGTTAAATCCACAGTTAGGAACCTTGGTTTTATCATGGACAATGATTTTAAATTAGACACGCAGATTCGTTCTATGGTAAAATCCAACTTCTTTCATCTAAGGCATTTAGCAAAAGTAAAACCCATTCTCTCTAGACCGCACCTGGAAACAGTAATCCATGCTTTTATTTCATCTCAGCTGGATTACTGTAACACACTTTACGCCGGTGTCAGCCAGTCATCTTTTTTGCATCAGCAGCTGGTTCAAAACACCGCTGCTCGTCTTTCAACTGGTACACGTGGAAGAGATCACATCACACCCATCTTAGCTTCACTCCACTGGCTGCCCGTGTATTTTAGAGTTCATTTTAAAATTCTTTTATTAGGGCCTAAGCCACTGACAACGTCAGTCGGCGAAAGCCCGATTGTAATTGCTCAGCTCAAAGAAATTCCTCCGCCTAAACAAATGAATTTTTCACCCTCTGAACGTTAACCAAAACACAATTTTTTTGGCAGACCCCTCAGACCCGGCAAAAAATTCGATAAACTGGAAAACATATGTGCCCCCCCACCCCTAATTTTTGTGGGTGGGGCCAAACGTACAAGGTCTATGGAGACTGAAGACCATAAACTTTGCCATACAGACAAAAAATTTAGGTGAGGTGTGCATCACCTCAAGACTTGCAAAAAACATAATTGTGGCCCATAACCACCCCCAACAGGAAGGCCGCCATCTTGCCTCAAAGTCGCCCAACCTCCATTTTGGAAAAAAGTCACACCTCCCATTTGAACGAACTAGTCCTAGGGACCTACTCCGATTGAGCTCATTTTTACATGGAGGCATCTATAGGAATTGGCCATTAAAAATTGTATAAATTAAATCAAAATCTCAAAAGGTGTGGCCATGGCGCCATGGCGAAGTTTGACTCCTCCCCTTACAATTTCAAACAGCTGTCACTCGGGCAAAAATTGTCCGATGTCCCCCAAACTTTCCATGATGGAAAATAGTCCCACCCCAAATGCGTCAACCATAAAATACCTGACAAAAGATATAGTGCCACATAGTGGTTAATGAAAGAATTGCTGAAAACTGTTTTATTTATTACTTGCGCGTCACTTGCCAGACTGATGTGAAATTTTCTGAGATTAATCACACCACAGGGATGATCATAACTACACATCAACTTTCACATGATGTCACAAGTGTTACCATGGACACGCCCTCCTCACCATTTAATCCTTGATCTTTTTTACAGGATTAGGAATGACCTGGAGTCATGGAATCTTGAACATAGTTTGAGGTGACTGTAATATATAGTCCTATATGGGTGGACAACACATAATTGATAGATAAGTGTAATTGATAGATAAGCCATGGAATATCAAAAACTTGCAAATTGGACAAACTTCATCTGATTTCCACCAAATTTCCAACAATGGATATGACTCCTGCCCTGAACAAGTCTATGTAAAAATAATAAACAAAAGTTATAGCGCCACCTTGTGGTTAGAGCAACAGACACTTGTAAATTGGACAAACTTTGTACAATTTTCACATAATTTTGCACATTCGATATTAGTCCCACTGCAAACACATGTATATAAAAATAGCAAACACAAGTTATAGATCCCCCAGGTGGTTAAAGGAAGAATTGCTGAAAACTCTTTTATTTATTACTCACGCGATGCTGACCAGAATGACATGAAAACTGTCTGAGATTCATCAGACCAAAGGGATAATCATAACTGCACATCAACTTTAGCATGATGTCACACGTGTTACCATGGACACGCCCTCCTTGCCATTCAATCGATGAGCTTATGGGGAGGGGTGGGAAGATCCCAGACTCATGAAATTTGGAACATACGTTGACATGACTGTCATATATATTCCTATATGGGTGGACCACACATAACTGACAGGGAAGTGTTTCCATGGCGCCATGGCGAAGTTTGACTCCTCCCCTTACAAAATCAAGCAGCTGTAACTCGGGCAAAACTTGTCCGATGTGCACCAAAGTTTCCATGATGGAAAATATTCCCGCCTGGAATGCTTCTACATCAAAATACCTGACAAAAGATATAGCGCCACCTACTGGTTAATGAAAGAATTGCTGAAAACTGTTTTATTTATTACTCACGCGCCACTGGCCAGAATGATGTGAAATTTTCTGAGATTCATCAGACCAGAGCGATGATCTTAACTGCACATCAACTTTAGCATGACGTCACACATGCTACCATGGACACACCCTCCATGCCATTCAATCCTTGAACTTGGTTGCAGGATTAGGAACGACCTGGAGTCATGAAATCTTGAACAATGGTTGAGGTGACAGTCATATATAGTCCTATATGGGTGGACAACACATAACTGACAGGGAAATGTTGCCATGGCGACATGGCGAAGGTTGACTTCTCACCATGAAACATCGGAAAGTTGTATCTTGGACCAAACTTTGCACAAATCATACTGATCCCATTCTGAACATGTTTGTATATCAATATTCACAAAACTGTCACACCAGCACCTACTGCTGACATGAGATACTGCACAAAATTGTTTCAAATTTTGCGCAACGGCCAGTAGTCACAATGACATGACATTTTCAGTGGTTTCTCAGAGTGCATTGGACTATCCTCAGTGGAAGTCACTTTTGTCCTGTGATAAGCACAGCTGCCATGGAATCCCATTCCTTTCCATTCAAGACATTTTATACATGGTTTACTTTATTATTCCCACAGCCCTTGCAGCGACAATGGGAAATTTTCCGAGACAGCAAGGTACGACGGGCGCTGGGTTGTGCGGGTGCGGGTGCGCGCTTACACCTGCTTGCAGGTTTAATTTGTTTTTAAATCCTTGAATGGTCTTGCTCCACCTTACCTCTCTGAGCTTCTGCATCCCTACGCTCCCACCCAGTCCCTTAGGTCAGCTGAACAGCTGCTTTTGGAGGTACCAAAGGTGAGGCGCAAGCTCAGAGGGGACAGAGCCTTTTCTATCATGGCCCCCAGGTTATGGAATGATTTACCCCTGGACATCAGACAAGCACCTTCACTGTCCATTTTAAAACACGTCTTAAAACACATTTTTACTCCCTGGCCTTCGACCCAGTATGAGACATTGATTTTATTGAATGAAATGGATTTTTATTTTGTTTTACTTTTTATTTTATTTATGAATTTATTTATTTTTATTTTTACTGTGGTTCTTGTGTTAGTGCCCTGCTTTTATGTTCTCTTGCTGTACAGCACTTTGTGTAGCGAGTGTTGCTTTTAAAGTGCTTTATAAATAAAGTTGATTGATTGATTGTACAGTCCAACCAAACTGAGGATGTGTCTTAAAAATCAAAATGTTCAACAAAGAAAAGACTCACCATCATGTGTTTGAATAAAGACAGAATCAAATCTCTGGTGTGATTAAAATCCTCTTTATTAGACAGATACTTTATTTCCAACAAAAAAGCAAAAACCAAACCAGTGACCAGAGCAGTAACAGTGACCGAGTCCAGTCCTGGAAAGGCAGAAGAAGAAGTTCACACTGATTTACTCCAACTCCTCTTTTCCCTAAATACAACCCATGTGAAATATATACATTATTACCTCATTTAAGACCCCAAGTAGACAATTAACTATATTTTATCCACATCAACATTGACACCCATCCATCCCTAAATACATATGGTCCATAGATCTAAACCAGCCCCAAACACCACAGATATACACAGATCTGCACAGTCCTGTCCCACATACCCTCCCATAGTGTCCCAGAGTGAGCAGAGTGAATCCTACATATTAATACTGCACCTCTAGCATTGATCCTTTCAGCAAATAATGTTTGGACCTATTTTTGAATTGGTTTCTGTCCATAGTTCCAGTTGGTGTCCATGATTGCAGCTCAGCTTCTGGCCTCGTTCAAACCAGTTGTGTTCAGTGCTTCCATGAGCAGATTCCCTTCATCAGCACAGTGGGCCTGACTGAGAAGCTCGGCGCCGTTCACCACAATAAAGACCAATCAGCAGCAGCTGCTGGGAGGGGCCCATGTCCCCCTGTTAGCAACGTGAGCCACAATCGCCCCCCTTGTTCCTCTGCCCCCCGTCTCCATTCAGAGGTGCAACTCAACGGGGGACGGGGGGACGCTGCCCCTCCCAGCCTGCAGAAAAGACAGAATCAGCCCCAAAATCATTTTGACATCATGTTCCACAACTGAATAAAATCACTTTGAATCACTGATTCTGAGCACAAACGCAAGAAACGAGACATTTGACACTCCACCATTACAGCATTTTTTTCTTTGATATTTTCACATTTTTTCATGAAAATTTGATTTTTTTCTCAAAAAGTTTGAACTTTTTTGTTAAAAATTTGTTCCTTTTCCTCATAAATCTGCAACTTTTTTCTTCAAAATTTTGACTATTTTTCATAAATTTAAGTTTTTTTCTTGTATATTTACAACTTTTTTCAGAAAATTTTTTAACTTTTTTCTTAATAATTTGTGACTTTTTTCATCATAAATTTAAAACTTTTTCCCTGTAAATTTTCCAAAATTTTTTACCTGAAATTGAAAACTGACAGACAGAGGAAAGAGTTCCACTAGAACCACAAGAACAGCAAGAGAGAACCATGAGGAGACGTGGAGGGACCGCCCACAATGTTTGATTGACAGCTGGTCTCTGCAGAAACCAGGATGGAGAGAAAATCAAACAGAAAAGTAAAACAGAGATTTGAACCTACAACAGCATGAAGACTTCAGTCTATCTGACTTTAACCAACTCAGCTGTGGATCCAGAACCAATCCAAAGTCCAGCATAGAGGTTGTGAGTGAACTTGGTCTGGACTCTGTGGATCAGGGTCATGGTCTCAGAGACTCTGTAGAAGGACAGAGATCCTGTTCTGTGATCCAGGAACACTCCTACTCTGGAGGATCCAGGACCTGAGATGACAGTGGAGATGTTGTTGTGACGGAATGTGAAGCTGTTTTGGAAACAAAATAATGACCAAGATTTGTCATTAGATCCAAACCCACATTCATTCCCTCCTCCTGCTCTTTTCATGTCCTTATATGCTACTGCTACAGAACCTCCTCCCCCCAAAACTTGTCCCCCTCTCCACGCCACCTCCCAGTAACAACGTTCACTCAGACTCTCTCTACTCAGGACCTGAAACCACCCTGTAAATCTGTCTGGATGTTCAGGATAAGACCGTGGTCGTCCCACATTTGTCACTTTTCTGTTCCCCTCTGATAATTCCAGCCTTTTCTCTGCTGTGTTTGGATCCAGAGTGATTTCCTGGTAGTACTGTAAGAATTCCTCTCTGGTCTTTGGCTCTGGTGTCAGTAGAAGCTCTGAGATGTTTGTCCGTGTCTCTGTCAGAATGTCCTGGAGTTTGTCTCTGACCTCTGACACAGCTGCTGTCACATCCTCAAAGTAGCACCGAGGACCAACATGGATGCTGGATGAGTGTGGAGACTCTCTGAGTGCTGACAGTGAGGGGCAGCTGTGGAGAAACTGGATGGGATCCTCTGTGTGTGAGAGCCGCTCCAGCTCGCCGTCTTTGCTCTTCAGCTCGGCGATCTCCTGCTCCAGCTTCTCCTGAAGATCTAAAACTTGACTCACTTCAGTTTCCTGCTGGGATCTGACCTGCCGCTTCACATCAGAGCTTCTTTTCTGGATCAGACGGATCAGCTCAGTGAACATCTTCTCACTGTCCTCCACCGTTTTATCAGCGGACCCATTGATGGCCTCCACCTGCTGCTGAAGAACCTTCACATCTTTCTCTCTGCCCTGGATTCTCTGCTGGATCTTTAGTCGACTCTTCCTGAGCTTCTTCTGCCTCTCAGCCCTTTCTGCTGCAGCTGGGACTGTAAGGTGGCCTTGATGTTCTTCCATGATACAGAGATAACAGATGATCTGCTGATCAGTACGACAGAAAATCTCCTTCAGCTTATCATGGCGAGAGCAGATGTTCACCTGGAGGTTCTTGGAGGGCTCCACCAGCTTGTGTTTCCTCAACGGAACCACATCATAATGAGGCTGAAGGTGATCCTGACAGTAAGAGACCCGGCAGTCCAGACAGGTTCTGACAGCTTTCAGCTTCCTCCCAGAGCAGAAATCACAGGAAACATCTGCAGTTCCAGCATAGCAGTGATCAGCAGGAGCAGCCTGGAGTCCAGTCTTCTTCAGCTCCTCCACTAGACCTGCTAACACGGTGTTCTTCATCACATCAGGCCTTGCTAGGAATGTCTTCCTGCACTGAGGACAGCTGTAAATTCCCCTCATGTCCTCTGTATCCCAGTGGGCTTTAATGCAGTCCATACAGTAGCTGTGTCCACAGGGAAGACTCACCGGATCCTTCAGCGGGTCCAGACAGATGGGACAAGAGAAGTTCTCTGGGTGCAGCTGAACTCCTTTCTGGGCCATTTCTGCTCTCAGTGACGGTGACTGTGTGAGTTCCTCTTGCTGCTAACAGAGACTATAGAGCCCTGATCTGAACACGTCACCACAGGTTGGTCCACCCAGGATCAGAGTTCAGTTCTGAGGGAGGAGCCATGAAGAATGTGGACAGACCGGAGCTGCTGAGACAGAGAACAGGGCTGGGTGGAGCTTTTAGGGAGGAACCATGAAGACTGAGCTTGGCTGCTTCTGCTTTAGACTTCAGACTGTTTCAATGGAGAGAAAACCTTTAAAATAAAAAATAAACTTGGATCATTGTCTAGATGAAGAGAAAAAAGCAACACGGCGGGACACCGCAACAGTTGCTGATTTACAAGAAAAGAGTTGGTGATTTTTGATAAAAGAAGCTGCAAATTTATCAGAAAAAACTGCAAATTCATTTTATTCATTCAAATTCTAAGAAGAAATCCAGAAAAAAGGGAAATTAGCAACTTTTTTTTTCTAAAAATGCAACTTTTTCTCGTAAATTTGAGGCTTTTTTCTTGTTAATTTGAAGCTTTTTGACATGATTGCTTAACCCAAGAGACAGACGCTGACACAAGTAGAGTGATTTAGACAATTATTTATTAACTCAGTGATGTGTGGTGAGTGTGTGAATGCGTGGGTGAGCACGATGCTTTCAGACAGCTGGAGCTGAGCGGGTCTTGCTGCGACCTGGCAACCCTGGAACACACAAGCACAAGAGATTAGTGCAGTTTGTATGAACGGGGAACTGAGACTTGTGCTGCTTACTTGCAGGTGCCGCTGCGAGACTTCTGTCTGCTCTGTGACTTGGCATGGCCTGGTGAGAGTGGCGCTTGGCGCTGTGAAGGTGAGGAGGAGAGCCGAGGAGGAGGAGGTGACATCCCGTTATCTGGGGAGACGAGTCTGCCGCCAGGGAAGTCCACCTGTGCACAGGGGAGAATACTTTGATAGGGTAAGATTTGCTGTTGCTTACATGACGTGGCTTGATGAGGAGGCTTGGTATTAGCTCTGACTTGAGGTCGTGTCCTTGACGCGATGCGTGGCAAAGACGACAGACGACTCCGTGCAGAGCAATCAGAGACACCGGCTTTTAAAGCCTGCTGATTACTGGCGGCAGGTGTATGCGCAGCTGAAGCTGATGACGGCCCAGCAGCCGCCATGGCAGTACTCCCCCCTCTAGAGGTGCCTCCAGGCACCTGTTCTATCCTACCTGGATGCGCCTGATGGAAATCGCGGATGAGCTGCTTGTCAAGGATCAACGCTGGGCAAATCCAGGAGTGGTGCTCAGGGCCGAATCCCTCCCAGTTCACCAAATACTGAACACCCCGGCCCCGTCGGAAGACATCCAAGATGGCAGTCACCACCCAAGCTGGGTGGCCGTCGATCATCCTCGGGGGGGAAGGAGCCGTGGGGGGCGGGCACAGATGGTCGGAGATATAGGGCTTGACCCGGGAGACATGAAAAGTAGGGCAGATACGCATGGAAGGGGGAAGGGCTAGGCGCACAGACACCGGGTTAATAACACGTGAAATCACATATGGGCCGATGAAGCGCTTTGTCAACTTACGCTTCTTGGCCGGCACATTGATATTTTTGGTGGATAGCCAAACCTGTTGACCCACCTTATCTGACTTATCGTTCTTGCTCCCTGGCCGGTAGGTGATCGTGAAATTAAACCGCCCGAAAAAGAGAGACCGGCGGGCCTGGCGAGCGTTCAGCCATTTAGCCATCCGGAGATACTCTAGGTTTTTATGATCCGTCCAGACGACAAACGGCTGGGCAGCCCCCTCCAGCCAGTGCCTCCATTCCTCCAAGGCGAGTTTCACAGCCAGCAGCTCCTTGTCACCGATGCAGTAGTTCTTCTCAGCAGGTGTTAGGCGGTGGGAAAAGAAGGCGCACGGCAGGATCCTTCCATCCACCGGGGAGCGTTGGGAGAGGACGGCCCCAACTCCAGAATCCGAGGCGTCCACTTCAACCAAGCACTGCAGGGCTGGGTCCACCTGGGTCAGGACACGGGTCGAGGCAAACTCCTCCTTCAACCCCCCGAACGCCGCAGCCGCTTCCTCGTTCCAACGAAAGGGGATCTTGGGGGATGTGAGGTCGGTCAGGGGGCGGGCGATGATCCCAAAATTCGGCACAAAACGGCGATAGAAGTTGGCGAATCCCAAGAAACCCTACAACTGTTTCCTGGACTTGGGCATGGGCCAATCCACCACCGCCTTGACCTTGGCCAGGTCGGGGAGCACCTGATTGCGTGCGATAATGAACCCCCAAAAAGGACGTCAGGCTGGTGTGAAACTCACACTTCTCGGCCTTGACGAACAGCTGGTTCTCCAGGAGGCACTGCAGGACCCGTCTCACGTGCACCTGGTGTTCCTCCAACGTGCGTGAAAAGATCAGGATGTCATCCAAATACACAAACACGAAGGAGTTCAGGAAGTCCCGGAGGACGTCGTTAATTAAGTGCTGGAAGATGGCCGGAGCGTTGGTTAACCCAAATGGCATCACCAAGTACTCAAAGTGGCCGCTTGGGGTCTGGAACGCCGTCTTCCACTCATTGCCCTCCTTAATGCGCACCAGGTGGTAAGCGTTACGGAGGTCCAGCTTCGTAAACCATGATGCCCCCTGGAGAGAGTCAAAGGCCAAGTTCATAAGTGGCAGCGTGTACTTATCCTTGATGGTAATTTCATTGAGCCCCCGGAAGTCGATACTGGGACGAAGCAAGCCATCCTTCTTCCCCACGAAGAAGAAACCTGCCCCCACTGCCGAGGAAGACGGTCGAATAATTCCAGAGCTGAGGGACTCCTTAATATATGTGTCCATGGCCTCCCGTTCCGGGGCAGACAGGCTATACAAACGACTTGCCGGGAGAAGGGCCCCTGCCCTGAGGTTGATCGCACAGTCATAGGGGCGGTGGGGGGGGGGAGGGACAACGCCCCTGACTTGCTGAAGACCGCTCCTAGATCGTGGTAGACCTCTGGTACCTTGGACAGGTCCGGGGGTGGCGTCGAGGGTGGGGTCATCGATACCGAGGGGGCACACGCTGCAGACTGGAGGCAGGCACTGAGACAGAAGGTGCTCCACGCAGTGATATTTCCTGCTTGCCAGTCGAACATGGGGTTGTGGAGACGTAGCCATGGGTAACCCAGGATCACAGGTGAGGAGGAGATGGGCAACACCAAGAACCGGATCTCCTCCCTTTGATTTCCGGAAACAATCACCGACACGGGGGCCGTCTGGTGAGAGACAGTGGTCAGTGAAGCCTTTGACTGCGTGACGAGTTTGACAGATGAGTGAAGGGGTTGACAGCTGAGGCCCAGCTGGGTTGCCAGGTCGCCGGAAATGAAGTTTTGCTCTGCTCCAGAATCAATAAGGGCATGTGTTGTGTGTTCCCAGTGTTTATAAATTAGTCTGATGGGGATACGGCAACTAGTGAGGGGGTTTCTTCTGCTTAACGTCTGTGAATCCCCCTACTGTAATCCACGGACCTCCCCTTTTAACCGGTTGGGACATTCAGCTACCCCGTGAGACTCATTGACACAGTAAAAACACAGGCCCAGATCCCTCTGGCGCTGTCTTTCAGCCGCCAAAACACCCGATTGCCCAATAGTCATTTCCTCCTGCTCCGGAAGTTCCTCCGGCAGGGGCAGAGCCGGGAGAGGCGGCCGGGAGGAGCGGCGGCGTGGTTTACCCAAACAGCTGGCAGCCCTACGTTCGGCCGCCCGCTCCTTCAGCCTACTGTCCAAACTAATCGTGAGAGAAATTAGTTCACCTAATTTGTCTGGCTTATCCCATGTTGCTAGTTCATCTTTTAGCTCTGAGCTAAGGCTGCGGAGGAAAATACTGGAAAGAGCTGACTCCCCCCACCCAACCACTGCAGCTAGCACCCGGAACTCTACGGCGAAATCGGCGGCCGATTTGCTGCCCTGCCATAGGCTAAGCAACCAGTCAGTTAACACCGCACCCCGGTCAGTATGGTCAAAAATCTCTAAAAAACTCTGCCACGAATTGCTGGTAAGTTAAGTGGGGGTAGCTGGGCTTAGCCATAACTGTGTACGCCCAAGCTAACGCCCTCCCTTCGAGCAGGTTTGAGATGTACCCAATCTTGCTATGGTCTGTGGGAAAATCTCCCAGGACGCGGTGAAAAACTGTCTCACATTGTAGCAGAAAACCCCGTGCCCCTCCGAGTTTTCCGCTAAAGTGGGCGGGGGTAGGCACGGGAATGAGACGAGGTGAAGGAGGCTGGTGTATTAGACTAGCAGGTGGGTTTACAGGGGCTGATGAAGCCCCAGCGATCGGGGGGAATGCCTGGCATCCTTCCAGGTGATCCAGCCGGCTGTTAATCTGAGTTAATTGATTGAGTATAACTGTCTGTTGATGGGCAATTAAATCTACTCATGCGCTAAGGGTGTTAATACGTCGCACCAGCGTGCTGTCTGCTGGGTCGTTTTGACGGAGTCGTACTGACATGATTGCTTAACCCAGGAGACAAACGCTGACACAAGTAGAGTGATTTGACAATTATTTATTAACCCCTTGCACTCCGGGCAATTTTCCTAAAAATGCCAAAAAATAACGTGCCCAAAGTAAATCAAAAGCTGTTATTCAACCCTTTGCAGCATCTTCATGGGGTTGGTCTCATTTAAAAGAAAACACTTTGAATTTTTTGGCAAAAAAACCATAATCTCTCTACGTGCTCCGGCCACTGAGTTACAGTCATCTAAACATACTGAACTTGAAGAAAATAAATTTGGACATGGTGTTTTTTTGGATACAAATGCCTGCAAATAACACACAGCTGTCCGATCCGGCTGGAAAATGCAACAGAAATGTAGAACCAAGTGTTATCCATCTGAGATCCAAATTTGGTAACAATACCACAAAAAATTAATATTTTACACAGCTTTGTTCTCAGGCTGTTCCCAGGCGTTTTGGAACTGTGCCAAATTGTGCCAAATGGCACAGTTTGGAAAAACGTCTGTAACTTTTGAATAATTCAATGTAGAATCTTCATTTAGGCTCTAATGAAAGGTCACATTCAGGGCTGTGTCTGTGTGTGTGTGGGGGGGGACCCCCCCCCCACAAAAGACGGAGTTCGGCCCTCGCTACATGACTACTCCTACTCCTACCCTACTCCTTGCATGTTTTCATAGCGCCCCCCCCCCCGCTACTGTGTGTGTGTGAGGGGGGGTTTGCTGGAATAGACTCATATGCTTCCCCCCGTGGACCGGGGGGTGTTCGGACCGTGAACGCCCCCCCCGCTCCTCTTCTGCAGCTGGGGGGGGGGGGCGTTCACGGTCCGAACACGGCAAATGAACAGTTTATCGCGGCGCACGAAGTACGAAGTGCGTGCGCCGTACAGTTGTAATTTACCGATCGGTCAAAAGTCATTTTTGGATTACAATTTTCAGGGAGAAATAATAATTTAGCTTATAACACCTTACCTCTTCACAGCAGCAGAGTCCTGGCAAACTTCTCTTCCTCATTGTCAGACGAACGCGACGCTGGTCCGCTCGTGGATCCCGATCAAAACATAATTCCATTATTGCCGTTTTGGCGAATGATTTACGACTTTTGTCGTCGGCCTCCGTCGGTCTATGATGACGGAAGAGAATCCTAAACATCTATTCTGCTGGAATGAGTGCAGGTCCCACTTGTGGGTGTTCTCCATGCTGCTGGGTCTGTAGCAGATTTGTCCAGCATCCTTTGTTTTCATCTGCTGCAGCAGTAAATCTCTCTTCACCCAGCCCGAATTTCTGTGCTTCAATTGGCTCCTGCATTCACAGTAGGCGGGTCCTCCTTCCTAGGTTTTCATTCATTGGCTCTTCAAGGTTTCAGAAACTCAATTCAAGGCTCTTATTAGTCGAATGAGAGGTCAATCAGATGAACTAATCTGTTCGCGGCTGTGACTGCAGCTTTTTTTTTCAGTGGCGCTTGGAGGCCACACCACCTACATCACCACCATCATGCGTCATGCGTCCGAGCGCGCACTAGGACGCAGAGACTTGCCCGCCCGCGGAACAACGGAGCGCAAGTGGTTAACTCAGTGATGTGTGGTGAGTGTGTGAATGTGTGGGTGAGCGCGATGCTGTCAGACAGCTGGAGCTGAGCGGGTCTTGCTGCGACCTGGCAACCCTGGAACACACAAGCACAAGAGATTAATGCAGTTTGTATGAACGGGGAACTGAGACTTGTGCTGCTTACTTGCAGGTGCCGCTGCGAGACTTCTGTCTGCTCTGTGACTTGGCGTGGCCTGGTGAGAGTGGCGTTTGGCGCTGTGAAGGTGAGGAGGTGAGCCGAGGAGGAGGAGGTGACATCCCGTTATCTGGGGAGACGAGTCCGCCGCCAGGGAAGTCCACCTGTGCACAGGGGAGAATACTTTGACAGGGTAAGATTTGCTGTTGCTTACATGACGTGGCTTGATGAGGAGGCTTGGTATTAGCTCTGACTTGAGGTCGTGTCCTTGACGCGATGCGTGGCAAAGACGACAGACGACTCCGTGCAGAGCAGTCAGAGACACCGGCTTTTAAAGCCTGCTGATTACTGGCGGCAGGTGTATGCGCAGCTGAAGCTGATGACGGCCCAGCAGCCGCCATGACACTTTTTTCTTGTTAATTTGAAACTTTTTTCTTGTTAATTTCAAACTTTTTTCTTATAAATTTGAATTTTTTTCTTGTAATTTTGCAAATTTCTCTTTTAAATTTGAACCTTTTTCTTTTAAATTTGAACCTTTTTCTTTTAAATTTAAAACTTTTTTCTTTTTAAATAGAAACTTTATTCTTGTTAATTTGAAATTTTTTACCTTTCAATTTGCAGCTTTTTTCCTGTAAATTTGAAACTGTATTACTATAAATTGGCAACTTTTTTCAAAAATATGCAACTTTTTCCCTGCAAATTTACAAATTTAATTCCTAAAAATTTGGGAAATTTTCCTTAAAATTTGCAACTTTTCTTGCAAATTTTCAACCCTTTTCCTATGAACTTGTGATTTTTCTCTTGTATATTTTCAACTTTTTCCTGAAAAAAATTGCAAATTTGTTCCTGTAAATTAATTGTAAATTTGCAACTTTATTTCGTCAAATATTTGCAACTTTTTTCTTGCAAATGTGTCTTTTTTTTTTTCTTATGGACATGTGTGACATAATGTCCGGCTTAGGAAACACGCACGCAGGCTCAGGGAAGATTCAATAGCTTTATTCAACGCACAGGTGTGTATGGATGGATGTATGAGGTATGTGTATGTGATGCGGGTGAACGCAGATGCACAGGATCAGAGCAGTGCGCCGTACAGCCAGGCAACCCTATGGAGAGAGCAGAGGACAAGGATAAAGGGCACCACACCAGGACAGGTACAATTAGCAGTGTGCTGCTCACTTGTAGGTGACGGGTGGCTGGCGTTGGCCAAGGATAGAGCCCGGGAGACAGGGTCCTGCTGAACCAGTGACGACGATGAAGGATGGAATGGCGATGACGGGGAATCCGCCGCCAAGGAATCCACCTGTGCACAGGGGAGAAGACTTGCAAGAGGTGAGGAGAATATTTTGCTTACATGAAAGCGTAGCTCAGCTGGCGTGAGGAGATGATCCAGCTGGGAGAGAGTGCCGATGCGGACAGACGGCTCCAGACCGCTGCACAGGGCTGCGTGGGCTAAATAGCCCGTGGGTGACGAGGCGCAGATGTGCGTGCAGCTGAGGCAGACGATGAGCAGCGAGTTGTGACAAGGTGATTTCGCTTGTAAATTTTAAACTTTTTTCATATAAATTTGGAACTTTTTCTTGTAAATTTGCAACTTTTTCTTGTAAATTTGAAGCTTTTTTCTTGTTAATTTGAAGCTTTTTTCATGTTAATTTGACACTTTTTTCTTGTTAATTTGAAACTTTTTTTCTTTTTAAATAGAAACTTTTTTGTTGTTAATTTGAAATTTTTTACCTTTCAATTTGCAGCTTTTTTCCTTTAAATTTAAAACTGTATTACTATAAATTGGCAACTTTTTTTTCAGAAATATGCAACTTTTTCCCTGCAAATTTACAAATTTAATCCCTAAAAATTTGTGAAATTTTTCCTTAAAATTTGCAACTTTTCTTGCAAATTTTCAACCCTTTTCTTATGAACTTGTGATTTTTCTCTTGTAAATTTTCAACTTTTTCCGAAAAAAATTGCAAATTTATTCCTGTAAATTAATTATAAATTTGCAACTTTATTTTGTCAAATACAGTGGGGCAAAAAAGTATTTAGTCAGCCACCAATTGTGCAAGTTCTCCCACTTAAAAGATGAGAGAGGTCTCCAATTTTCATCATAGGTATACCTCAACTATGAGAGACAAAATGAGAAAAAAAAAAATCCAGAAAATCACATTGAAGGATTTTTAATGAATTAATTGGTAAATTCCTCGGTAAAATAAGTATTTGGTCAATAACAAAAGTTCATCTTAATGTCATGCACTGGCCCTCACGAGCCAGCATAAGACGCTCAGAGTCACCAGTGAGTTTTTCAGTGAGTTTATTACGGTGAAAAAGGTGTTAACACAAGCTGCTGAGATAATGACAGGAGTCTTCGCAGAACAGGAAGCATAGGGCTATACAGCACACTATAGGTCCAAAGCAGGAGACAGTCACACACAGTCAGGCTTGGTAATAATAGCACACGGGCTGCTAAAGCAGGGACTTACAGAACAATTAACACCGGAGGGAATAAGGCTAATACAGCTCACTTACTGGTACCAGTGAAAGACGGTCAAGCCCTAGGCAGCCGAGGTGTGAATACAGTCCAGGCATCCGCAACGTGACGATGGCTGAACAGATTAGCAATCAGGTTTGTGACCAGTTAGCGATCAGACACTGCTGCGTCCTAACGACGCCAGTGCTCAGCTTAAATAGACAAGGTACTAATGACAATGACACACAGCTGGCCGACCGTTGACAGGCGGAAGCCCCACCGAGCACTTTCACAATAAGAGCCCGGAGAGGCCAGAATACCGCCCGCAGCTGTCAAGGCCGGCAGCGAGACATAACTTTAACCCGAGCGCAATCAGAACCGACGCTCGGGTCATAACAGTACCCTCCCTCCACGGGCGGACTCCGAACGCCCCAAGGAACCACCCTGCCCCCCCGCCCCCCCAGGGTGGGAGGTGGGGGGACAGGTACGGAGGGAGAGAAACCAACCAAAAAACAAGACAAAGACCAGACAAGAAATACATACAAACACATGACTCAGGAAAAAAAACAAAGAAAAGAAAATACATGACTGAACTAGGCTATGACAAGACTGTGACTCACAAGGAAAAAGAAACAAGAGACAATCTAAAATTGCTCAAACATGACTATGACTAAGATTCACAAGGAAACAAGAGGCAATCAAAAAATTGCTCAAACTTGACAAAGACTATGACTTACAAGGAAACAAGAGGCAATCAAAAAAAATGCTCTCACTTGACTATGACTAAGATTTACAAGGAAACAAGAGGCAATCAAAAAATTGCTCGAACTTGACAAAGACTATGACTTACAAGGAAACAAGAGGCAATCAAAAATTGCTCGGACTTGACAAAGACTATGACTTACAAGGAAACAAGAGGCAATCAAAAATTGCTCGGGCTTAACTAAGACTATGACTTACAAGGAAACAAGAGGCAATTAAAAATTGCTCAAACTTGACAAAGACTATGATTTACAAGGTAACAAGAGGCAATCACAAATTGCTCAGACTTGACTAAGACTATGGCTTTGATAAACAACAAAAATTGCTAGACGTACAAGACATGATTTGGCACCATATGGGCCCACAGAAAATCCACATTACATGATCAGTCAGGTGGCCTGCCCCAGTCCCATGCCCCCAGGAATACGTCCTCTGGTGGCCGAACCAGGTCACCCCGTAACACACACAGTTCATTGGGCGGCCAACCCAAGACGCCGAACGCTCCAAGCAGTCCCTCGGGTGGCCGACCCGCATCCCACAACCAACAGGACCGTGGAGGGATTGCATGCAGCCGCTCACCTGAAAACGACAAAACAGGAGAGCGCCGATCTGCCAAACAAAACCCACTAATGGCCCCCAGCTGGTGGCTCCTGAGAGGGGGACAACCAAAAACCTGGATCCCCTCGAATCCTGATTGGGTCACAGCCGCACCTGCGCTGGACCCCCACTGCACCTCGTCGGACCCCGATTGGGTCAGGACGGGCCCAGAATGGGTCACCGCTGCACCCACGTTGGACCCCGACTGGGTCACCTCAGCCCATGCGTCGGACCCCGACTGGGTCAGGACGGGTCCCGATTGGGTCACCGCTGCACCCACTTTGGACCCCGACTGGGTCTCCTCGGATCACGCATCGGACCCCGACCGGGTCACCTCGGCCCAAACGACGGACCCCGACCGGGTCTCCTCGGCCCACACGTTGGACCCCGACCGGGTCTCCTCGGCCCACACGTCGGACCCCGACCGGTTCAGGACTGCTCCGGCGACGACCTCCATCTCCAAACCTGGAACCCCCGGTCCCGTGACCTTGACTGGCTCCGGACCGGTAACGTTGTGGAGGTGCTCAGAACACAAGGGAGAACCGGGATCAGTTCCACCGGCAGCGCCAGAGCCCAGCGAGACGAGCTCGGGTGCAGCGGCTGGCTGCCCCTCACTCGCCTCCCCATGAGGCAGGCAAAAATGCTCTAACACACCATACAGGAAAACAAGAAAGAGCACTTGCCTGCACTCGGGCTCTGGAGCCGTCCAGGACTTCGCCGATCCAGGTTCAAGAAGAAACTCGTCGTCGGGCTCCCACTCGGCTGTGTCGGGTTCCACAGCCGGCCTGATGGTCTCTGCAGCTGGATCCTCATGCGCTGGCGTCCACGCCAATAACCCGTATAGCGTGGGGGCAGAGGACCCTGGACCTGCTGACTCGGGCTGCATCCCTGAGGAACCCTGGGGACGCTCTCTCGTCAGCTCTGGCTCCTCACTGCAATCCGTTCTCCTCCTCTGTCCAAAACAAGGCTGCAAGACCGGGATGTCTCCCAGAGCTGCAGGCCTCCCCCTCGTTCGCCGGCGTGGGACTGACGCCGAGGACTGCTCCGCAGGAGGAGACACAGAGGCAGCAGTTTTAATATAAATGGCTACAGCTGGGGAAAGAAACTCAGGGAGCTGGAAACCCTGAGCTTCACCCCCAGGAGTCAGACAAGACAGATCACTATAATTACTAGGAAAGTGAACTCGGACTTGCCTGTCTCCCGGGGGGAGGATGTTATCAGCTGTAGCGGGTGTTGCTCCTTCCCTCGCTCGCTGGATGGAAAAGGATACAAGAACGGAGCCCACCGGCACAGGACTCAGCTCACTCTCAGCAGCTGGCTGGTTGAGGGGGTCATCCCGGCGGCCCGGAACTGGATCCGGAGCAGGAGCTTGCCGAAGATGCGCCTGGCCGTGACGCCGATGCCTTCGCCGGCGCCCAGATGGTGCGAACTCCCGAAATGGATCGAAGGCAGGATCAGGATCCATAGGCGAAAAGCAGGAGTGCCTCTTCACCTGCTTCATGCCGCGTTCCTCCTCCATAATCAAGAATAATTCGCGTTGTGCGGCGATGTCCTCCCTCCTCACGTCGACCTCCGGGTGGTTGGCGTAGCGGGAAGAGAGATTACAGAGAACATCTTCGGCGGCGTCCAGGTACCAATGTATGCCGTGGTCATAGTCCAACATGGAAGCGGAGATGAGTAGCTCATCCACGGCTTCCAAAACACACGTCAGCACGTGACTCTTCGGTGACGGCATTCCTCACATACACAGGACCCAGACAGGGAAAAGCAACGTCCCAAAACTCAAACTCACTGGTGAATAGCGTCTCAAAATGGTGTCACCGTAAACGCTGTTTGGGCAGCAGTGTACTGTCATGCACTGGCCCTCACGAGCCAGCATAAGACGCACACAGAGTCACCAGTGAGTTTTTCAGTGAGTTTATTACGGTGAAAAAGGTGTTAATACAAGCTGCTGAGATAATGACAGGAGTCTTCGCAGAACAGGAAGCATAGGGCTATACAGCACACTATAGGTCCAAAGCAGGAGACAGTCACACACAGTCAGGCTTGGTAATAATAGCACACGGGCTGCTAAAGCAGGGACTTACAGAACAATTAACACCGGAGGGAATAAGGCTAATACAGCTCACTTACTGGTACCGGTGAAAGACGGTCAAGCCCTAGGCAGCCGAGGTGTGAATACAGTCCAGGCATCCGCAACGTGATGATGGGTGAACAGATTAGCGATCAGGTTCGTGACCAGTTAGCGATCAGACACTGCTGCGTCCTAACGACGCCAGTGCTCAGCTTAAATAGACAAGGTACTAATGACAATGACACACAGCTGGCCGGCCGTTGACAGGCGGAAGCCCCACCGAGCACTTTCACAATAAGAGCCCGGAGAGGCCAGAATACCGCCCGCAGCTGTCAAGGCCGGCAGCGAGACATAACTTTAACCAGAGCGCGATCAGAACCAACGCTCGGGTCATAACACTTAATACTTTGTTATATACCCTTTGTTGGCAATGACAGAGGTCAAACGTTTTCTGTAAGTCTTCACAAGGTTTTCACACACTGTTGCTGGTATTTTGGCCCATTCCTCCATGCAGATCTCCTCTAGAGCAGTGATGTTTTTGGGGCTGTCGCTGGGCAACACGGACTTTCAACTCCTTCCAAAGATTTTCTATGGGGTTGAGATCTGGAGACTGGCTAGGCCACTCCAGGACCTTGAAATGCTTCTTACGAAGCCACTCCTTCGTTGCTCGGGTGGTGTGTTTGGGATCATTGTCATGCTGAAAGACCCAGCCACGTTTCATCTTCAATGCCCTTGCTGATGGAAGGAGGTTTTCACTCAAAATCTCAAGATACATGGCCCCATTCATTCTTTCCTTTACACGGATCAGTCGTCCTGGTCCCTTTGTAGAAAAACAGCCCCAAAGCATGATGTTTCCACCCCCATGCTTCACAGTAGGTATGGTGTTCTTTGGATGCAACTTAGCATTCTTTCTCCTCCAATCACGACAAGTTGAGTTTTTACCAAAAAGTTCTATTTTGGTTTCATCTGACCATATGACATTCTCCCATTCCTCTTCTGGATCATCTAAATGCTCTCTAGCAAACTTCAGACGGGCCTGGACATGTACTGGCTTAAGCAGGGGGACATGTCTGGCACTGCAGGATTTCAATCCCTGGCAGCGTAGTGTGTTACTGATGGTAGCCTTTGTTACTTTGGTCCCAGCTCTCTGCAGGTCATTCACTAGGTCCCCCCGTGTGGTTCTGGAATTTTTGCTCACCGTTCTCGTGATCTTTTTGACCCCACGGGGTGAAATCTTGCATGGAGCCCCAGATGGAGGGAGATTATCAGTGGTCTTGTATGTCTTCCATTTTCTAATAATTGCTCCCACAGTTGATTTCTTCACACCAAGCTGCTTACCTATTGCAGATTCAGTCTTCCCAGCCTGGTGCAGGTCTACAATTTTGTTTCTGGTGTCCTTTGACAGCTCTTTGGTCTTGGCCATAGTGGAGTTTGGAGTCTGACTGTTTGAGGTTGTGGACAGGTGTCTTTTATACTGATAACGAGTTCAAACAGGTGCCATTAATACAGGTAATGAGTGGAGGACAGAGGAGCCTCTTAAAGAAGAAGTTACAGGTCTGTGAGAGCCAGAAATCTTGCTTGTTTGTAGGTGACCAAATACTTATTTTCCACCATAATTTGCAAATAAATTCTTTAAACATCAGACAATGTGATTTTCTGGATTTTTTTTTTCTCATTTTGTCTCTCATAGTTGAGGTATACCTATGATGAAAATTGGAGACCTCTCTCATCTTTTAAGTGGGAGAACTTGCACAATTGGTGGCTGACTAAATACTTTTTTGCCCCACTGTATATGCAGCTTTTTTCTAGCAAATTTGCCTTTTTTTTCTTATGGAATTGTGATTTTTCTCTTTTAAATTTGCAACTTTTCTTCCTAAAGATGTGCAACTTTATTTCATCAAAAATTTGCAACTTTTTTCTTGCAAATGTGTCTTTTTTTTTTTATGGACATGTGATTTCTCTTGTAAATTTTGAACTTTTTTCATATAAATTTGCAACCTTTTCTTGTAAATTTGAAGCTTTTTTCTTGTTAATTTGAAGCTTTTTTCTTGTTAATTTGAACTTTTTTCTTCTAAATTTGATGTTTTTTCTTGTAATTTTGCAAATTTCTCTTTTAAATTTGAACCTTTTTCTTTTAAATTTGAACCTTTTTCTTTTAAATTTAAAACTTTTTTCTTTTTAAATAGAAACTTTTTTGTTGTTAATTTGAAACTTTTTACCTTTCAATTTGCAGCTTTTTTCCTTTAAATTTGAAACTGCATTACTATAAAGGTGAATATGAATTTTTGAACTTTGAATTTTCTTATGAACTTGTGATTTTTCTCTTGTAAATTTTCAACTTTTTCCTAAAAAAAATGCTAATTTATTCCTGTAAATTAATTGTAAATTTGCAACTTTATTTCATCAAATATTTGCAACTTTTTTCTTGCAAATTTGCCTTTTTTTTTCTTATGGAATTGTGATTTTTCTCTTGCAAATTTTCAGCTTTTTCTGCTAAATTTGAAACTTTTTCTTTTAAATTTGAAACTTTTTTTCTTGTAAATTTTCAGCTTTTTTTCCTGAAAAATCTGAAACTTTTTACCTGTCAATTTGCAACGTCTTCCTATGAATTGGAAACTTTTTTTCAAAAGGATTGCAACTTTTTCACTGTAAATTTACAAATATTCGTCCTATAAATTTTTGAAATTTTTCCTTAAAAATTGCAGCTTTTTCTTGCAAATTTTCAACCCTTTTCTTATGAACTTGTGATTTTTCTCTTGTAAATTTTCAACTTTTTTCTTGAAAATTTGAAACTTTTTCCTAAAAAATTACAAATTTATTCCTATAAATTAACTGTAAATTTGTAGCTTTTCTTCCTAAAAATTTGCAACTTTATTTCGTCAAAAATTTGCAACTTTTTTCTTGCAAATTTGAAACTTTATTTTTCTTTTGGCTTGTAATTTTTCTCTTGTAAATTTGCAACTTTTTTCTTGTAAATTTGCAACTTTTTACCTGTAAATTTGCAGCTTTTTTCAGCAAAAATTTGAAACTTTTTACTCCAAAATTTTTGACTTTTTTCTTATTAATTTATGATTTTTCTCTTTTACATTTTCAACTTTTGTAAATTTGCTATTTTTTCCAATGAAAGTACAAATTTCTATAAATTTGGAATTTTTTTCTCAAAATTTTGCAACTTCTGACCTGTAAATTTGCAACTTTTCTTCCTTTAAATTTGAAACTTTCTTCATATAAATTTTCAACTCTTTTCTAGAAATTTATATTTTTTTGTAAATTTGAAACTTTTTTCCTTTGAATTTGAAAGATTTTCTTGTAAATTTTCAACTTTTTTCTTATAAATTTGCATCTTTTTCTTGTAAATTTGAAACTTCTTGGTCAGCTTCTTGGTTAAGGCCTTCTCTTGGCATGTAAGGTGAGGACGCACAGGTAAAGGCTCCCAGTTCATTTTTTGCTATCTTCCTTTTAAACTCAGTTTAGAGCTAGCATTTTTAGCTGTTGCTTTGTCACTGCCACTGGAAAATAAAAACAATATACCTGCTCGTGTGAAAAAAGAGAGAAATTGCCAGTCTCATAACTTAATATTGTAGTGGCTGGTGAAGCAATTTATCAGTCCCCTCACACTCCGGGTGAACAAAAGGACTTCTCCCATGTGTTTTCTTTTCTACGATCTATGATCACAGAGCCTGAATCAACGTACATCGGCCGGGATCATGGGTCCCAAGAAAGCTCAGCAGACTGAGGAGGTGGACAATATTAAAAGATCGCTGGACTTCTTGGCTGAAGAGATTTCTGCTGTTAAGCTGCAGCAAAAAAAACATCCTGGGCCTGCTTGAGGAGGTGAAAGCGCTGCGGATCCAGAATGCCAAGAAGGACAAGAGGCTGGCGTATCTGGAGAGCAAAGTGTCGGACCTGGAGCAGAACACTCGGGTGAACGACGTGATCATCACTGGGATCCACATTAAACCCCGATCATATGCTCGGGCGGTGGCCGCAGACAATGGAGGGAGGCTCGACACACTGGAAGCCGAATCCACAGAACAACAAGTGGCGGCCTTCATGCAGTCCAAAGGAATCCAGCTGGACTGTAACACCATAGAGACCGGCCACCCTCTGCCCAGGAAAAACAGCGACAAACCGGCTGTGATCATGAGGTTTGTCAACAGAAAACACAAGACTGCACTGCTAAAACAAGGTAGGAAACTGAAAGGAACGAACATTTACATAAACAAGCACCTCACAAAAGAAAATGCAGAAATAGCCAGAAAAGCAAGATACCTGAGAAAGCAGAAAAAGATTCAAAACACCTGGACATCAAACTATAAAATATACATCAAATTAAACCGATCACCTGAAGAAGCCAAGGTCATTAACATCCAAAATATTATGGAACTGGACAAATGTGCCCTTCAGAGGTAAAGTGGGCTATCCCACAAAACCATTATTTTGAGAAAATGAGCTCTAAAGTTGAAATATTCTCAAAAAATCAGTGTGCCTATATCATTAAAAAGTTACCAACAAAGTGGGATAGCCCACTTTACCTCTGAAGGGCACAAATATCAATGAACATTATGAACTGGAGTCACAGCAACAAGAGACAATTGTAGGACACTGAAGGATTTTACTCATCTGCTACAAGACATTTAACAACATGAAACAAAAGATCAACAAACAGGAACAACAGGAACTGAAAGTTTTTGAATATACGGATCACAACCCACAGGACGCAGAATATAACATAGACCCTGATAATAATTTATTTAGCTCCATCAATAATAACTGTAGTTACTACACGGATGGACAGTTTAACACAATGATCACATCTGATTTCAATATTTCTATGATCCACTTCAACAGCAGAAGTCTCTATGCCAACTTTAATAACATTAAAGATTATTTACATCAGTTTAAAGAGCCATTCAATATTGTGGCAATATCAGAGACGTGGCTCAGTGAAGAGAAAGGAGTGGATTTTACCATGGATGGCTATGAATTAAATTATATAAATAGAAAAGTGAAAAAAGGAGGAGGAGTTGCAATTTATGTTGACAAGAGCTTGAAATACAAGGCTGTTGAAAATCTGTCAGTAACTGTGGATGATTTATTTGAATGTATTACAATAGAAATCTGTCTGGACAATGTGAAGAATATAGTAGTGAGCTGTGGATATAGAACACCTGGATCAAACATTGACTTATTTAAGGACTGGATGGAAAAAATGTACGCAAAACTAACTCATAAAGTTACGTTCATCTGTGGGGATTTCAATATAGATCTGATGAATTCAAAACAAAATAGTTTGACAGAAGAATTTATTAACACAATGTACAGTATGGGCTTACATCCAACAATTACCGGACCTAGCAGAATCATGTCACACAGTGCCACACTAATAGATAACATATTCACAAACATTATGGAAAATAATATCAGGAGTGGGCTTTTATTGAATATCAGTGACCACCTGCCAATTTTTGTTGTCTATCAATGTGATTATAGGAAGAAAAAGTATACCAAAAATATTAAATATAAAAGAATAAGAACTGAAGAATCTATGTATTTACTGACAAAGGAATCATTAATATCAATCAATCAATCAATCAATCAAAGACTTTATTCCAGACTCAAGGTCCATCAAGAGAAAAGTAAACAAGTAAAAAAGTAAAAAAAAAGACAGTTGAAACAATCAAAAGTTACAAGAAACACTAAGACATAACTGCTTAAAGAAGTACAAAGACAGTACAGACTTTAAAAAGACTTAAAAAGACAACTGTACCAGTGGCTTCTAAACTGTGACTGACAGCGAATAGAACTGAGCTTAATGCTAGACATGACTTGAATGATTTCATTTCTAGATACATCAAGCCGACAGATGAATTTATACATAAAATTCCTTATTACTGCATGCAGAGTATTTACACGTGATGAGACAAATAACTCGGAAGCACTGCACCATCGAGGCTTTTTAAGTAAAATTCTTAAGGCATCATTGTAGGCAACCTGTAATTTCTGCATACTTAGTTTCCTATAATTTATCCATAAATGAGCAGTGTATAAAGGTGTACAATAGGTTTTAAAAAGAACCAGTTTCACCTCATCTGAACAAAAACCAAATCTGCGTGCAAGAATATTTGCTTGCATGTCAGTCATTCTATCATTAATAACATGTCCCAGATATTTAATTTTATCCCTGACAATTAATTCCCTGTCTGCTAATTCAAAGACAGGGAATTTCATTAACAAATCTTCTTTAGTGCGGCAGATCAGCACACAACTCTTATTTGCATTATATTTTATGTCATTTTCCTCTCCATATGCAGTACACACTCTTAATAACTCCTGAAGACCAGCACTACTTGGACTGAGAAGAACTATATCGTCAGCATACATAAAATGATTCACTAACTTATTCCCTATTATACACCCAGTTTTACAGGCATTCAGTTGCTTTGACAACTCATCCATGTAAAGATTAAATAGAATAGGGGACAATATACTGCCCTGTCTGACACCACTGCTCACACCAAATGGTGATGAATGACTCTTCCCCCATTTCACCAGCATCTTCTGATGTGTGTACCAGTATATCAGGATACGTACTAAGTACTTGGGCACCCCCCTGTCAATCATTTTCCTAAACAGTATCCTGTGATTAACACAAGACTGTGTTTAATACAAGACTGGAAGAAAGTTTATGATGAAAATGATATAAATAAAGCATATGATAATTTTTTACAAATACTTCAATCATTGTACAATAAAAACTGTCCTATAAAACAATACAGTGACAGACAACAAAAGAAAAATATTCCTTGGGTCACCAAGGAGTTAATAAATGCATGTAAAAAGAAGAATACATTATATAAACAATTCATTAAATGCAGAATGGTGGAAGCTGAGATCAAATATAAAAGATATAAAAATAAGCTTACTAATATAATGAGGACCTGTAAGAAAGAAATCAACAACAGAATATTAAAGGATAATAAAAATAACTTAAGAGGAATATGGCAAGTACTCAATGGGATTATTAGCAATCTACCTAAGAATGCTAATTATCCAGAATATTTTATTGAAAATGACAATTTGATAAATAATATGGAGAATTTTTTTGTAAACGTTGGTCCTGAATTAGCAAAATCAATAGTGACACCAGAAACAAACAACAGTGGTTCTGTAAATGAAATAGAAGATAGAAATCCAAAAACAATCTTTTTGGGTGCAGTTACTGAAAAGGAAATTATCAAGACTGTGAGTAAATTTAAGAACAAAAAATCAACGGACTGGAATGAAATTGACATGACAATAGTGAAAAAAGTAATTGAAGGAATTGTTAAGCCACTCACCCACATCTGGAACCTGTCATTTCAAACTGGTAAATTTCCAAACAAAATGAAAATAGCAAAAGTAATACCTCTATACAAAACAGGACACAGTCATTGTTTCACAAATTACAGGCCAGTCTCTTTACTCTCACAATTCTCTAAAATACTTGAAAAAATCTTCATTAAGAGGCCGGATGATTTCACTGAAAAACACAACCTCCTTACAGACAGCCAGTATGATTTTAGAGCAGATGAATCAACATCCTTGGCACTGATCGAACTTATAGAAGAAATTACGAGTTGTATAGATAAAAAAAAGTTTGTTGTAGGAGTATTTATAGATTTAAAGAAAGCTTTTGACACCATTGACCACAGAATTCTACTAAGGAAACTGGAAAGGTATGGGATAAGAGGGATGGGACTGAGTTGGGTGGAAAGTTATTTAAGTAACAGACAACAATTTGTACAAATTGGAGAGCACAAATCACCCTTCATGGACATCACTTGTGGTGTGCCCCAGGGGTCAGTTTTGGGACCCAAACTCTTTATCTTGTATATAAATGACATATGCCAAGTATCAAAAATTCTGAAATTTATTTTGTTTGCAGATGACACAAATATCCTTTGCACTGGTGAGAATTTGCAGCAGGTTTTAGAGGTGGTCACAACTGAAATGAAAAGGTTAACACAGTGGTTTAACAAAAATAAATTATCTCTAAATCTGAAAAAAAACAAAGATTGTATTGTTTCGAAATTATAAAATAAATCATGAAATAATGGTAACGATAGATGATACAAGAATAGAAACATTACAGGAAAATAAGTTTCTGGGGGTGACGCTAGACAATAAAATCTGCTGGAAACCTCACATCAGTCACACCCGGGCCAAGTTGGCAAAATGTATAGGCATACTGGGGAAGACAAGACACATCTTTTTTTTTTTTTTGTTTTGTTTTTTTTGTTACTTATTTGTACCCGTAGGTAGACTTGGTTTGCAGTCTGGTGACAAGCCACCGGCTGCTGGTCGCTGCGTGCGCGAGTGCCCTAAACCTACATGTTTTTGGTATGCGGGAGGAAACCGGAGAAATCCCGGAGTAAACCCGCGCAACACGGGGAGAACATGCAAACTCCACACAGCTCACTGTTGGTCGGGGGCTGGGATCGAACCCACGATCTCATGATCCCCGCGATCCCCCGGCCGAGGGTAAAACTGTGCTGCCATAGTGCTAAACCACTGCGCCACCGTGCAGACATCTTGGACTATAAATCATTGGTCTTACTGTACAATTTACTGTTTCTACCTTACCTTATCTTATCTTAACCACTGCGCCACTGTGCAGGGCTGCACGGTGGCGCAGTGGTTTAGCACTGTGGCAGCACAGTTTTACCCTCGGCTGGGGGACCGCGGGGATCATGAGATCGTGGGTTCGATCCCAGCCCCCGACCAACAGTGAGCTGTGTGGAGTTTGCATGTTCTCCCCGTGTTGCGCGGGTTTACTCCGGGATTTCTCCGGTTTCCTCCCGCACACCAAAAACATGTAGGTTTAGGGCGCTCGCGCACGCAGCGACCAGCAGCCGGTGGCTTGTCACCAGACTGCAAACCAAGTCTACCTACGGGTACAAATAAGTAACAAAAAAAAAACAAACCTTAGCTACTGTGTAGAAGTCTGCGGAAACACCTACAAGACCAACCTACAGTCAATATGCACATTACAAAAAAGAACTATAAGGATAATAAATAATGTAGGATATAGAGACCATACCAATTCATTGTTTTTAAAGTCACATGTCATAAAGTTCATCGATTTAGTTAAATTTAAGACAGTTCAAGTCATGTACAGGGCAATTAATAATCAACTCCCAACTAATATACAAAAAATATTTTTAAAAAGAGACAATGATTATAATTTGAGAGGAGACTTAAACTTTACAAAACCCAAGATACGAACAACTAAGAAAAGTCTGTGCATATCTGTCTTTTTGGTGGATTTGTGGAACAGTCTGGAGCCGGAACTGAAACTATGTACAAACAGAAATCAATTCAAAAAGAGGTATAAACATTATTTGTTGCAAGAATATATGTTAGAAGGGTAGTATTTATATGTACGAGTCACTATGCTCACTCTGGGACACTATGGAATGGTGGGTGGGACAGCACTGTGTATATCTGTGTTGTTTTGGGCTGGTTTTGATGTATGGACTGTATGTATGTTGGGATGGATGGGTGTTAATGTTGATATGTACAAAATATAGTTAATTGTTTACTTGGGGTCTTAAATGTGGTAATTTGTATACATTTCACATGGGTTGTATTTATGGAAAAGAGGAGTTGGAATTAATAAGTGTTCACTTCTTCCTTCTCACTTTCGAACACTGTATACTGTTACTTTATTGCATTTGTCATTTGTTTTGTTTTGTTTTACTTTTTTGTTTGAAATAAAGTATCGATCTATCGATCGATCTATCTAACTTTTTTCTTGTTAATTTGAAACTTCCGGTGCCACACAAGTAGGCTGCCTTTTTGCAACAATGGATCAATTTCTTCCTATTTCTATTTACTATCTGGCTCTCTTGCTAATCTTTCTGATTCTGCGACACCTTTATCCATCACAAACGCGTAGATCGCCCAAATATCTCCAGAGCCAGCAGATGGAGCCACTGTTTCTTGCAGGAGGCAGTACAATCGAGACCAGCTGTTAGCACTTAACCGGCCCACGATGCTAACGCAAAAACTCAACATACCGGGAGAAATAAGACGTAAACGGCGTGGATGTCGAGCTGGAGTAAGACGGCGGGCAAGGAATATAAGGTACAGACTTGCCCTCCCATCCGTCATTATGAGGAATGTACGATCGCTACTCAATAAAACAGATGAGCTAGCGGCAATCTCCCGCTACGAGAGCGTGCACAGAGAGAGTAGTTTTATTCTGTTTATGGAGACTTGGCTAACAGAACTAGCAACAGATGCTAACATTGAACTGGAGGGTTTCCACGCAATACAGGCAGACTGAACACCAGACAGTGGCAAGACAAGGGGCGGATAATATATGTCAATAACAGCTGGTGCAGACCGGGACATATCACTGTTAAACAACAACACTGCAACAAAGACATGGAGTTGCTAGCTGTTAGCATGTGGCCTACCTATCTCCCGAGGGAATACTCACATGTGATCTGCATTGTTATTTATGCAAATCCAACGGCAAACGCTGGGACAGCGTGTGACGTCATCCACTCAGTAACTCGCAGGCTGCTGACAGAACACCCAGTTGCTCTTCTCCTCATCTCAGGTGATTTCAACCATATTTCACTGTCCCCCATTCCGCCCACGTTCACCCAGTATGTCACATGCCACACTAGAGACAATAAAACACTGGACTTATTCTATGCAAACACTAAGGAGGCGTACAACTCATCACCACTCCCCCCACTCGAGAGATCGGATCACAACTTGGTTCATCTCCCGCCGGTGTACAAAACCCTAGTACACAGACAACCTCAGTGAAGACAACAGTGAAGTGATGGTCTGAGGAGGCAATGGACACTCTAAAGGGCTGTTTTGAAAACACCGCCTGGGAGCAGCTCTGCAATCCACATGGTGAGGATATCGATGGCCTCAATCACACCATCACGGACTACATCAGCTTCTGTGTGGACAACACTGTACCCACCAAGACAATACGGTGTTGCTCAAACAACAAACCCTGGATCAACCCTGAGATAAAAACACTTCTGAGAGAGAAGAAGAGGATCTTCAGGTCGGGGAACAGGGAGATGCTGAAGTCCGTACAGAGGGAGCTGAGGAGAAAGATCAGAGAAGGCAAGGACAGCTTCAGGAAGAAAATGGAGGACAAGCTGCAACAGAGCGACATCAGCGGGGTCTGGAGAAACCTCAAAACCATCTCTGTGCTCCAGAATACCTCCCCCTAGGCCATGGGGGGCAGGGAGTGAGCGAACAATCTGAGCCTGTTTTTTAATAGGTTTGACCAACTGCCCTCCCCCCCGACTGCACAACAACCACTGCTGCCTCTAAAGACATCGAGTCCTGTTGCCCACACCCCACTCCACCAACACACACCCCCACTCCCAGCACACAGCCCCCCAACATGACCCTCACTGAGACCCAGGTGAGGACGGAGCTGAGGAAGATCAAGGCGAGGAAGGCGTCGGGACCGGACGGCATCAGCGCGAAGCTCCTCAAGTCCTGTGCAGACCAGCTGTGTGGGATTGTGGAGCTCATCTTCAACCTGAGCCTGAAGCTGGGGAGGGTACCACAGTTGTGGAAAACATCTTGTGTGGTACCTGTACCAAAGACTTCCCACCCCAAAGATCTGAACAGCTACAGACCAGTGGCCCTGACGTCTTTCATGATGAAGACCCTGGAGAGACTGCTCCTTGCTCACCTCCGCCCCCTGGTGGGACCAGCAATGGATCCACTCCAGTTCGCCTACCAGCATGGCATTGGGGTGGAGGATGCAGTGATCTTCCTCCTTCACCGTTCTCTGTCCCACCTGGAGAAGCCCGGGAATGCAGTGAGGATCATGTTCTTTGACTTCTCCAGTGCTTTCAACACCATCCAACCGATGATCCTGAAGGACAAGCTGCTGTGCGCAGGGGTGGACCAGCACCTGTCATCATGGATCCTGGACTACCTCACTAACTGGCCACAGTTTGTGAGAACCCGGGACTGTGTGTCCGACACGATCATCGGTAGCACGGGGACACCCCAGGGAACGGTTTTGGCTCCCTTCCTGTTCACCCTTTATAGTGCGGACTTCTCACACAACACAACACACTGCCATCTACAGAAGTTCTCTGACGACTCTGCGATCGCCGGCCTCATCTCCAACAGAGATGAAGCTGAGTACAGAGGACTTATCCAGGACTTCGTGGACTGGTGCCATCGGAACTGCCTCCAGATCAACGCGAGGAAAACTAAGGAGCTGGCGGTGGACTGCCACAGGTAAGGACAACCCCTCACAGCACCAGCAAACATACAGGGAACAGACATTGAGATGGTGACATCCTACAAGTACCTGGGTGTTCATCTGAACAATAAACTAGACTGGTCACACAATACCGATGCACTCTACAAGAAGGGACAGCGCAGGCTTTTCCTACTGAGGAGACTCAGGTCTTTTGGTGTACAAGGGGCCCTGCTGAAGACATTTTATGACACGGTGGTGGCATCAGCCATCACTTTTGGAGTGGTCTGCTGGGGCAGTGGCATTACAGCAGCCGATGGGAAGAGACTGAACAAACTGATCAAGAAAGCTAGCTCTGTCCTGGGGCAGCGTCTTGACCCAGTGGAGGAGATAGGAGAGAGAAGGATGGTGGCTAAACTGTCATCTCTGCTGGAGTCCGAGTCCCACCCTATGCAGGACATACTGAATGCACTGAGGAGCTCATTTAGCAGCAGACTACATCATCGTAGGTGTGCAACCGAGAGGTTTTGCAGGTCCTTCCTACCTACGGCTGTCAGACTGTATAACCTAAGCAGGGCTGCTCGCAGAGATAGCAAAAAAACGTGATGACCTAATAGTATTGAATACAAAAGACGCAACAGACTTACACAAAATGGTCCCCTCCAGTATACAACTAGGACAATATCAGTCGCTACGGAGGGTGACAATATGTATGGGTACATATTCATACCATGTAGGGTAACTAAGTAAACGGTTATGCTGTTTATTCTATCTAGCTACAATGCCCCGCACTGTGTGTATATACATTTATATATTTATGTGTACGTACACTACCGTTCAAAAGTTTGGGGTCACCTCAGACAATTTTGTGTTTTCCATGAAAAGTCACACTTTTATTTACCACCATGAGTTGTAAAATGAATAGAAAATATAGTCAAGACATGATGCGGGTGAACGCAGTTGCGCAGGAGCAGAGCAGTGCGCCGTACAGCCAGGCAACCCTATGGAGAGAGCAGAGGACAAGGGTAAAGGGCACCACACCAAAACTGGTACAACTAGCAGTGTGCTGCTTACTTGTAGGTAATGGGTGGCTGGCGTTGGCCAAGGATGAAGCCCGGGAGACAGCGTCCTGCTGAGCCAGCGACGATGATGAAGGAAGGGATGGCAATGACAGGGAATCCGCCACCAAGGAATCCACCTGTGCACAGGGGACAAGACTTGCAAGAGGTGAGGAGAATATTTTGCTACGTGAAAGCGTAGCTCAGCTGGCGTGAAGAGATGATCCAGCTGGGAGAGAGTGCCGATGCAAACAGACAGCTCCAGACCGTAGCACTGGGCTGAATAAGGTGAGGTTGAGGTTCTTGGTTGAGGTTGAGGTGACGCAGCGCAGGGCGGCTTCCAGTTCCTGGTTGGCATGCTCACACTGCCTGTTGGACTGTGGGTGGTGACCGGAGGAGAGACTCACCGTGGCCCCCAGAGCATTGCAGAAGCACCTCCATACCTCAGAGACGAATTGGGGCCCCCGATCAGAGATGACGTCCACCGGGATCCCATGTAGCCTGACCACGTGTTGGACCACGAGGTCTGCCATCTCCCGCGCCGTAGGGAGACCCCGGAGCGGCACGAAGTGGGCAGCCTTGGAGAACCGATCCACAATGGTAAGCACAGCATCATAGGTGTTGGAGACCGGGAGACCAGTGATGAAGTTGAGGGCTATGTGAGACCAGGGCCTGCCCGGGACCGGCAGGGGCTGGAGTAGACCTGCGGGGGGGGGGGGGGGGGAATTAGCGGACTTGCCGGTGGCACACACGGGGCAAGCCCGGACGCAGTTGGCGGCATCCTTCTGGAGACCCGGCCACCAAAAGGAGCGCTGGAGCAGGTCCACTAGCCGGGAGACGCCAGGATGACAGGCGAGTCTGGAGGTGGGAACCTTAATGGATGACCTCCCCCTGGACGGTCGATGGAACATACAGCTTCCCTTCCGGTCCGCCGCCAGGATCTGGTTCGGTCTCCTGCGCCCTCCGGATCTTGTCCCTGATGGACCAGGACACTACCCCCACGACGCACGAGCCAGGCAGGATGGTATAGTTCGGCTCCTCCGGGGTCTCAGGGGCAAATTGCCTGGAGAGGGCGTCAGGCAGGCCATTTTTAGAACCCGGGCAGTAGGTGATAGTGAAACGGAACCGGGCGAAGAACAAGGACCAGCTCGCCTGGCGGGCGTTCAGTCGTCTGGCAGATCTTAAATACTGCAAGTTCTTATGGTCTGTTAACACTACAAATGGCTGGGCAGCCCCCTCAAACCAGTGGCGCCACTCCTGCAGCGCGAGCTTGATGGCCAGCAGCTCCCTGTCCCCGACGTCATAGTTGCGCTCAGCCGCAGACAGGCGCCGTGAGAAGAAGGCGCAGGGTCGCTTGACCCCATCGGTGGGCGATCGCTGGGAAAGCACCGCCCCCACTCCCGTATCAGATGCGTCGACTTCGACTAGGCACTGCAGTGTGGGGTCAACCTGGGTTAGGACCCAGGAGGAAGCGAACTCCATCTTCAACGCCTCAAAAGCCACTGCAACCTCTTTGGTCCACTGGAAGGGGGTCTTGGGAGAAGTGAGGCGGGTCAACGGGGCTACAATGGCGCCGAAGTTGAGGACAAAGCGGCGATAAAAATTGGCAAACCCAATGGACTGCTGCACCTGCTTTCTGGAGGTTGGAGTGGGCCACTCGACCACCGCCTTAACCTTCGCAGGGTCGTGAAGGACTTGGTTGTGCGAGATTATGAACCCTAGGAAGGAGGTGGTCTTGGCGTAAAACTCGCACTTTTCAGCCTTAACATACAGCCTATTCTCCAACAGCCGCTGTAGGACCCGCCTCACATGGGCCTGATGTTCCTCCCGTGACCTGGAGAAGATGAGAATATCATCCAGGTAGACAAACACAAAGAGACCCAGGAAATCACGTAGGACGTCATTTATGAGGCGTTGAAAAACGGCAGGGGCGTTGGTCAGCCCGAACGGCATTACCAGATACTCGAAGTGACCACTAGGCGTTCGAAAGGCCATCTTCCACTCATCGCCCTCCCGGATCCGGACGAGGTGATAAGCACCGCGGAGATCCAACTTAGTGAACCAGGTCACCCCCTGGAGGGAGTGGAAGGCAGTGTCCATCAATGGCAGGGTGTAGCAATCCTTCTCTGTGATGTCATTCAGCGCCCGAAAGTCTATACAGGGGCGAAGGGAACCGTCCTTCTTCGAGACAAAGAAAAACCCTGTGCCGAGCAGAGACGAGGAAGGGCGGATGATCCCTGCACTAAGTGACTCCTTGATGTAGCTGTCCATGGCCTCCCGTTCCGGCGCAGACAGGCTGTAGAGACGCCTGGATGGCAAGGGGGCCCCGGGACGGATGTTGATGGCACAGTCGTAGGGCCGGTGAGGAGGGAGGGACATGGCTTTGGACTTAGTGAACACGAGGCCCAGGTCATGGAACTCCGGGGGCACCAGGGTGAGGTCCGGAGGGGCGGCGTCCGAGGCAGGAGGTGGAGAGGATGGGGCGCACGCCACGGACTGAAGGCAGGTACTCATACAGAAGGAGCTCCAGGCGGTAATTCTTCCTCCCTGCCAATCTAGCACCGGGTTGTGCAGGCGCAACCAGGGGTAGCCTAAGATGACAGGGGATACAGAAGAGGATAGGACATACAAGGTGAGATCCTCCCGGTGATTGCCAGAGATGATAACGGGGATCAGCTGGGTGCGATGAGTCACTTGCCCAAGGGGCGCACGGGAGAGGGTGAGCAGGCTGAGAGGAGCGGCCAGAGTGTGGCAGGGTATGCCCAATTGGGTTGCCAGGCTCTTAGAAATGAAACTTTGCTCTGCTCCAGAGTCCACCAATGCATGCGTGAGATGCCCTGTGGAATTGTGGCAGAACCATATGGGCAGTGACAAACTGGTGAGGGAATTCAACCGGTTAGAGTCCGCGAGGCCCCCTACTGTGACTCGCGGGCCTCCCCGTTTGGGCATCACCGGACAGTGCTCCACGGTATGCTGATCGCCTCCGCAATACATGCAGAGGCCCAGCTCCCGACGGTGCTGTCTTTCTGCTAGGGGGAGCCCCGACCGACCAACTACCATTGCCCCCGACTCCTCGGAGGACTCTGAAGAAGGTAACGCCAAGGGGCGAGACTGGGGCATGTGGACGGAAGCTATACGCGAGCAGCCAACTAACTTCCGCTCGGCAGTCCGTTCACGCAGCCTGTTGTCTAAGCTAATGGTCAAGGAGATTAGCTCCGACAGCCGATCCGGAAGATCTCGGCTGGCCAACTCATCCCTCAGACCAGAGTTGAGGCTGCGGAGGAAGATGCTACAGAGTGACGCCTCACCCCAGCCTACCTCCTCCGCTGCGACCCGGAAGTCAATAGCGTAATCCACCGCTGACCGGCCTCCCTGTTGGAGACTAAGGAGTCGATCAGCGAGGACGCTATCTCGTCGGGAATGGTCAAAGACCTTGAGGAAACTCTGCACAAACTGGTTGTAGGAGAGGTTCGCGTAGCTGGGCTTCAACATAACGGCGCAAGTCTAAGCTATCGCTCGCCCCTCCAGGAGATTAGCCAAGTAACCAATTCGGCTATGGTCTGAGGGAAAATCCCTGGGAACGCGCAGAAACACCGACTCACACTGCAAGATGAACCCCCGTGCCTCGCCGAGCTTACCATTGAAGCGGGCGGGGGTTGGGATCGACGTGAGTCGGGTTGGCGTTCCCGCGGCAGACTGGCCAGCCACGGAAGCGGCCGGGGCTGCTCCTCCCTGACGAGCAGGAGGGAACACCTGCTGTGGGGTCCACACGGTCTAACCGGTGAGTAATGGTTGTTAATTGGTTTAAAATTACCTGCTGTTGATGGGCTATTAAATCCACCCGAGCCTCAAGGGTGGAGAGACGGCGTGCAAGCCCGCTGTCTGCTGAGCCGTTCTGCTGGAGCCGTACTGACATAATGTCTGGCTCAGGAAACATGCATGCAGGCTCAGGGAAGATTCAATAGCTTTATTTAGCACACAGGTATGTGATGCGGGTGAACGCAGATGCGCAGGAGCAGAGCAGTGCACCGTACAACCAGGCAACCCTATGGAGAGAGCAGAGGACAAGGGTAAAGGGAACCACACCAAAACTGGTACAACTAGCAGTGTGCTGCTTACTTGTAGGTAACGGGTGGCTGGCGTTGGCCAAGGATGAAGCCCGGGAGACAGCGTCCTGCTGAGCCAGCGACGATGATGAAGGAAGGGATGGCGATGACGGGGAATCCGCCGCCAAGGAATCCACCTGTGCACAGGGGAGAAGACTTGCAAGAGGTGAGGAGAATATTTTGCTTACGTGAAAGCGTAGCTCAGGTGGCGTGAGGAGATGATCCAGCTGGAAGAGAGTGCCGATGCAAACAGACGGCTCCAGACCGTAGCACTGGGCTGAATGGGCTAAATAGCCCGTGGCTGACGAGGCGCAGGTGTGCACGCAGCTGAGGCGGATGATGAGCGGCGAGTCGTGACAATGGGTAAATAGCCCCACTGCCTTGTGGGTGTCTTGGGAAAAGTCCAAGGCTATGGGAGTAAACCCTGACAGAAAATCCGGAGTGGAGCCCCTAAGGCGGTCGACTGGCAAAATTGTCACCTTCCGGCAGCTCCTGCATCCTGATCCGCCCCCAGCCATCTTGACTTTGTCTTGCCACTGGATCCAGTGTCTCAGGACAAGAGAGTGAGGCTGATCCTGCGCAAGTCTCCCTCACTTTAATCAAAGTTCCGCGCAAGTCATGACATCACCACTTTAAGTCCTGTGGCGATGGGGGAGCAGCAAAGCAGCAGGTGAGGATACACTGGAAGCTGTAGTCGCAAACCTGCACACAGGTGGCTCAGGACAAGTGGTCGCTCTCCACTGAACCGAGACAGCAGCGAAGTTCGGCAGCCTCCTGAGCGACCAAGCAGCCCTTTTCAGGATCGCTCTGCTCGCCTCCTTAGCGAGAGGACGTGGCTAGAAAAGCTGCCCCAAACATAGCTTGTCTCACCTCACCCTGGTCAGCACACCGCGGCTGGCGGGGATCCCCAAACAGCGGTCGAAACACAAAGAGAAATAAAGCAAAGGTGCTCACCTTAGCATCATGGAATGTAAGGACTCTGTTCGACAATGCCAAAGCGAACAGATCAGAAAGATGAACTGCACTAGTGGCCAGAGAACTAGCTCGCTACAACATCGACATTGCTGCTCTCAGCAAGACACGTTTTGCAGACAAAGGCCAGCTGACAGAAACCGGCGGTGGTTACACCTTCTTCTGGAGTGGGCGCAGCAGTGAGGAGAGGCGCAAGGCAGGTGTTGGTTTCGCAATCAAATCCATTCACATGCGGAAACTAGCAAGTATTCCCGAGGGTCTGAACGACCGCCTGATGAAAATGCACCTCCCACTTGGGAAGAAGTCAAATGCAACCACCATCAGCGCTTATGCTGCGACCATGACAAACCCCGAAGAGACCAAAGATAAGTTTTGTTTTTTTTTGTTACTTATTTGTACCCGTAGGTAGATTTGTTTTGCAGTCTGGTGACAAGCCACCAGCTGCCGGTCACTGCGTGCGCAAGCGCCCCGTATCCCTAACCTGCATGTTTTTGGCGTGTGGGAGGGAACCGGAGAAATCCCTGAGTAAACCCACGCAACACGGGAAGAATATGCAAACTCCACACAGATCACCGTTGGTCGGGGGCTGGGATCGAACCCACAATCCCCGCGCTCCCCCGGCCGAGGATAAAACTGTGCTGCCACAGTGCTAACCACTGCGCCACCGTGCAGCCTGACCAACGGGGAGGATGAGGAACTAGATTTCCTCATTGCTTCAGTAAAATCTGAGAAGGTCATCATTCTCGGTGACTTCAATGCTCGAGTAGGGGCTGACCACCATGCCTGGCAGAGAGTACTGGGAAAACACGGCATTGGAAAATCTAACAGCAACGGACACCTCCTGCTCAGAATGTGTGCCTCTCATGACCTAGCCATCACCAACACCATGTTTTGCTTACCTACACGGAACAAGACATCTTGGATGCACCCTCGCTCTAAGCATTGGCATCTCATTGACTATGTCATCACCAGGGCAAAGGACAGGTGGGACGTGAGAGTGACCAAAGCCATGTGCGGTGCCGACTGCTGGACTGACCATCGCCTGATCATCTCAAAGATGAATTTCCACATCCAGCCCAAAAGAAGACCACAAGGCCAGAAAGTGACAAAGAAGCTGAATGTCATGAAACTCAAAGACCCCAAGAAGGTTCCAGAGTTTCAAGATCACATACACAGCCGCCTATCAGATCTCCAGCTCAACCAGCCAAGCATTGAGGACCAATGGGCATCCTTCAGGGACACCGCTCACTCGGCTGCCCTCAAATGCCTAGGCCCAGTAACCAGAAATCACTAGGACTGGTTCGACGAAAACAACACAGAAATTCAGCAGCTGTTAGATCAGAAACACCGACTCCTGCAGGCCCACCAGAATGACCCTACCTGCATGGCAAAGAAAGCAGCCTTCACCAACATCCGCAGTGCAATTCAAGCCAAACTATGCCACATGCAGGACTCCTGGCTCAGTGCCAAGGCCGACGAGATTCAATGCTTTGCTTACTGGCACGACACAAAGAGGTTCTATGATGCCCTGAAAGCTGTCTATGGACCTCAGTCCTCCGGATCATCCCCTCTTCTCAGTGCTGATGGTTCTACCCTGCTGACAGAAAAGAAGCTGGTCCTGGAGAGATGGGCGGAACACTTTTGTAGTGTGCTCAATCAACCTGCACAGATCAACCACGAAGCCATTGCTCACCTTCCCCAGGTGCCAATAAATTACGAGCTGGACATTCCACCTTCGGAAGATGAGGTCAGCAAAGCCATCAAAAAACTCTCCACTGGGAAAGCCCCCGGCTCTGATGCCATCCCTGCAGAAGTCTACAAGACAGGTGGCCCAACCACCCTTAGAAAACTCACCAGCCTGTACCAGTCCATGTGGAGCAAGGAACTGCTACCACAAGAGCTCAGAGATGCCACAATTGTCCACATCTACAAGCGGAAAGGAAATCGCCAGTCCTGTGACAATCACCGAGGAATATCTCTTCTGTCCATAGCAGGCAAGATCCTGGCCCGCGTCCTCCTCAACCGCTTGCTGGAACACCTGGAGCAGGGTCTCCTCCCTGAAAGTCAATGCAGCTTCCGTGCAGGTCGAGGGACCATCGACATGATCTTTGCCGCCCGCCAGCTCCAAGAGAAATGCATGGAACAGTACCATGACCGCTACACAACCTTTATCGATCTGACCAAGGCCTTCGACACAGTCAGTCACGAGGGACTCTGGATAATCATGAAAAAATTTGGCTGCCCCCGCAAGTTCATTGCAATTGTCCGCCAATTCCATGATGGAATGACAGCCAGAGTCCTGGATGATGGTGAACCATCCGAAGCCTTTCCAGTGACCAATAGAGTCAAGCAGGGTTGTGTTCTGGCCCCGACACTGTTCAGCATGATGTTCTCAGCAATGCTCTCAGATGCTTTCAGAGACTGTGAGCTTGGCATCGACATCAGGTACAGGTGTGACGGTAGACTTTTCAACCTCAGGCATCTGCAAGCCATCACGAAGGTGAAGGAGACTGTCATCAGAGATTTTCTCTTTGCTGATGACTGTGCACTCAGTGCTGGTGCTGAGCAGGAAATGCAGTCGCAGATGGACAGATTTTCCTCAGCCTGTGACAACTTTGGCCTTACCATCAGCACCAAGAAAACCGAGGTGATGTTCCAGCCAGCCCCGGGAAACCAGTACCATGAGCCGCAGATACAGGTAAATGGACAGACCCTCCAGGCCGTAAAGACCTTCACCTACCTGGGTAGCACACTCTCCCGTAATGCCACCATTGATGCTGAGATCAACAACAGGATCTCCAAAGCAAGCAGCGCATTTGGGAGACTCAGAAAAAATGTCTGGGAGAGGAGAGGGATCAGCCTCACAACAAAGCTGAAGGTCTACCGTACAGTCATACTATCCACACTACTCTATGGCTGTGAAATGTGGACTGCATACAGAAGGCACGAGTGACAGATCAACCACTTCCATCTCAGGTGTCTTCGCAACCTCGTCCACATCCGCTGGCAAGACAAAGTTCCAGACACGGAGGTGATGAAGCAGGCAGACATCCCCAGCGCCATTACCACCATGCGCAAGGCTCAGCTGAGATGGGCAGGTCACGTCTCCCGTATGTCAGACGACCGCATCCCAAAACAGCTCTTCTATGGAGAACTCACCCAAGGGAAACGTAGAGTCGGAGGACAAAAGAAGCGCTTCAAGGACAACCTGAAGATTAACCTTAAAGACTTCTCCATTAACACAGAGTCCTGGAAGACGCTTGCTGCTGATCGCCCCTCCTGGCACAGTGCTATCACAACAGGAGACCAAAGAGCAGAGGAGCAGCGTGTAGAGCAGAAACGCCAGATGCGGAAGGGCAGAGCAATTTGCACCAACATCACAACCCCTTCCCACTTCTGTCCTACTTGTGGGAGAGGATTCTTTGCCCGGATTGGCCTCACCAGCCACCTCCGGACTCACCGCAGCAGCTCAACGTCAAATTGATGTCATTGGTCATCTTCAAGCACGAAGGACGAACATCATCATTTACATTCTGTTTAAATATAAGCTTACTGGGAGATGCACACCATGATGAAACAAAGGTGTTGTCTTTGTAAAGAACTGTACCTAATAGAAATGCACTTTTAAAATTCAGTCATTTTTAGACTTGAACTGCAGTCCTGAACTTGTCATAATCAGCATAATAATCAAATATTTTCCCACACAAAGACACGCAGCCCTTCAACCTTCCAGAACAGAGGATGGTGCGTGTTTGCAGCAGGAGCATCATAGGTCAGCTTGTTCTATGGTATGTTCTCTGTACATCAGGCTGTCACAGGTTTGGACTCTTTGGTTCTTTTTTCAGACATATTTTGAAACCAAACCAGTTTTTTCCAGTTGTAAAACCACTGACTGCTGCATGGAAAAAAGGTCAAGTGTGGGAAAATGTCTTCAGTGGATTCTGTCCACATTTAAAACAGATTCTTCACTCCCACATGTCAAAGACCTTTTTAGTTCATTGTTCCATTCACTTATCACAGGGCCTCCCTCTCTAGTCGCAGGACTTTCCAGCACGTTCAAACCTTGGTGCCAAGTCATGGTGGCTGTTTCCAACCCATTTAGAATGCTTCTCAATAGAGTTTCTGTCAGTCAGGAAGGGGGACAAGGTTATACTGCAAACAATACAATCTTGGTGACATAAAATATCTGAAATCAAGGTGCTTGTTTTCAGCTGGTGAGATATTTTTTCTTGTCATGCAGTTTCTGTTAGGTTGTGGACTGGGCTCCATGTCCTCACCCTGAGATGCTGCTTTGGGGTCGGTTTTCCTGGACATGGTTCCAGCCCACTTCTTCACCTTGAGTCTGTATTTTGGGTGTTTCTGTACTGATTATTATTTATTATTATGTCTGCATTTGTGTTCTGCAGGATTTGTTCCCATGCTCGGTTCTCAGTGTAGTACTACTATCATTGTTATGATGGTGATTGTGATGGTCTTGTCTCCCCTATTTTCCCTGTGCAGATTTCATGTGGACCCGTCATTGTCTGCGCAGCCTCCTCCCTCCCCGACTGTAACCACCTGTTCTGTGTTATGTTGATTACTCCTTTGTCTATAAATGTCAGCATCAGTCTTTGTCAGGTGTGGTGTCCTTGTCAATGTTCTGCGTGTTATGGTGCTTCCAGTCTAGTACTGTTCCTGTTTGCTCTTGTCGTGTCTAATCCTACTTTGCTGAGTTCAGTATTATTTTGTGTTTCCAGCTCATGAGCTGCGTCTTTATTTTGCATTTAAGAAATCCTGCAAACTGGTAGTCTGGCGTTTGGGTCCTGTTTCAACAGCACACCATGACTGTTTTCTGTCAAAACATTTTCCTTGCTACAAGATGTTTTTACTTGTTTTAAGCAATTTCATTTGTTTTTCTCTCCAGGGAGCAGGAAAGATCGACTTATCCAGTTGCTTCAAATAAGTATAAATAGCAATTGTCTCCTGTTTACCTGGGATTGTTTGGAAGCAAAAATCATGGGGAGTTTGCATGACGTGTGCAATATTTGTGCTCCATACACACATGTGTCAGTTTAATGTAATTACAAGTGAAAATGGTCTAGTAGTGATGCAGCCCAGTGAGGTTCTACCATCAGGCTTCGCTGACCTGTTTCCTTGTTTATAATGTGGTTCGTTTGTTAAGTTGCTCATCAAGGTCGTTAGACAAGAGAAAATATGGTTGAGTGAAGCATGAAGAAATGGGTGGAGCCTGTTGTTGAAGGTCAGGCTGCTGTGAAGAGAAGATTCCTGCAGACGTCTGAGTGACTGTCTTCATTTCAGAACAAAAATGGCCGAATGAAAAGAACATCCAAGTGAGGATCATTGCTTCGTTTTACTCCCAGTTTTAATTAATATCCAATAGTGGAAGTCTGGTTGTTTCTTTCAGTGAATGGAAACATGCTGACGGCTTTATTTAATCCTCAATGTTGGTTTCAATGTAATATAATTCAATTCTTCTGAGGAGTTAATACAGCGTCATCACTCAGCTGAGAATGAAGGTCGACTCCTTTGTTTCTGCTCATGGAAAAAATAAAACAGACCTAAATATTGTTTTTATTTCATGGAGACAATCTGATTTAATGAATGTATGGAACAACATTGACTGTAAATATTGAAATTATTGGCTGTGTGGACATACAGTTAGGCCCAGAAATATTTGGACAGTGACACAATCTTCATGATTTGGGCTCTGCATGCCACCACATTGGATTTGAAATGAAACAACTACAATGGAATTGAAGTGCAGACTTTAAGGTTTAATTCAAGGGGTTGAACAAAAATATATGATTAAACATGTAGGCATTGTAGCTATTTTTATACAAACGCTCCTCATTTCAGGGGCTCAAAAGTAATTGGACAAATAAACATAACCCTAAGTAAAATGTTACTTTTCAATATTTTGTTGAGAATCTTTGCAGGCAATGACTGCCTGAAGTCTGGAACCCATGGAAATCAACAAGCGCTGGGTTTCCTCCTTTGTGATGCTTTGCCAGGCCTTTACTGCAGCTGTCTTCAGTTGTTGCTTGTTTGTGGGTCTTTCTGCCTTAAGTTTTGTCTTGAGCAAGTGAAATGCATGCTCAATTGGGTTGAGGTCTGGTGATTGACTCGGCCATTGCAGAATATTCCACTTCTTTGCTTTAAAAAACTCCTGGGTTGCTTTTGCAGTATGTTTTGGATCATTGGTGAAGCGCCGTCCAATCAACTTTGCTGCATTTGGCTGAATCTGAGCAGAAAGTATATCCCTATACACTTCAGAATTCATCCGGCTGCTTCTGTCTTTTGTCACATCATCAATGAACACAAGTGACCCAGTGTCATTGGAAGTCATGCATGCCCATGCCATCACACTACCTCCACCATGTTTTACAGAAGATGTAGTGCTTTGGATCATGAGCTGTTCCAATTCTTCTCCAAACTTTCTTCTTTCCATCATTCTGGTACAGGTTGAGCTCAGTTTCATCTGTCCAAAGAATGCCGTTCCAGAACTGGGCTGGCTTCTTCAGGTGTTTTTTGGCAGTCAATTGTGGCCTTTCTATTTTTGAGGCTGATTAATGGTTTGCACCTTGTGGTGAATCCTTTGTATTTACTCTCATGAAGTCTTCTCTTTATGGTAGACTTAGATACTGATACACCTACTTCCTGGAGAGTGTTCTTCACTTGAGTGGATGTTGTGAAGGGGTTGTTCTTCACCATGGAAAGGATTCTGTGATCATCCACCACTGTTGTCTTCAGTGGATGTCCAGGCCTTTTTGAGTTCCCAAGCTCACCAGTGCACTCTTTTTTTCTCAGAATGTACCATACTATTGATTTGGCCACTCCTAATGTTGCTCCCCTGGGTAGCGGCCCAGGAGGAGGCAACGTGGATGTGGAAGTAAACCCTCCTGTGATAGGAGAATAGACAGAACACGTTTTGTGCCGTTATTTCACACAGAGGAGTTTATTCTTCATCCAAATCATTCACATGACCAACATCAACTGACTAGTATTTACTATCAAAGTCCATGGTTTCTCTCTTATTATCTGATCACATCACCATTAAACAAAACACAATCATGTCCATTTATCACAATTTTCGATGTGACATTAACGGTATACTTAACATTTTTAACAAATTACCTCAACATGAAATGAATTATTGTTTTTATCTCCTTCACATGTATATAGCTTTTAACTTGTTCAAATATTTATATTTTAAGATAAGATAAGATAAGATAAGATAAGCCTTTATTAGTCCCACAATGGGGAAATTCCAGGATTGCAACAGCACAGGGATAGCAACACTCAGAGCAACAATCAGAAGGCAAGAAAAAACAACATCTAGTAAACATATGTCCATATTACTATAAATGTATATATATAGACACACAGTGCAGAGCATTATGGTTGGTTGGTGAATGTGCAGCAGAAAGTCTAAGCTCTCTCTCCGCGGATGCGGCGGGCCAGCTGGAAGTCTTTGGGCATGATGGTGACCCCCTTAGCGAAGAAGAGACCACCAGGTGGGCCTCGCTGGTCTCCTGCAGAGCCATGACGGCGAAGCTCAGGAAACGCAGGACGGTCTTGAAGTCCTGAGCGATCTCCCTCACCAGGCGCTGGACAGGCAGCTTACGGATGAGCAGCTCCGTGGATTTCTGGTAGCAACGGATCTCTCTCAGAGCCACGGGCCTGTGACGGCGAGGCCTCTTCACTCTGCCGGTGGCCGGAGGGCCTCTCCGAGCAGCCCTGGTGGCTAGCTGTCTCCTGGGGGGCTTCTTCCTCCAGTAGATTTTTACGGGCGGTCTGCTTGGTTCTTGCCATCGCTCTTTATTATTCTGTCTTATATTTCTTGCACGCCGCCTAAAGTCCAGCCCGGCACCCGCGTCGTTTTCGCTACAGATCCGGGTATGTCGAGTTTCCCATTAGCACCGGGCGGCGGCCAAGTGCTAGCTAGCACTAGCTCCTCCCCGCTGTAACGTCTCCCGCTGCAAACCGTGGCTCCGTCCGCCGACCCGGGAGACCCCCGGGGCGATCCGTGCATCCGTGATATATATACAGAGTGAAAGGTGTAGAAAGAAGAAGGAAGATAAAAAAAAAGGCTGTTGCAACGGGCAGCCTACTCGTGTGGCGCCACCAGTCCGGCGGAACCGGAACCGGAAAATTTTAATTTTTAATTTAAATTTTAAACAATAACCCATGAATTTACATTTAAATTAATCATAAATGTACAGTATGTGGTGTTATTCTTCTTCACTGTGTATCTAATACACTTTTACAATAGTATTCCTGGTATTCGGTAATACACCCGAAATATGCACACTTGGTGACAAATAAAACTAGTAAATGTCATACTGTATGAAAACCGTTTCATAAATGTCTTTAAATAAAGTAATCAAATGGTTCCTAACATGTGAGCAGATTTCACTCTTTGTGGCACGTCCCATACACTCGATCATTAACATTAGCAGGTTAGCTTATACAACAAATTAGCTAATAGCTAATAGCTATTAGCTAATAGCTAGTGTATAGCAGTGTATAGTAGAGTGTATAGCTAATAGCTATACACTCTATGTGCAACACATCAGATTGATTGTCTTTGATTAATTGTCTATGTTTATTGCACTGTCCCTGTCAAATAAACTAATCTACAACATATCAACTTTAACAGAAATACCCTTACAAACAAGCTTTTCGCCTCACACTTATCACAATATAATCTCGGACATCTTAGGACTCTTACAGTTTATATTTCACTCTTGAATTATTAGTGTTTACCAACCTGTGATAGGAGAATAGACAGAACACGTTTTGTGCCGTTATTTCACACAGAAGAGTTTATTCTTCGTCCTCCGGTGCGTGAGTCTACTCTCTATCATTGTGTGACATGCGCCATCTATTGGTCAGCGTACGGAACTGCACTCAACTCACATGAGTCATAATGGAGCCAGGTGGATTACAAATGCATTGTAGAAAAATAAAACAATTAAAGAATAAAATAAAAATTGTAGGGGTGCCTGGTTTTTTTTTTTTTTTTATCCAAATGTCTTTTTAGTGTGACAGAGATCATCCTGCGCAGTTCGCCCCACACGGGACACGAACCCGCGACCTCTCAGTCAACTACACAGTTCGAGCATGGGAGACACAGCACGATCGCGCTGAGCTAAAGGTCCGACCGATAGCTCAGCGCTACCGATACTGTATGAGGCTTTTCGGGAGGGAGGTTTTACTAACGTTCTACGCCGAGCAGTACTAGTTGGCATCCGTTACACTCTCCCCCTTAAACCTCACTCCCATCCCGGGTTCACGGCACCATTGTGACAGAGATCATCCTGCGCAGTTCGCCCCACACGGGACACGAACCCGCGACCTCTCAGTCAACTACACAGTTCGAGCATGGGAGACACAGCACGATCGCGCTGAGCTAAAGGTCCGACCGATAGCTCAGCGCTACCGATACTGTATGAGGCTTTTCGGGAGGGAGGTTTTACTAACGTTCTACGCCGAACAGTACTAGTTGGCATCCGTTACATTAGCACCTTTTTTTTTTTTTTTTGTTACTTATTTGTACCCGTAGGTAGATCTGGTTTGCAGTCTGGTGACAAGCCACCGGCTGCCGGTCGCTGCGTGCGCGAGCGCCCTAAACCTACATGTTTTGTTTTTTTGGTATGCGGGAGGAAACCGGAGAAATCCCGGAGTAAACCCACGCAACACGGGGAGAACATGCAAACTCCACACAGCTCACTGTTGGTCGGGGGCTGGGATCGAACCCACGATCTCATGATCCCCGCGATCCCCCGGCCGAGGGTAAAACTGTGCTGCCACAGTGCTAAACCACTGCGCCACCGTGTAGCTCTTTTACATAACTATTAACTATTTCCAAGCCTCTACACTCTCCCCCACTTCAAATAAATGTCTCCCAACATTTCATGTTCTAGGGTGACTTAATGCATGACAGTGTACCAATTATAACCATGGGACTGAGGTAGAGTGGGGTATTGGAATGGCATATAGTTTTGAGTTAGCGGCACAGGGGTAGGGAGTAAGAGAGGTCTTACGTCTGCAGTCCAAGGCTGGTACGATGGCTGTCCCAGGACGTCATAGGTAAGGATCTGGGATCGTCACTTCCTTGTGGTAACGTATCGTCACTTCCTGTTTTGCTGTCTGCCTGTGTGGTTTGCTCTCCAGCCACTAGCTAGCCACTAGCTATGGCTACTAGCTCTCTTTCCTCTCCTCCTCTGGTGTGCTCTCTCTGTCAGATGTTTAGCTACACCTCTGCCTCTTTTAGTGATAACGGTAAATGTAATAAATGTTGTCTTTTTGAGGTGCTCGAGGCGAGGTTGTCTGATTTGGAATCCCGGCTCCGCTGCATTGAAACACCGTCTGCGCCAGTTAATCTCGATGGACGCCCCTTAGCTGCAGCGGAGCTAGCTAGCTTAGGCCCCCCTGTCAGCGGTCCCCCGGCTCTCCTCAGCAGCGAGGAGACTGGGTGGGTGACGGTGAGAAGGAAGCCTAGTCACAAAGCCCCGGTACACCACCAACCTGTTCACGTTTCTAATCATTTTTCCCCGCTCAGCGACACACCCGCTGAGGAAAAAACTCTGATCATTGGCGACTCTGTAGTCAGAAACGTGAACCTAGAGACTCCAGCGGCCATAGTCAAATGCATTCCTGGGGCCAGAGCAGGCGACATCAAGTCAAATTTGAAAATGCTGGCTAAAAGTAACTGTAAATATTCCACAATTGTTATTCACGCCGGCATTAATGACATCCGTCTCCGGCAGTCGGAAGTCACGAAACTTAATATAGAATCGGTGTGTGACTTTGCAAAAACGATGTCTGCCACTGTAGTATTCTCTGGGCCCCTCCCCAATCTGAACCAGTGATGACATGTTTAGCCGCTCGTCATCCTTGAACCGCTGGCTGTCTGTGTGGTGTCCTAAAAATGATGTGGGCTACATTGACAATTGGAGCTCTTTTTGGGGAAAACCTGGTCTTATGAGACGAGACAGCATTCATCCCACTTTGGATGGTGCTTCTCATTTATCTAACAATCTGGCATCTTTTTTATCCAAATTTCCAAAACCCTGACTACTCAGAGTTGGGACCAGGAAGCAGAGTCGCAGTCTTACACTCCTCTCTGCAGCTCCTCTTCATCCGCCACCCCTCAACTTAGCCCCTGTCTTCCCCATCAGAGAATCGTTGTCTGCTCCCTCCAAAGTAAATAAAAATATAATGTATAAGCATCCCAAAGTGATAAAGCAAAATACTGGTAAAACTCAAATTAAACATAAAGCCTCTAAATTGAATGAATTGACCTCTGTTCCTTCTCATAATTTAAAAATTAAATGTGGTTTATTAAATATTAGGTCTCTAACTCCCAAGTCTCTGTTAGTCCATGATCTGTTAATTGATCATCAGATTGATTTAATTTCCCTTACAGAGACTTGGTTAGGGCAAGAGGATTATGTTGGTTTAAATGAATCAACTCCCTCTGGTTATTTAAACTGTCAAAATCCCAGAAGTTCTGGTCGTGGAGGAGGAGTAGCAACAATTTACCATTCCAAATTACTAGTTAATGTAAAGCAAAAAACATGTTATAATTCCTTTGAGGGCCTGGTCCTCAGTATTGGGCACTTTAGCAATTTTAGGTTAAACCCAATTTTATTTGCCATAGTTTATCGTCCCCCATCAACCTACTCAGAATTTTTATCCGAATTTGCTGATTTCTTAGCTGATTTAGTGCTGAAATCTGATAGAATAATTAAGATAAGATAAGATAAGATAAGATAAGCCTTTATTAGTCCCACAATGGGGAAATTCCAGGATTGCAACAGCATAGGGATAGCAACACTCAGAGCAACAATCAGAAGGCAAGAAAAAACAACATCTAGTAAACATATGTCCATATTACTATAAATGTATATATACTGTATATAGACACACAGTGCAGAGCATTATGGCTGGTGAATGTGCAGCAGAAAGTCTAAGCTCTCTCTCCGCGGATGCAGCGGGCCAGCTGGAAGTCTTTGGGCATGATGGTGACCCCCTTAGCGAAGAAGAGACCACCAGGTGGGCCTCGCTGGTCTCCTGCAGAGCCATGACGGCGAAGCTCAGGAAACGCAGGACGGTCTTGAAGTCCTGAGCGATCTCCCTCACCAGGCGCTGGACGGGCAGCTTACGGATGAGCAGCTCTGTGGATTTCTGGCAGCGACAGATCTCTCTCAGAGCCACGGGCCTGTGACGGCGAGGCCTCTTCACTCTGCCGGTGGCCGGAGCGCCTCTCCGAGCAGCCCTGGTGGCTAGCTGTCTCCTGGGGGGGGGGGGGGGGCCTTCTTCCTCCAGTAGATTTTACGGGCGGTCTGCTTGGTTCTTGCCATCGCTCTTTATTATTCTGTCTTATATTTCTTTCACGCCGCCTAAAGTCCAGCCCGGCACCCGCGTCATTTTCGCTACAGCTCCCGGTATGTCGAGTTTCCCATTAGCACCGGGCGGCGGCCAAGTGCTAGCTAGCACTAGCTCCTCCCCGCTGTAACGTCTCCCGCTGCAAACCGTGGCTCCGTCCGCTGACCCGGGAGACCCCCGGGGTGATCCGTGCGTCCGTGATATATATACAGAGTGAAAGGTGTAGAAAGAAGAAGGAAGATAAAAAAAAAAGGCTGTTGCAACAGGCAGCCGACTCGTGTGGCGCCGCTGGTCCGGCGGAACATGCGCACAATATACTGTATATAGTGGGGGATATTATATATCCACATATATATATCTATATCTATCTATCTATCTATCTATCTATCTATCTATATATATACACTGTATATATATATATATATATATATATATATATATATATATATATATATATATATATATATATATATATATATATCCACAATATATTATAGTAGGGGACTTTAATATACATGTGGATGTAGATAGTGACTGCCTTAATGTGGCATTTAATTCAATATTAGACTCGATTGGGTTTTCTCAGAAAGTAGGAAATTCTACTCATTACCTCCACCATACATTGGACCTTGTTCTGACATATGGCATAGAAATAGAAAATCTTGTAGTGTCTCCTCATAACCCTGTACTGTCAGACCATTGTCTGTTAACCTTTGATTTTACTATTTCTGACTATTTGGCTCCTAAAGAAAAATATTATTACAGTAGATGCCTCTCAGATGATGCTGTTACCAGATTTATGCAGATTGTTTCCTCTATGCCATGTGTCAACACAACGGAAATAAGCTATAGACAGCTTGCTCCTTCTGTAATTGATAACATGGTGGATAGTGTTTCAGCTTCTCTGCATCAGACTCTAGACTTGGTGGCCCCCTTAAAAAAGAAAAAGTCTAATCAGAGATTTCTTACTCCTTGGTTCAACACAGAAATTCGTAGCTTAAAACAGAAGACTCGTCAATTAGAAAGAAAATGGCGCTCTACTAATTTAGATGAAATCTATTTAGCTTGGAGAAATCATCTTTTAATTTATAAAATATCTCTTAGAAAAGCTAGAACAAGTTTTTACTCTGCATTAATAGAAGAGAACAAGAATAATCCCAGGTTTCTTTTCAGTACTGTAGCCAGGTTGACAAAGAGTCAGGACTCTGTCAATCCTAGCATTCCCTTAGAGCTTACTAGTCAGGACTTTATGAACTTTTTCAATAATAAAATTTCATCCATCAGAGATAAAATCAATCAGATTCTTCCCACAGTTAACTTAAATACTGTAACTACTACAACTCCTTCTATTGATGTCTGTCTTGATGAGTTTACTCCAATCGACCTTTGTGAGGTAGACAAAATAGTTTCCTCATCCAAACCTTCAACTTGTCTTTTAGACCCTATTCCTACCAGGTTATTAAAAGAAGTCTTCCCACTTATTGGTAGCTTTATTCTTCATATAATCAATTCTTCATTAACTTTAGGCCATGTACCGCAGGCTTTTAAAACGGCTGTAATTAAACCCCTACTCAAAAAGCCAACGCTAGATCCAGGAGCTTTAGCTAACTATAGACCAATCTCTAATCTCCCTTTCATTTCAAAAATCTTAAAAAGAGTTGTTGCTACGCAGTTATTTGACCACCTGCAGGGAAATGGTTTACTTGAAGAGTTTCAATCTGGGTTTAGAATCCATCATAGTACTGAAACAGCCTTAGCGAAGGTCACTAACGACCTCCTCATTGCATCTGATAATGGACTAGTTTCTGTACTTGTCCTTTTAGACCTTAGTGCAGCTTTTGATACTATCGATCATAATATTCTACTTGATAGATTAGAACACTATGTTGGACTTAATGGAACTTCGTTGCAGTGGTTTAGATCTTATTTATCTGATAGGTTCCAGTTTGTTCATGTAAATAATGAGTTTTCTTTCAACTCAAAGCTTAGTCATGGAGTTCCACAGGGATCTGTGCTAGGCCCTACTCTTTTTAGTTTATATATGCTTCCGTTAGGCAACATTATTAGAAAGCACTGTATACATTTTCATTGTTATGCTGATGACACACAATTATACCTGTCAATGAAGCCAGATGATAGTAATCAATTAGCCAAGTTAGAAGCCTGTCTTAAGGAAATCAAAGCTTGGATGACTTGCAATTTCCTGCTCTTAAATTCAGATAAGACTGAAGTCATTCTTGTTGGTCCAAAAAACCTTAGAAATTCCTTTCCAAATCAATCTTTCAGTTTGGATGCGGTTACTCTTTCTCTTAATAGCTCTGTGAGGAACCCTGGAGTTATTTTTGATCAGGATTTGTCCTTCAATTCACATATTAAATTTGTTTCTAAGACTGCCTTCTATCATTTGCATAATATTGCCAAGATTAGGACCATCTTGTCTCAGAGTGATGCTGAGAAACTGATCCATGCTTTTGTTAGCTCGACATTAGATTATTGTAATTCTTTATTATCAGGCTGTCCTAAAACATCTTTAAAAAGTCTTCAGCTGATCCAAAATGCTGCAGCAAGAGTTTTAACAGGTACTTGAAAGAGAGATCATATCTCTCCGGTTCTGGCCTCCCTTCATTGGCTTCCCATAGAGTTTAGAATTAAGTTTAAAATCTTTCTTCTTACTTACAAAGCTCTAAACAATCAGGTTCCTTTTTATTTAAAAGATCTGATACTACCGTATTATCCTAACAGAGCACTACGCTCCCAAAATGCAGGATTACTTGTAATACCTAGAATCTCCAAAAGTACAATGGGAGGCAGAGCCTTCAGTTATCAAGCTCCTCTCCTGTGGAATCAGCTGCCAATCTGGATTCGGGAGTCAGACTCGATCTCTGTTTTTAAGAATAGGGCTAAAACCTACCTTTTTGATATAGCCTACAATTAGGGAGGGATCATGTGTTTCTGAACCCTCCCTTAGTTATGCTGCTAATAGGTTTAGTCAGCCGGGGGACCTCCAGTAATGCACTGGGCCTCACTCCTTTCCTCACTCTCAATGAAATATTTTTATTGCTGGTCATTAACATTTGTTTGTTCTCTCCCATAGATTGAGTCCCCATCATGCTGTTTGCTCTCTACATGTCTGTTCTTTTCTTCTTCTCTATCCCCTCACCCCCCAGCCAGTTGCAGCAGATGACTGCCCCTCCCTGAGCCTGGTTCTGCTGGAGGTTTCTTCCTGTTAAAAGGGAGTTTTTCCTCTCCACCGTCACCAAGTGCTTGCTCACAGGGGATCGCCTTATTGCTGGGGTTTTTCTGCAACTGTGGGGGTTCCCCCTACAGTTGATAGTGCTATGAGATGACTGTTGTTGTGAAATGGCGCTATATAAATAAAGTTGAATTGAATTGAATAGGTAAGTCTCTCTACTGGCCTTGCTCTCTGCTGTGACCTTCTCAGTTCCTCCTGTTCTCCATTATCTCCATCCATCACCTCCACTTGTCCTTGACATTCTTCCTGCAGCAAAGCTGATCCATCCATTTGCTCCTCAGCATCCCGCTGAACAGGGGCCAGTTCCTGTCTTACTGGTGGGCAGAACTGTCTAGCTGTCACACGAAGCCTTTGCTGATTTTGAGGATTTTGCTCTGGCATGACAGGTACTGGTTGCTGAGTGTTTTGGTCTGGGAGATTTGAGGCATTTTGCTGAGGATTTACGAGTCTGTAACATGGGATTTGGCTACGGAGGTTGTAGCGGTAAGTATTTTCCTCTTCTTCCTCCGAGCTGTCATTGTCTGTGTTGTCACTGTTCGGATTTGTCTCTGTCCTCTTCTTCCGTTTCTGTTTTGTCTTTTCTTTTGCAGGCAGTTCTTCTTCTAAAGATAAGTCATTTACAGGCAACAGCAGGTTTCTGTGTAACACTCGCATCACTTTGCTGCCTCTCTCTGCTTGTACTTTATAGACTGGTCCATCTCCCACTCTCTCAACTACGCGATGTACTGCTGACTCCCAGTAAGCGTGCAGTTTCCCTGGACCTCCTCTTTCAGAGAGGTTTCTGACCAACACCCTGTCGCCTGGTTGGAGTGTGACACCTTTTAAGCGTTTGTCGTACTGCTTTTTGCCTTTATCTGAAGACTTTTGACTGTTGTCTGCAGTGATTTTGTAAGCAACACACATCCTATCAGCCCACTTTTTGGCGTAGGTTTGATTGTGTGTGTCAGTGTCTTTTGTCTGATTCAATAGTAGATCTACAGGCAACGTTGGGACTCTGCCATATAAAAGGAAAAATGGAGAATAGCCTCTTGACTCGTGTCTTGTACAATTGTAAGCATGTACAATTTGAGGTAGGTGATCCTTCTATTCACTTTTTTTCTCCTCCTGTAGGGTACGAAGCATTTGGTGTAGTGTACGATTCAGGCGCTCCACGGGGTTGCACTGCAGATGGTATGGAGTGGTTTGTGAGTGAAAAATTCCAGACAGTTGTTGTAATCAGTGGAAGAGACTGTTTTCAAACTCACGTCCTTGATCATGATGCAACTTCTCAGGGTACCCGAAACGAGGAATAAAATCCTGAAATATCTTTTCTGCGGCTGTTTTGCCTGATTTATTCCTTGTAGGGTATGCCTGTGCAAAACGAGTGAAATGGTCCACTAGTACGAGGATGTACTGATACCCTCCTTTACTTGGCTCAAGGTGTAAGTAGTCGATGGATATTAACTCAAAGGGAGCACTGGTTGTGATAGATCCCATTGGAGCTCTCTGGTGAACATTTGGGCGTTTTTGTTTGATGCACTGACATTTTTTGTTACATAATCTTCAACATCTTGTTGCATATATGGCCAATAGAAACGCTCACGGGCCAGATGTATCACCTTATCACACCCTATGTGACCCATGTCATTGTGTAAACCCTTTAACACCATCGGCCTTAGCTGTTCAGGTAGGACCAGTTGTTTGTTGTGCTCTGTTTTTCTGTACAATAATCCATTGTCAACTTCCAACTTGTTCCACTCATACGGTAGTCTCCGTGTTTGTTTACTCATTGTCCATTTATCTTTATCGTTTGGTGTCCATCCTTTGAGTTTGAGTGAGATTACTTCTCTAATTGACTCATCATCTTGTTGAGCAGCATTGATGTCTTTAGGTGTCATGCTCAAAACACTGTCAGTTGGCACATTGTTGTCATTAGAACTCAGTTGTAACGCAGCTATCCATGGTACATCACTGTTCTGTGCTGCCTTACTCCCTTGCCACACTGCAGACACTACTTCCGGTAAAACTGTCTCTGTGAACTCATTCATCTCCTCTTGCAGATCTAATGGGTGTCTGGACAACATATCTGCATCTGCATTCCTTTTCCCTGGCCTATACTTGATATCAAAATGGAAGTCAACCAACTCCCAACCCACCTATGACCCACTGCATTCAACCTTGCAGAACTGAGGACATAGGTTAAAGGATTGTTATCCGTATAGACAGTAAAAGTCGGTGCATAACACAGATAGTCGCGGAATTTGTCGCAGATGGCCCACTTGAGAGCTAGAAACTCTAATTTACCGGAATGTAAGTGATAATTCTTCTCGGCAGGTGTGAAAGTTCTGGATCCATAGCCAATCACCTTAAGTTTGTTTTCTTGTTTTTGATATAAGACGGCTCCCAGGCCTTTGTTTGACGCATCTGTATGCAATACAAATGGAAGGTCCAAGTTGGGATAGGCTAGAATGGGAGGATTAGTCAGAATGTCCACAAATCTTGACACAACTTCCTGATGTTCACTGGTCCATATTATTGGTGTTCGAGAAGGAAGCTGGTTTTTGACTCCTTTCTTTGTTTGTCCTTTACTCCTTTTTGGTGCTGGTTTATTGTCATTGCTTATTTCATTAGTGCTCTGGAGGAGTTCAAACAAGGGTCTCGCCAGACGTGAAAAATCTTGAATAAATGATTGGTAATAACTGAGAAAACCCAGTAACGTTCTGAGTTCTCCAACTGTGCGAGGTTTCTTGTCTTTCAGAGCGAAAACAGCGTCCAAGTCTTTTGGGTCAATCTGGACTCCTTCTCCCGACACTAGTCTACCCAGGTAGCAAACTTGGTTTTTGAACAGTTCACATTTGGCTGGCCAAAGTTTTATTCCGTGTTGTCGCATTTTGCACAAAACCTGTTTAAGGTGTTCTACGTGCTCATCAAAGGTTTTGGAGTAACACAGTACATCGTCCAAGTAAGGCACGCAACACTTGTCTCTGATCCCTTCTAACACCCCCTCCATACACCTTTGGAATGCGGCCGGTGCGTTTGACAACCCGAATGGAACCCACACCCACTGGTATAGTCCCCAGGGTGTGCTAAAAGCAGTTAAATGTCTTGATTCCTCACTTACAAAACCCTGATGGTAGGCACTTCCCTGATCCAATATGGAAAACCAGGAGTTACCCCCAAGACTGTCCAGTAGATCTTGTATCCGTGGTAACGGATGCCTGTCAGGTATGGTTTTTCGGTTCAGCTCACAAAAATCAACACACAAGCGCAAAGTATTGTCCTTTTTATGCACACACACTACTGGCGACAAGTTGTTTGACACTGATTTTCTGATCCAGCTCCTGCTTAAAAGGTTTTGAACATACTCCTTCACCTCTTTATACAGTGGTCTTGGAATGGAGTTGTAACTTTTCTGCACAGGTGTGTTGTCAGTGGTGTTGATTTTTAGCTGTAGTCCAGGGATACATCCAATGTCTCCTTCATCATGAGCAAACACATCAGACTGTTCATAGAGCATCTGCCGAGCCACCTCCCCATCACCCTCTGAGAGATGGTCTAAATTGACATTAGGGTGCCATCTCAGGTGTGAGGGAGCAGTGCTTAATGTTTCTTCATCCTCGCCTTGACTGTCACATGTCACTTGAGCAGAGTGACAAGATGGCTTGTCTGTAGTTTTGGTTGCATTTTCAGCACTGGGACAAACATTTACAGGTTTGTATTCAGTGATCTCTGAAATAAGTCCTAAAACAGTCTTTGGATTTAGAAAAATGTTGTGCTTTGTTGAGTTTTGGATTGGGATTTTGACAGTTTTTGAAGCACCAGCGGGTACATCAATAAGAGCTGGGAATAACTCCAATCCATCCGGTAAGTTACATTTCACAGCTGGCTCAAACAACATTTCTCCTCCTCCAGGAAATGCTCTGATGTGACATTTTACCATACAGATTTGGTTACTGTGAACAGTGAGTCCTTTTTTTCCAACTCTCACCACTGGACTTTCTGGTTCATTTTCTATTGACTTGGTGTGGACAACAGAGATGAGTGATTCAACGTTACCTTTCTGGACCTTTAAAGTCTCTGACAGTAAGCCCACTAAGCTAATATCGTCACTTTGTTCACTGTTTGCCATTATTATCTCTTGGATCACATTAAAGCCCAGCAGCGGAGTGCTTAAACGCTGCTGACTGACAAGCATTGGAACATACAAGGATACAGAACCATACTGTGAACTTGTGATCTCGAGCAGGACCCTTCCACCCCTTGAACGGAACATCCGTTCCATTGGCTGCAGTGATTTCGAGTGGATGGTCTGGGAGTAGGCTCTCGAGTGGCTGTATTTTCACATTTGGTAAGGCTGCTTGTACCCATGACTTTTCAACAATGCTTACTTGTGCCCCATTGTCCAATAACATCTGTAGGTTTACTCCATTCAACCGGCAACTGATCATACACCTACCGCCAATGAGCTGTGCCACACGCTTTGTGTTGGGTAACTTTTGGGACTTGGCAGTAGTCTGTTCGGAGTTCAGTCCTTTAGTGTGGTGGGACTCTGCTGGTGGTTCAGTCACTGGTGGTCCCTCCCCAGCAACCTCCTCCAGTTTCCCGACACATTGCTTTTTCTGAAGGCAACCTATAGCTCTGTGCCCCTCCTTTCCACATCAAAAACAGTGTGTGCAGCGCTCAGTTTCTTGGGCGATACACTTTTGGCACTTTCCTTTCACTGCGGGTTTCAGTGCTGGCTGTTTAGGGACAGGTGCTGTGGGACTGGTGTTTACTGTATTTACCATTGGGGTTAGGGCCTTTTCTAAACTCTTGGTTAGGGAGGAGACCTGTGCCGTCAGCTCCTGGATAGCTACACGATTAGCTTGAACTTCAGTGTGCATTTTAATAGAGCTTTTATCTGTCTCTACCTGTGCCGCATTAACACTGGTGACTTTCTGTTTGTGACTTTGTCCCAACCTACTTAATCTCTCTGTCTCTTCACTAACAGAATTTGCTATGAGCTCCAGGATGGAGTCATCTGTGACACTGGTGTTGGAGATGTGAGGTTTAAGGTCTCTCCTGACATAAGAGTATTTTTCATTCAAACCCTGATACAGTGAATGGATAAACACACCTTGTACCAACTTGTTGTCATTATGAAGCCCACTACTGTTTTTAGATGCAATCAACACACGCTGTTTTAGCCCCATTAGTCTATACATAAACTGTTGTGGTGTTTCTTTGGCATTTTGCTTAGCATTACTCAGCTCCTGAAATAATTCAGTGCTGCTTTTCTCACGTAGATGTGTCCTTAAGAAACATTTTAACTCAACTACAGTAAGGCTATTTTTGGTTACAAGCATATCTTTAAAGGTACCAGGCTTAATTATCTTAAACACCGTTCTGATAATCTCAGCCTCTGTGAACCCTTCATTTAGCCCTTCATCAAGCTGTTTGCACAAGTTATTGTAACTCAAATCAGAATTAAAATCAGAGATTTGACCACCATGTATCTTGTACTCTACGTGGCAACAGTGACATAAGTTCAGTCAGTCTGACGAACCCTGGGTCAGGAACTACAGATGGTGATGTTGGATGGTTCTTCCCTGATGGTGCTGCAGCTCCAGTGGTCACAGGAACTACTATGACCGGATCATCGTTGGGTGGCACCTCTGCATCCACTTCTCCAGCTGCTGTGGGCAACTGCAGTTCAATGATGAGGTCACGGAAAGCAAGCAGGCAAGACATCCCCTGGTCCTCAAGGCTCTTCAGTTGTGGACTTCTCGGCGAGTCAACAATGAAGTCAAAGAGTTCCACTTCGGTCGATTCTGCACCTGGCAAATCTTCTCCCGCCTCATCCTTGAACGACCCAGCCAGCTTGTAAAGAATGTTTCTGCAGCGGGCAATGGTCAGCTGGTGAAGCTCTTGCTGGATTTCCCATCTCAGGTCATGTAGAGCAGACATGGCTGTGGTTTCCTGTAGTCAGTCGCTTAGGTCGATGGCTCAGGAACAGGTGGTCAGCATCCCTTGGTTCTTCAATGATTAGTGCCAGACCAGTAGGTGGCGCTAATCCCGGATGAGCCCCCAAAATTGTTGCTCCCCTGGGTAGCGGCCCAGGAGGAGGCAACGTGGATGTGGACGTAAACCCTCCTGTGATAGGAGAATAGACAGAACACGTTTCGTGCCGTTACTTCACACAGAGGAGTTTATTCTTCGTCCAAATCATTCACATGACCAACATCAACTGACTAGTATTTACTATCAAAGTCCATAGTTTCTCTCTTATTATCTGATCACATCACCATTAGCTTGATTGCTGGGGTCTTTCTGCAACTGTGGGGGTTCCCCCCCTACAGTTGATAGTGCTATGAGATGACTGTTGTTGTGAAATGGTGCTATATAAATAAAGTTGAATTGAATTGAATTGAATTAAACAAAACACAATCATGTCCATTTATCACAATTTTCGATGTGACATTAACGGTATACTTAACATTTTTAACAAATTACCTTAACATGAAATGAATTATTGTTTTTATCTCCTTCACATGTATATAGCTTTTAACTTGTTCAAATATTTATATTTTAAACAATAACCCATGAATTTACATTTAAATTAATCATTTTAAGCACATAAATGTACAGCATGTGGTGTTATTCTTAACAATGCACTGACCTGGCCACTGTGTATCTAACACACTTTTACAATAGTATTCCTGGTATTCGGTAATACACCTGAAATATGCACTCTTGGTGACAAATAAAACTAGTAAATGCCATACTGTATGAAAACCGTTTCATAAATGTCTTTAAATAAAGTAATCAAATGGTTCCTAACATGTGAGCAGATTTCACTCTTTGTGGCACGTCCCATACAGTTGATCATTAACATTAGCAGGTTAGCTTATACAACAACACATCAACTTTAACAGAAATACCCTTACAAACCCGCTTTTCACCTCACACTTATCACAATATAATCTCGGACATCTTAGGACTCAGTCCGCCAAGGTCTCCGCCTTTGACCGCCACCTAATCCACATAGCACCGGACCCCCATGATCCCTCCTGCAGGTGGTGAACCCACTGGAGGGCGGACCCATGTAACTCCTTCGGGCTGAGCCCGGTCGGGTCCCATGGGTGGAAACCCGGCCGCCAGACGCTAGCCTTCGAGCCCCTCCCCCAGGCCTGGCTCCAGGGTGTGGCCCCAGTAACCCCATACCGGGCGGGGTACACTGAATCCTTGATATACAATTTATCATGAGAGTCTGTTGGATCGTTCTTAGTCTGGCCCTTCACCCAGGACCAGTTTGTCTTGGGAGACCCTATCAGAGGCAAATTGCCCCGGACAACATAGCTCCTGGGATCACTGGGGCACGCAAACCCCCCCACCACGATAAGGTAACGATCCATGAGGGGGGACTATGTCTCCCAGCTGGTCTGGGAACACCTTGGTATCCCCTCTGAAGAGCTGGAGCAGGTGGCTGGGGAGAGGGAAGTCTGGGCTTCTCTGCTTGAACTGCTGCCTCCGTGACCCGGACCTCCGGAAAAGCGGTAGAAGATGGATGGATGGATGGATCTTAGGACTCTTACAGTTTATATTACACTCTTGAATTATTAGTGTTTACCAACCTGTGATAGAATAGACAGAACACGTTTCGTGCCGTTACTTCACACAGAGGAGTTTATTCTTCGTCCTCCGGTGCGTGAGTCTACTCTCTATCATTGTGCGATATTCGCCATCTATTGGTCGGCGTACGGAACTGCACTCAGCTTACACGAGTTATAATGGAACCAGGTGGATTACAAATGCATTGTAGAAAAATAAAACAATTAATGAATAAAATAAAAATTGTGTGGGTGCCTGATTTTTTTTAATTTTTTTATCCAAATGTCTTTTTAGCACCTTTTACATAACTATAAACTATTTCCAAGCCTCAATACCAGTGCTTCTCAATTATTTTTTGCAAAGCCCCCCCTAGGAAAGAGAAAATATTTCGCGCCCCCCCCCAACTTGCTGCAGTGACTATAAATAAGATCATTATCTATAAAAATTGTATAAGTATACCTAAAATTGTATCCTTTTTAACATTAACAAAAGAAAAAAGCAATATAAATCAACTTTCAACAAATATTAACTTTATTTTGCCACACAGAAACCCTGTTATAGTCTAAAACAGAAAAAAAATTTTTTAAGTGCATCAAAGTGCCTGAAATAAAAAATATGTCAATCCTTATTTAAACTAGAAACATTTTTGACCAACTGAACCATTTGATGCTGAGAAAAATAATTCAATCAATAAATAATATTATAACGTGCTGCTCAATATGGTGACGTCCCACCGGGAGATTCGAATTCACGCCTCCCGCTCCGGAGTCCCGCACTCTACCTGTGTCGCCAATAGGGTCAACCCACTTGGCAAACCAAGTAGGGTGCTCATATTGAGTTCGCTACAATATTAAATGTAAGTTGATCTGGAACATTAACACAGGAGTACCAATATATTTAACATTTTAGTCTGAAGAAAAAGGTAGAAAAAGGCAGTATCAACTCCTCTGCAATTGTGTGGGGTTTTTGCACTGCGCAATTTGGTGCGCCACTTTAAATGATGCTGAAAGTGCTCGCTGGTTTACTGATGTAGCGTTCACAAAGTGGGATGATTGTTGGCCGTACTCCGCACGTTTTCGCTGAAAAAAATCGAGCGGCTTATCAACGTGTTGAGGATGTAATGTCTGTAGGTGACGTCTTAATTTTATTTGGCTTCATGCTGTCCGCTGCCAACACTTTCAGACACAATGAACACACCGGTCTTTCCTCGTCTCTCACCGTAGTCCCAGTGAAGCCAAGCGCTAGATAAGCTTCGTCATATTTCCTCGTCTTAGCTTTTGGGAGACTTTCATTTGTCTCTTTACCTCTGTCTCTCTCCGCCTTTCTTTTCGTTACTGTTAAATATTTCTCCATGGTGTCTCTCGAGGGGTTTGTTGACAGCAATTTAAAAAGTTTTAAACTCCCGCACAGACTTTGACAATGAGAGCGCCACTGCACCACCTGCTGCCGTGGATGTGCAATTACACTTTACACGGCAAAAGCAAAGCCTGTTCCCCGGGGTCACACGCGCCCCCCCCGGAGGGGGCGCGCCCCACTATTTGAGAAGGACTGCTCTATACTAACATTTCTGCTATCCCTCTGATGGATTTCTTCTTTTTTTTCAGCCTCAGGATGGTCTGTTTCACCTCCATTGAGAGCTCCTTTGACCGCATGTTGTGTGTTCACAGCAACAGCTTCCAAATGCAAACGCCACACCTGGAATCAACTCCAGACCTTTTAACTGCTTAATTGATGACAGGTTAACGAGGGAAGAGCCCATGCAGCCTTGTTTTTTTTTTTTTTTTTGCAGCCTTCTGAGTCAATCGTCCAATTACTTTTGGTCCCTTGAAAAAGAGGCGGCTACGTATTAAAGAGCTGTAATTCCTAAACCCTTGCTCCAATTTGGATGTGAATACTCTCAAATTAAAGCTGAGAGTCTGCACTTTAAGCCCATATTGATTATATAATTGTATCCTGAATATGTTTTCATAAACAGCTAAAATAACAAAACTTGTGTCACTGTCCAAACATTTTTGGGCCTAACTGTAGAAGTGAACAATCAAATAATCCTGAATTCTGCTGTTCAGCACATTTTTAACTTTAATTATGGAATAATAATGATCTAACTGCCTTCTGTATAGCTGCAGCAGCTGCACAAACAGCATGAATTCTCCAAAAATGTGTTCTTGTGGAGTGTGTCAATAACGAGGCGGATTTGACTCAGACAGTTTATTACACATCTCACACAGAAGCATAGTCAGAAAAAGAGACCATCTCAGACAAGACTCTTCTCTTAAATACTATGGCATTCCTTCAGAAGCTTCTACACATAGAAGGTCACATTGCATTCACTTCCTTAATCCTTTAACATCCTCCTAGCAGTCTCTGATACACAAAAGATCACACTGCATTCATCCTTCACACCTCCCTGGTATCTCCAAGGGAAACTCTGCTCTTTGTTCTAGTCTAAGATGCTATACCATTATGCACTCCCCAAATTCTAAAAATTCTACAGACTCAATCAAACTGACAATCTTGAAAATTCTCTCCCACTGCTCTACAGCGTTGAACGTTGAAGGAAAATTCTTGCAGATCTTCAACAGAAAATGACTGTTTGAGTGGATGATGCTGCATTTGTTGAAGAGACATTAAAGCCCCTTTTCCACTCGTACCTGCCCAGCCCCACTCACTTCCACTCGGGGCGCTTTGCAGGCTTTTCCATGAGGAACTGGGACTAAAATCAGGTTCCATTTTGGTACCAGTGCCATTTGGGTTCCAACGGGGTAGAGTGGAGCTGAAAATGTGACGTCAGCAGACTGCAGGCCACTGATTGGTCAGGGCGTAATGTCATGAGAGCGACATCATCTCCAGAATCTCCAGCTGCCATCTGCAAAGATCCGTCCAGGAGCATCAGAACAAACAATGAGGACAGAACGGCTCCACAGAAATCAGCACCGTGGTCCAACAGACTTTTCTCTGTCTTTTGGCTGATGACAGAATCCAGAGGGACGAGACGGAGCCGCCCGCAATGAATTCACGACCACCGACTGGCAAATAACGGGAGGACCCGACCACAGCAGCTGAGAAACCGTTATAGACGGTGGTGTGAAAAAGTGTTGGCCCCCTTCCTGATTTCTCATTTTTTGTATGTTTGTCTCACTCAAATGTTTCAGATCATCAAACAAATGTAAATATTAGAGAAAGAAAACACAAGGAAACACAAAATGCAGTTTTTAAATGAAGGTTGCAGCGGCATGAAATAATGCAGCGTTGTTGGAGGTTTTAAGGAGAGTTTTATTATCATACCGCCGTCACGAGCTCCGCTCCCGGCGCCGTGCATGAGCGCCGAGAGCGAGCCCACGGCTCTCAGAGAAGGAGGAGAGGCGGACACAAAGTCTGTGTCCTGCAGCAGAGGTTGAGAGAGAATGAGAGCATGGTTACAATGCAGTATATATACACCTAACTACAACAATACATCAAAGCATTCACAGCAGTTGGTCTGATCAAAGAGATAACAGGACAGGCATGAGACATTTGCATGAAAGGCAACATTAGCATTACAGAGGTGAGCCAGACGAAACGGGGCTGCCTGTAGACATTAATACACATTTCACTGTTCTGTTATTTGCTCTAGCCGAGCGCTGTGTTTGACCAGTCTGTTTGTGGAGATTTACACCAAAGCACATCTACATATGTAAGATGCTCAGAAGAAGCACAGTAAGGACAAGATGCATGAACACTTTAACTTCACGGCTGTAAATGCAGCATGCAGCGGAAAAAACCCAGGAGTGCAAGCTGACTGTCTCTGTGTTCTGTCTGTGTGTTGTGGGGGGTTGAATTAAACCGCTACAAGGTGTTTATTAAGGGGAACAAAAATCCAAACCTAGATGGCCCTGTGTGAAAAAGTGATTGCCCCCTGTTAAAATATAAATGAACTGTGGTTTATCACATCTTTGTAAAGATGAGTTCAGTTTCTCTACCACACCTGTTATGTTGGCAGTAGGAGCTGAGGACGAGACTGGAGGACGGGACAATGCCTGTCCTCCATGTCTGTCCTCCATGCCTGTCCTCCATGTCTGTCCATCCTCCCTAGACTGCAGTACAAGACGATGTCTATCTCCAACTATCAGATGTTCATGGAGGCGTCTGAATGAGCTGCGGTGCGCCCGGGAGGAGATTGGTGGGCTTGAGCCTGAACAAAGGACGTTCCTGAGGGTGGCGAAGAGGAGGCGCTGGGGTGGGATCAGCCAGCGGTGACACGGTGGGTGGTCCTTTACCTGGGGCAGACTGATGGTTGGACGGTTGGCTGAAAAAAGAGAAGAGGGACCAGAGATATGTTTTGATGTTTAATTGGTTCTAAGTTCTTCAATAAAAAACCCTCAAATTTATTGGTTGTTTCTGTTCAAGGGGGCGTTTCCTGCATGGATTGTTTAGATTAAGGTACGGCGGTATTTTGTGTTCCATGGTTTGTTGTGGTATATCAGTGGCAGAATAGTCCGCTTTGCCGTGTGGGGGTGAGAAGGCAGTCTGCCCGTCTCCCCCTAGTGTCGTTTATTAGTATGACTGTCTTCAGCCATTTTTGTCATGTTCCTGTTTTTAGAGTGTTCCGGGTTCCAGATTAGAGTGGGTTGGAACTGTGTGTGTGGCCTTATGGTTTTTGTGGGGGTGGGGGGGTGTTGTGTTGTAGTTTGGGGACCTTTATTTGTGAGACATGGGTGGTGGCTCCACCTTTGCGGTTCCAGGGTATCAGAGAGCAGGAGGGGTGGTCTCTTGGCCCCCTCTCTGCCTGGTGGGTACGCTGTTGTACTGTGGGAGGTCTCCTCATAAAGCTGTGGTCAGACCAACACCTGGCCTCGTCCTTGGCTCCTGTCACCCACAGAACAAGCTGAACCGTTACTTTCACCTCCTGCTGTGTTTTTAAGAGCAGGAGTGGCTCACTGGAAAATCCCAGAGAGAAGACAGGAGGAGGAGATCCAGCAGCAGAGGTGGGGACGCTGAACTCCTGGGTACGTGCACACACACACACACACACACACACACACACACACACACACACACACACACACACACACCCTGACAAAAAGGGTAATTGTCCCCCAATATAATCATAAACCTTCACATATCATGTTACAGAACTAAATAACCTGACCTTGAACCTCCAACTCTAAGCGGAACTAACTAACTTTTTCAGAAGTGAATCACTCTTGATAAGATTAAAGCTGTTTTTATTCCATGTGATGGTATCAGACGCCGCTGTCACATGAGCTTCTGTGTTGTAAATAGTGACATGAATCTGAAGGAGACCTGCTAGGGTGCCATGACACCTTCAAACTTCACACCCTTTTTGCCCAGTTTTGTCTGACAGCTGTAGGATTTTGGTCCAGTGGAACAAAAACTATGAAGTCTGCCTCACCACTGTTGCTGTCATTAAACTCATCTATCAAACCCCCTGATTAAGGTCAGCGAGGCAGCTGCCATTCATCCAGTCTGGATGTGAAAATCACAGAATCTGTGTCAAAACCCAGCATCCTGAAGCCATATAGCGTTAAACGAGCAGACGCAGTGGTCACGGCCCCAGGCTGTGTGAACCTGGATGGTTCGGTCATCACTTCACTAATCACCTCCCAACAACACCACATCACTGGCCAAGAAGGCTCAAACTCACCTCCATTTCCTCTGTAATCTGAGCAGAGCAGGAGTCCCACCCCCATCATGTGTTCTTTCTACCGGGGCACCATTGACAGCATCCTCACCAGCTGCATCACGGTGTGGTATGGAAGCTGCACCGCCTCCTGCTGGAAGACGCTACAACGCACAGTGAAAGCAGCCAGCAAGATCATCTGTGCCCCTCCGCACCCCGTCTCAGACATCTACCTCACCCACAGAGCCATCAACATCGTAGGCGACACCTCCCACCCCTCACACTCCCTCTTCAGCCCCCTGCCCTCAGGGAAAAGGTACCAGAGTCTCTGGGCCCACTCCACAAGACTGCTTCACAGCTTTGTTCATCAGACCATCAGGACCCTGAACTGTGTTCACCCCCCCTCCCCAGACAGTAACACAGTCACCTCCACAATAACTACCTCAGCTGATGGCACAGAAAGACTGGCACACCAACAGTAATACATTTGCTGCTGCATGTCTCTGCACTTTACTGCAACTGCTAGTTCTCTGTATATAGGATTGCTGGGTTTCATCGTTGTTTATCTCAGTTTGCACTATGGAGGTCTGGCTCTATCTTTTCACCATTCGCACTATAGGCTGCATTACTGTATAAAGACTGTTGTTGTTTCTTTTTTCCAGCTTTATTCCTTTTTCTTTTTATATTCTGCACACCAATGAAGAGACAGAGAAACGCTGTTTCAATTCTCCTGTATGTCTGTTGAGCTGAGCTGCAGGCCACAGCCTCTCTCCCTGAGGGCTTTAATCTGGGTGTGCTTCCCAGCCTGAGAGCAGTTGGTTGATTGCACCAGGTGGGAATGATCTGGTGATTAAGAGAGCTTGGAGCAGTTACTCACAGGGCAGTGGAGAGTAAGCAGTGTGTGAGAGAAATGGTTGGAGAATTTGGACTTTGGAAAAGACTGCAGGACTAAAGCTTGTTTCAAGCAAGGAAGAAGGAGCCGGTGAGCATCCATTTGTGATATATGTGTCTTTGTAGCTGCATTTGAAAAGCAATTTGATCAAGTTTAGGTTAAATGTGATGTGTTAAAAAATTGTGTGTTTGAAATGTAAGTTAAAATGTCATATTTATAAAATTATGTGGGTTTTAAAGTATAGTTAAAATGGAATGTATTTTAAGAGTTTAAAAGTTGTTAAAGTTGTAAGGTTAAAAATCATTATTGAACAGTGTTTTAAGGTGTTTAGTATTTGGGGTGCTTTAGATGTGAGTATTTTCTATTTGTTTCAAGATTGGGTTTTAGTCATTTAAAAACTGAGTATTTGATTTTGGGTTATGATGATTTATTATGGGTTCTTGGGTTACATTCTCCTTGACCCTTTATTTGTGTTGAATTTAAAGGTTTTTCACCTGTGCTTGGCCTTGATGACTTTACAAAATTAAAAGGAAAGAAAAGGAAAAGCTGAGTCTTGGTCACTGAGTGACTTCCAGTTCTATCTTCCAAAGCAAGCATCCTGTTCAAGTGGGGGAAACTGCTGGTCAAACCTCACAAGAGTGAGGGCCACTTGACAATGTCCTGTACGTATAGCAGCATTGACAATAAAACCTTTGAATCTTGAAGTTGGCATGTTACTGTAACGCAGAATAACTGCCCACAGTGAACAGCAGCTTATTACAGCTTTGCTGACAGATCTTTTCAGCTTCGAGTTTGATGTCTTCCTTCTCTAAATAATCATTCATATTTTTTCCTGATCATCACATTTTAATATTTTAGGGAATCCTGAAGTTTCCTGTTAGACTGTAAAAAGTTCTGACAGAACTTGCAGCAGAGTCTTAGGTTTGCTTGGAAAATGCCAGACCTTGTCTGTCTCTGTGTTGGACAGACGGCCAGTCCAACACAGAGACAGACAACCGTTCCCTCTCACACCTGAGGACAGCTGATCCCCATATGAGGCCAGCTAACCTAACCTGCATGGATTTGGCCTGTGGGAGGAAACCAGAGAGCCTGGGGGAACCCACACAGACATGGGAGAACATGGAAACTCCACACAGAAGGGTCATCGCGGCCCGGGGGGATTGAACCACCACCTTGTTGCTGAGCTGCCACAGTGCTGACCGCTGCACTACCAAGCTGCAGCTCAGGGGCGTCTGTCATAAATGATGATGACAACGTCAGTCCTACCTGTGACATCAGCATATCCACTCGCCATCTTCAAATGCAGCCCGACAGCCCTGCTAGAGAGCGTCCGCCCTGCAGCTGTGACGCTGCAGCTTCCTGCCCCAGCTGGGTCGTACCAAATATGATCCAGCAGTGGTACAGTCTGGCCTCTAGCTCGGTGCTCAGCAGGACAGAATGGGGACAGGAAAGTTCCAGAGACAGGCATCGTCCCCAATACACCCTGGGCCATCCCACATCACAGGGAAAGGGAATTAACCCTTTACCCGCCAGTCTGTACCATCCATCCATCTTCTACTGGGTCTCAGGGATTTTAACTCTGAATAAAAGTCCATTTGATCTAGTAAATAAATAACAGAGCGGTAGTCAAACATGCATATTTAGTGGATTTATTTCCTCTACCCCAAGGCCATCGGAGTGGTGGCTTAGAGGTAGAGCATCCGCCCCACAACCAGGAGGTCGGGGTTCAAGTCCCGGCCTGGTCATGCTAAAGACCAGATAAAAACGGAACTTCCTGCCGTCCACCTTGGTGCTCAGCAAAAACGGAATGGAGGAGGGAAATGTGGGCATCAGTGGCTCAGGAGGTAGAGCGGGTCGTCCAATAACCAGAGGGCTGGTAGTTTGAATCCTGCTCTTCCCAGCCATCCTGACGTTGTGTCCCTGGGCAAGACACTTTACCCACCTTGCCTCCAGTGTCCATGACGTTGTGTTGGGTTTAGGGAACTTTTAGTGTGTGACACAGGTGGTGGCTCCACCTTTCTGGTTCCGCCACCACCCAGGGTATCAGAGAGGAGGGAGAGAGAGGGGCGGTCTCTTGGCCTCCTCTCTGCCTGGCAGGTGTGCTTGTATGGTGAGAAGGTCGCCATGATAAACCTGTGTTCAGTTCAACACCCAGTCTCGTCCTCGGCTCCTGCTTCCACATAACACATGACACTGGCTATGAATGGGTGGAAATGTTTGGTGGTGGTTGGAGAGGCCGTTGGTGTGGACTGGCAGCCATGTTTCCGTCAGTGTGCCTCAGGGCAGCTGTGACTACAGCAGTAGCTTACCACTATCAGTGTCTGTGGAGTGAATGAATAATGGACTCACTGTCAGTGCTTTGAGACGTCACTTGACATGTAAAGCTCCATATAAATCTAATCATTATTAATAATTTTCATCTGGCCAGAAGGGAAAAATGTCACGTCCAGCTTGCAGGCAAGAGCCACGAGGAGATTCAGATTTTCAGAGCAGAGTGCAGCGTTTTAATGCAGTCCACCAAAACAGCTGAGCATTGTGTGGAGAATGCTGAGTCAGCAGTATTCAGAGGGCTCTGTGGGAAGCGGAGCCAACGTGTCTGTGAGTCTAACCTTGGTGGCCTGACCTCACAGTGTCCAAACATGCTTTGTTTCAGCATCAATATCAAGAACAAAGTGGAATATTGAAATATAAAACAAAGAAATCTTCCACGCGGGTCTGGGTCACAGGGGCAGTGGAGGATCCCAGAACACCTCCCAGCTCACACAGCACTATGAAATCCATGATCCCTCCTGGAGCTGCTGAGTCCACTGGAGGGGGACCCATGAGGCTTGCTCAGGCCCAGCTTGGGTCTCATGGGCAGAAAATTACTGGAAGCTTTTCAAATTTACAGCAATAATTTTAACATATAAAAGAAAAGAATCAAATTATATGAAGAATTTTGCAAATGTGGCGGCACTGTGTGGGGTGTTCTCCTCCCAGAGTCAGGAGCCGGGGGGAAGAGGGAACAATGGACTGAAGGAGGAAGTGGTACCGGGGGTCTCAGACGGAACAGAAAGGACTGTTTGTCCCCCGGGGAGTAGAGGAGACGCCAGGGCCACTGGAGGAAGAGAGGGTGTGAGAAGCAGGACGGGCGTTATGTGACGTTAATGTTCCACCCATGTCTTTGTTCCACTGAATGATTGTTGTTGGGCTCCCTGGGTCTCATGGCACAGAATTAAAGGTGATGAAAGGAAGGTGCCCAGAGACCCAGGTAATGGTTTTACTGGACTAGCTGTTGGAGGAGGAATAAAGTTCGTGTGTCGTTTAGCTCGCTGCCTCATCTGCTTCCTTCCTCCATACAAATTTATTTAACCCCCAAAACTTAAAGGAAAAAGACTAAATGAAAGTCACAGATTTACAAGAAAAACTGTGATTAAAAAGCTGCAAATTAACATGAAAAGGTGATTCTGCTGCAGTCAATGAGGGAGAAGAAAGTCATGAACAGAATTTTTGTCCCTTTTTTCTAGATTCCTCATATAAATGTTTTTCAGCAGCCCAAAACTGTCCTTCAGGACTGCCCAGAAATGTCAGAGACTAGTTTGTTGTGTGCATAATTGATGAATATCAGTCAACAGCTTTAATATTTCTGAAAGTGAGAAGCTTTCCACAGCTCTTTTGGTCCAACATCAGAGCTTCACCCAAATCCTTCAGTGACAGTCAGAGTCTCATGAATCGGTCATTGACCTGGGAATGTCCAGGCTGGGACGTCCCTCACTGACTGGTCTTTACAGTTTTACTTCACCTCCACCCATGTAAAGACTGCAGGACTCGTCCGCAGGGGAGCAAACTTAGGGGGAAAAACACACATCTACCTTCCACCCTCCATCTCAGCCATCTTCCTCTACTTTACCTGCTCCTTATATCCTCTGATAAACTCCCGTGTCCTTTAAGAATCCCACCAAAACCCCAACCTGTGCCCACTCAGCCACGCTCAGAATCCACTCAGTGGAAGATCCTGCACCCCAACTTAGTCTGTGAGCCGGCCTGTGGCCCACACTCCAGAGCAGTAGGGGGCGGTAATGCACCAGCAAGCTGGCTGCCAACCGCTGTAAAACGAAGAGAGGAAGAAGCTGCTCGTTTACTTCCTGTATAAGTGACTTTCGCATCTCGGCTCACGCAAAGCATCATGGGAACGGGGCTACCAAACATGCTCTATTGATACATTTAATTTATGGAAAGTTCCTGATCTACGAGCATATGAGGTCTTCCCGGTTGTACCCGCAAACGCAAGGATCAACTAGTTGCACGTATTCATGGCCACCTTGCAGAAATTGGCCAAAATGCCCCCCCCCCCCGCAGTATGTATGCTGACATAGCAGATTTTTTGTTGTCAAAGGACCGAGCAGCCTTACTTACGAGACTCTGAAACAACTACAAAGAAAGTAAGCGAGTGGTTTGACAGCTCAACTTTGGTTTTGTCATTGTGAGTAAATTTCACTACAAGGCATAGCCTGCTTACTTAGATCTATAGGTCGATACTACTGTAGTTTAAGTAGCACATGTTCTCAATGATTTGCAATTTTATTTTATACCAGCCTACTTATCAATGGCCTTAATTACATGTGTGTGTAGATCAAGCTTCATTATACAAAGAACTAGATCCTAGATCCAGGCCTGCCTGTCCGTACCGACTACTTCAGGGTTTAGACTCGTGTCAGTTAGGCTAGAACCTGAACAATACACAACACTATTTAATTAGGTGATAATATAGACTGACTGCTTTAATCCAACAATTTCGTCCGTCCGGATCCTTCAGCTCTGACACGTGCACACCCTGGTCCCGAAGTTACACACATGTATGCTGTAAGTTTGCTTTTTCCACCACTCTAGATGATACGTGCCCTTCCACACTTCACTGCTGCACAATGTGCACCTGGCATAACGACGATTGAGAGCTTGAAGCAGACTTTAAACTGCAGTTGTTCAGGTGTGACTGGACTGTCTCTTTACAAAATCAAGGCAGCTACCGCAATGTTTGGTAGTCGTGAACTTTGAACTCACATAGTCCGCACATGCGCACTCGTAATGTGAAAATCGTTTATTGTGTGACATGAAGGTGGACGCTGATGTCGGGACGTGTTTGTGCTCCGTTGTGGACCCAGAGAGCCGGTCCAGGTTGGTGGTTTCCACCGACAGGAAGGAGGGAGACTTCAGAGTCTGGAGAGTCTGGTTAGAGAGCAGAAATCATTCAAATCTATCGGCTGCATGCAGACAGAAAACACGGCTGAGCCTGAAAATGGAGCAGAAACTGCTGTTCTGGACCTTCATCGATCTGCTCCATGTCTGGGTTTCCTCTGATCTTAGCTTTTCTGTCCCCAAAAATCGACATGAAGCAGCACAAATGTGTGAAAATGAAGAACAACAGTAGAGTTCATTTAAACTGATCTGTCAGCATTTCTGATGTCAACATTTCTACTCTGAAATATCTAAACTTCTCTCTCAGACATTTTTTTCTATTCATTTGTGACATTTTTACTTGTAAATTTGGATTTTTTTTCAGTAAATCTGCATATTTTTTTCCTCTTTGTGATCCAAATTGGTTAGAATTTTCTCTCATCTTTGCAAACATTTTACGATGTTTTACACTTTTTTCCTCATAATGTTGTAATTGGTTGTAAATTTACAGACTTTTTTCCTTTATGTTTTTCATTTTGATCAATTTCCAACCAGAAAGGCACAAATTCATGAGAAAAAGTTGCAAATTTATGGAAAAAGTTGATAAATTTGCTAGAATCAAACGACAAATTTCAGAGTAAAACCCTACTGTTCTGAATGTTGACAGGCCAGTTTATGGTGAACTGGACTGGTTTATCTGGATTGGTGAACCGGACAGGTGAACTGGACTGGTGAACTGGATTTTAAGGCTCAATATATTCGGTGCCGTCAGGTAAATTCCTGGCCAAATCCCCACAGTGGAGGATAATTTTCTCCGTGTTTTTCCTCCTGTATTTGTGCAGTTTTAACATTTCTTTTGCTGATTTTTTTCCTTTCGTCTGACAGACGCCGCAGCTGTTTGGACGTTGAAGTTCAGCCAGGATTCTCTGACTCAGTTTGTGAGTTTCTCTGAGATAATTCATCTTTCATATTTCTGAAGTTTTCCCTCATTTCTGAGCTGTTCTGACTCTCATAGTTTTTCTTTTCCAGAAACCAAACTTTAGCCTGAAATCAGCTGAGGATTTCATCCAGAAACTCAGGTCAGATTTCTGACTTCCTGACGGAACGGAGGCAGCATGTGCGGCTGGGAAAGACTGTCTCAGACTCTGCTAGCATCAGCACCGGATCACCCCAGGGCTGTGTACTTTCCCCCCTACTCTTCTCCCTTTACACCAACTCCTGCACCTCCAGCCACCAGTCTGTCAAGTTGATCAGGTTTGCGGACGACACCACCCTCATCAGGCTCATCTCCAACGGTGACGAGTCCGCCTACAGGAGTGAGGTGGCCCAGCTGGCGTCCTGGTGTAACAACAACAACCTGCAGCTGAACGCTCTGAAGACAGTGGAGATGATTGTGGACTTCAGGAAAGTCACAACCCCTCTGCCCCCCCTCACCCTCACAGGCTCTCCCATCACCACTGCTGATTCCTTCCGCTTCCTAGGCACCACCATCACCAGGGACCTCAAGTGGGAGCCGACCATCAGCTCCCTCATCAAAAAGGCCCAGCAGAGGATGTTCTTCCTGCAGCAGCTGAGGAAGCTCAAGCTACCCACCAAGATGTTAGTGCAGTTCTACACAGCCATCATCGAGTCCATCCTCACCACCTCCATAACCGTGTGGTACGCAGGAGCCACTGCCAGGGACAGACTAAGGCTGCAGCGCGTCATGCGCCCTGCTGAGAAGGTGATCAGCTGCAAGCTCCCATCTCTCCAGGATCTGTACATCTCCAGGACCCGGAGGCGTGCTGGCCAGATCATAGCTGATCCCTCACACCCTGGTCACGTACTGTTTGCCCCCCTCCCCTCAGGTAGAAGACTTCGGTCCATCCAGACTAAAACCTCCTGTCACATGAACAGCTTCTTCCCCTCTGCCATCAGACTGCTGAACACTAAGTGACTTATTGACTCTCGTGCACCATGTACAGCAGCTCAACCAGACTCATGTCAATCATCACTGTTTTCTTCCTGCATTACCGACTGCACTATATGGTTCTCCACATTATCTGCTGCTCGCTAATATATTTTAACTGCTGACCAGTATTACTCACTCTTATTCTACACTTTATTGCATGTATAGTTTATTTCTTTTATTTTATCATGTTTAATGTTGCAGCATTGCACCGAGACAAATTCCTAGTTTGTGTACTACATGAACAATGGCAATAAACCTGATTCAGATCATCACAAACTAGCGGTCCTTTTCTATTAAATCACAGACTTTTACAGTAGATTTTCTCTTCTAAATTTAAGACTTTTTCCACTAAGTTTTCTGCTTTTGTTTCACACATTCAGGTTCTTTTCTGCTGTACATTTTTCTTTTTTCATCTCATTTTTTCTTGTAATAGTTTTTCCCGTCATAAAGAGCTTTTTCCTCTAAATTTGAACTTTTCTTGTCATTAGTGAGTTTTTTTGTCTCTTGTATGTGTCTTTTTTGTGCATATTTGTATTTTTTAATTGTAAATTTGTGCCTTTTTCTTTCTATTAGTTCCTTCTTTTAATTTTGTGGGCGTTTTTTTCTTTGTAAATTAATTAAATTTTAGTTTATTTCATGTTGTAAATTTGCCAGTTTTTTCCTTTCCATCAGGAACTTTGTTTCTGCTATAATTCTGTCCTCGTAGATTTGAGGATTTTTTCTTAGAATTGATTTTTTTCCCTTAACTTTTCAGTTTTTTTTCTTTTGAATTTTTTATTTTTTTCCTCAATATTTGCAAATTATTTCATTACACAGTGGTGTGAAAAAGTGTTTGCCCCTTCCTGATTTCTCATTTTTTGTATGTTTGTCACATTTAAATGTTTCAGATCATCAAACAAATTTAAATATTAGACAAAGATAACACAAGTAAACACAAAATGCAGTTTTTAAACGAAGGTGTTTGTGATTAAGGGGAAAAAATCCAAACCTACATGGCCTGTGGGAAAAAGTGATTGCCCCTAAACCTAATAACTGGTTGGGCCACCCTTAGCAGCAACAACTGCAATCAAGTCTTTGCGATAACTGGCAATGAGTCTTTCACAGCGCTGTGGAGGAATTTTGGCCCACTCATCTTTGCAGAATTGTTGTAATTCAGCCCCATTGGAGGGTTTTCCAGCATGAACCGCCTTTTTAAGGTCATGCCACAGCAACTTTGACTAGGCCACTCCAAAGTCTTCATTTTGTTTTTCTTAAGCCATTCAGAGGTGGACTTGCTGGTGTGTTTTGGATCGTTGTCCTGCTACAGAACCCAAGTGCGCTTCAGCTTGAGGTCACCAACAGATGGCCAGACATTCTCCTTCAGGATTTTTTGGTAGACAGTAGAATTCATGGTTCCATTTACCACAACAAGTCTCCACGCTTCCAAGTTGACCGAACCATAATGACAATGTTTTATTGGGATTTTACTGAATCTGTTTTATCCTTTTCTTTAGTGTCATGGTTTAGTCAGATAAAACTGAAACGGAGGAAATCCTTGGATCAGGTAGTTAGATGGTCCAGTCATTTGCTTGGTGAGTCACAGCTGAGCCTGACATCCCTGTACACCAGACAAGCACAGAGGATGGCTACCTCCATTTTAAATGAGGACTCCCACCCTTTGCACTGCAACTTTCAGCTTCTTCCCACAAGACGGAGGTTTGCTGTCCCAAAAAGTAGAACCCAGCGCTACAAACACAGCTTTGTCCCTGCTGCTGTCAAAGAGTTGAACAAGATGTAACAATATATTGCACATAATTTAGTTAACCATTTATTAATTTTATTTTATATTATTTTTGTAGGTTTCTTATTTGGGTTCTAAATATTTTATTGGGTTTTAGACCTTTGAGTTTTTTAACCTCTTTGACTAGTTTTTAACTTTTAATATGGCCCTTCTCTCTTACCTCTGGTTTCTCCCTCATCTCTTTGTCTTTTTATACCCTGATTGATGGAGCCTTGAGTATTTTTATCATGTTTATAGTCAGCTTCATGTGTGCCTGTGTTTGTGTCTATGTTGAATGTAATTAGTGGCTTGTAAATATGGATGTCACCAGACTGCAAAACAAATCTAGCTACGGGTACAAATAAAGGAACCTGAAGCAGCAAAACAGCCCCAGACCATTACACTACCACCACCATATTTTACTATTGGTATGATGTTCCTTTTCTGAAATGCTGTGATACTTTTTGGTGGATGTAATGGGACACACACTTTCCAGAAAGTTCAACTTCTGTCTCATCAGTCCACAGAGTTTTTTCACAAAAGTCTTGGGGATCATCAAGATGTTTTCTGGCAAAACTGAGATGAGCCTTTGTTCTTTTTGCTCAGCAGTAGTTTTCGTCCTGGAACTCTGCCATGGAGGCCATTTTTGCCCAGTCTCTTTCTCATGGTGGAGTCATGAACACTGACCTTAACTGAGGCAAGTGAGGCCTGCAGTTCTTTGGATGTTGTTGTGGGGTTTTTTGTGACCTCTTTGATGAGTCGTCGCTGCACTCTTGGGGTAATATTGGTCGGCTGGTCACTCCTGGGAAGGTTCACCACTGTAGCCTGTCTTAAGGAAATCAAAGCTTGGATGACTTGTAATTTCCTGCTATTAAATTCAGATAAGACTGAAGTCATTCTTGTTGGTCCAAAAAACCTTAGAAATTCCTTTCCAAATCAAACTTTCAGTTTGGATGCGGTTACTCTCTTAATAGCTCTGTGAGGAACCTTGGAATTATTTTTGATCAAGATCTGTCCTTCAATTCACATATTAAATTTGTTTCTAAGACTGCCTTCTATCATTTGCATAATATTGCCAAGATTAGGAGCATGTTGTCTCAGAGTGATGCTGAGAAACTGATTCACGCTTTTGTTAGCTCGAGATTAGATTATTGTAATTCTTTATCAGGCTGTCCTAAAACATCTTTAAAAAGTCTTCAGCTGATCCAAAATGCTGCAGCAAGAGTTTTAACAGGTACTAGAACGAGAGATCATATCTCTCCGGTTCTGGCCTCCCTTCATTGGCTTCCCATAGAGTTTAGAATTAAGTTTAGAAAATCCTTCTTCTTACTTACAAAGCTCTAAACAATCAGGCTCCTTTTTATTTAAAAGATCTGATACTACCGTATTATCCTAACAGAGCACTACGCTCCCAAAATGCAGGATTACTTATAATACCTAGAATCTCCAAAAGTACAATGGGAGGCAGAGCCTTCAGTTATCACGCTCCTGTCCTGTGGAATCAGCTGCCAATCTGGACTGGGGAGTCAGACTCGATCTCTGTTTTTAAGAATAGGGCTAAAACCTACCTTTTTGATATAGCCTACAATTAGGGAGGGATCATGTGTTTCTGAACCCTCCCTTAGTTATGCTGCTAATAGGTTTAGTCAGCCGGGGGACCTCCAACAATGCACTGGGCCTCACTCCTTTCTTCACTCTCAATGAAATATTTTTTTTTTGCTGGTCATTAACATCTGTTTGTTCTCTCCCATAGATTGAGTCCCCATCGTGCTGTTTGCTCTCTACATGTCTGTTCTTTTCATCTTCTCTGTCCCCTCACCCAACAGCCAATCGCAGCAGATGACTGCCCCTCCCTGAGCCTGGTTCTGCTGGAGGTTTCTTCCTGTTAAAAGGGAGTTTTTCCTCTCCACCGTCACCAAGTGCTGCTCACAGGGGATCGCCTGATTGCTGGGGTCTTTCTGCAACTTGATAGTGCTATGAGATGACTGTTGTTGTGAAATGGCACTATATAAATAAAGTTGAATTGAATTGAAAAATTGAATTGAATTGTTCCATGTTTTTGCCATTTGTGGATAATGGCTCTTACTGTGGTTTGCTGGAGTCCCAAAGCTTTAGAAATGGCTTTTTAACCTTTTCCAGACTGATAGATCTCAGTTACTTTGTTTCTTATTTGTTCCTGAATTTCTTTGGATCACAGCATGATGTCTAACTTTTGAGGATCTTTTGGTCTACTTCACTTTGTCAGGCAGGTCCTATTTAAGTGATTTCTTGATTGAGAACAGGTGTGGCAGTAATCAGGCCTGGGTGTGGCTCGAGAAATTGAACTCAGCTTTCCAAAGACGTGATAATTACCATCAACACAGCGGACACACAGAGGACCCTAACCAGGGTCAACACACATAAAGCTCCAGGTCCGGACAACATCCCGTTATGTGTGCTTCGAGACTGCGCGAGCGAGTTGGCAGATGTCCTGACTAACATTTATAACATCTCCCTGAGTCAGGCCATCGTTCCCAGATGCTTTAAGACCTCTACCATAGTACCGGTGGCAAAGAAACCAGTTGTGTCCTATTTGAATGACTATCGTCCTGTTGCACTTACACCAATTGTGATGAAGTGTTTTGAACGGCTTGTCAAACCACACATCACAGCCTGCCTCCCTGCATCACATGACCCGCTCCATTTTGCATATCGTTCAAACCGCTCCACGGAGGATGCTATAGTCACCACCCTGCACTCTGTCATCACCCACCTGGATCAGAAAGACACCTACGCCAGACTCCTGTACATTGATTTCAGTTCAGCATTCAACACCATTATTCCCCAGAGACTGATGGAGAAATTACTCCATCTTGGTCTGGACACCGCCACATGTCTCTGGATCCTGGATTTCCTGACTGAGAGACCTCAGTCTGTCCGGGTTGGAAACAACATCTCCAACTCTGTCACACTGAGTACTGGATCCCCTTAAGGCTGTGTACTCAGTCCACTGTTGTTTACACTTCCAACACATGACTGTGTATCCAGACACGAGGGGAACCAGATTATTAAGTTTGCAGACAACACCACGGTGGTGGGACTTATTCAGAGGGATGAGGAATCAATGTACAGGGAAGAAGTGAGAGACCTGGAGGGCTGGTGCAGGGAGAACAATCTGGTGCTCAACGTGGACAAAACGAAGGAGATGATTATCGACTTCCGGCGGTCACACCCTGAACACGTCCCTGTCTGCATCAGTGGCCGTTCGGTGGAGAGAGTGGAGAACATCAATTTCCTCGGAGTGCAGATCTCACAGGACCTGACCTGGAGCAAGAATTCCTTGGGGATCAGGAAGCGGGCCCAGCAGAGACTGCACTTCTTGAGGAAACTCAAACAGACCTCTCTCCCCATCTGCATCCTTAGGACCTTCTACAGAGGTGTGGTGGAGAGTGTTCTGACGTACTGCATTGCTACATGGTACTCCAGCTGCAGTATGTCAGACAAAAAAGCCCTGCAGAGGATAGTCAAGGGAGCTGAGAGGGTAATTGGAGTCTCCCTCCCCTCTGTCCAAGAACTTTTTCAGAACCGTTGTAGGAGCAGGGCACTGAACATTGTCAAGGACCGTTCTCACCCTCTGCATAAACACTATGAACTTCTTCCATCTGGCAAACGATTCCGGAGCATCAGAGGCAGAACCACCAGACTGATCAACAGCTTCCTTCTACCAGCTGTTAGGATGCTGAACAGCTGATCCGGAATTTCTCATACATACTACTGCACCTATGGACATTATGTATATTATTTGTATATTATAGTTAGTTAGTTTTTCAAGTATGCCTCAGGGATGTGTGAATGGCTGTGGTGGGGTGGGGGGTGGGGGTGTGTGTGCGTGTGTCTTAAATCATGGCCCTGTCTCACAAGAAGTGGCAGCAGCAACACCCAAACTTCTGCAAGGATGACAACTACTATAGTCTGAGCAGGGCTGACCAAGTCGTTCTGTTCAGACTCCGAACTGGACATAACAGAATGCATGCTCACATGCACCAGAAATTTAAAGTTGGACAATCGGACAGATGCCCATGTGGTACTGCCCAAATGACCAGCGAACACCTCCTCCAAGACTGCCCAGACCACGCTGCACTCAGACGAGCTACGTGGCCTGACCCCACATCGCTGAACCAAAAGCTGCACGGGGACCTCGGGGACCTCCGCAGGACGGCAGCATTCGTCAGGGCAGCTGGTGTGACCATCTAGTGATCGACGAAGAAGAAGAAGATGTTCTTTTACTTATATGGATTCCGAGAGAAACGCAATTTCATCTTGCCTGCACTACAGTTGTATGTACAGCAATATGACAATAAAGGTTGACTTGATCTGATTTTGATTTGATTTTGATAAACCACAGTTAATTTACAATCACTTTTTCACACAGGGCCATGTAGGTTTGGATTTTTTTCCCCTTAATCATAAACACCTTCATTTAAAAACTGCATTTTGTGTTTCATTGTGTTTTCTTTGTCTAATATTTAAATTTGTTTGATGATCTGAAACATTTAAGTGAGACAAACATACAAAAAAATGAGAAATCAGGAAGGGGGCCAACACTTTTTCACACCACTGTTTGTGTTGACTACTGATTGGAGGGTCATGGGTTCGATTCCCACTGTCTGCAGTCTTCATGTCGAAGTGTCCTTGAGCAAGACACTGAACCCCCAGTTGTTCCTGGTGGCCAGGCTAGCGCCTGTGTGTGTATGGCAGCTCTGCCGCCATCAGTGTGTGAATGTGTGTGTGATTGGGTGGATAGCAGGATCTGTAAAGCGCTTTGGTCATCCAGAGATGAGAAAAAGCGCTATATAAGTGAACGCCATTTACCATCTTTTGTCGAGTAAATTTGTGTCTTTTTCCCCTTACGACTGGACTGCTGTAATTGGCTGTATGTTGGAGCAGAACCGTCCTCTGGTCACCGTCTGCAGCTCGTCCAGGACGCAGCGGCTCGGCCTTCAACTGCTGTTAGGCTGCATGTCCACAAAACACGTTTTTTGTCACCCGACCGCCCTGAGCTTTTTTTTTTTCAGTGTTTGTGCGTGACGCTGTGGAGGAAAAAGTCTGTGCCCTGTATCCCAGCAACAGCTTGTCACTCTCAGCTCAGCACTTCCTCTTTCCTCTGGTCAGACTTTTTCTGATGTTTTAATCTCAGTCTCTAAACAACAACGGACAGGAAACGTGTTTTAGCATCTCTGGATGTGAAATATGACGACCCGGAAAGCAGGAGTCTGGTAGCGTCCTATGTCCCGCCCACGCAGCAGTTCTGATTGGCAGCTTAGGTCTGACATTGACGAGCTCAGCTGCAGTCTCTGAAAAGCTGAACTGTTTTCAGCCCTGAGCGCCGCCACCAAAAACGTCCACCGCCGAGAGCGTTTCAGCGCCGTGGCGTCAGAGCTGTAAACGCTGGACTACATAGAGAAGGATGGAAAACAGCCGCCCAGAGGTGAAAAAAGACCTTTGGTGGAGACGCAGCCTGATGCCTTTTAGTCCTGTTTATTGTCTATTTTGGGGTTTGTAGTTTGATTTAATTTCATCTGGCTGTTCAGCACTTTGGTCGACTTTATGGTTTTAAATGTGCTCAAAATAAATTGGACTTTGGTTTCTCGTAGATTTAAATCATTTTTCCCTGGTGAATTAGCCTCTTTTGATGGTTTTTCTCTTGAATTTGGGAATTTCTGCTGGTTCTTAGTTGTATTTTTGCTAAATTTTTTAAGTTTTTCTTGTGTGTTTTTTCCTGTATGTTTCCACATTTCTCCACATCTAGTTTATCTTTTGCCCTCATAAAGGTGTTTTTCCTGGCAACCCTTCTGCATGTTTCAGGTCCTCCAGCAGCGCTCCGGTCTCTGTGGTGGTCCCTGACCATGTCGCAGATCTCCTTCTGGTCCTGGTGAGCCCAGACTGACCCTGTCCAGACTGGACCAGGACCAGAGCTCAGAGGAGCTGAATGTCACCACTCGCCGCTCTCAGGCATCCACCTTAGCTGCGCGCACACCTGCACCTCATTAGCTCAGAACTACTTATTCCACCTCGCCCTGGGCTTCGGTCTGGAGCCGTCTGTTCTACAACGCGCTCAATCCCTCAGCAGGATCATCTCTTCAGTCCTGCCCCTCATCGCTGCTTCACGTAAGCTGTTATTTCTCTTACCTGCTTTCTCAGCCTTTCCCTGTGCACAGGTGGATTCCCTGGCGGCGGATTCCCTCACCTTTGCCATCTTCACCTCCCGCAGCTCCACACTCGTCTTGTGTGCAGCAGGGCACTGTCTCCCAGGCCTGAAATCCTCACCAACGCCAGCCACCACTCTCCCTGCAAGGTTGCCCGGCCGCACGGCATGCTGCTCTGTTCCTGTTCACATCTTCCACCCACAATCCACTGCCATATCACATACACGCATCCAAACACACTTTCTTGGTTGAATAAAGCTTTCAAATCTACCTGAGCCTGCGTGCGTGTTTCCTGGGCCGAGAATTACAGGATGTCACTGAAGGAGCTTCTCTTCACCGTGGTGAAAAACTCCCACAGTCATGGTGAGATGAAAAAAAACACAAATATGCAGGAAAATTAGAGGGGAAAAAATGCTAATTCCAAGGAAAATAAAACCTAATTTATGAGGAAAAAGATATTTATAACAAGTAGGAAAATCTGCTAAATTATCAGTAAATTGTTAATTTACAAGGAACAAGTTGAAAATGTATAAGAAAATAATAGAAAAATACATGAAAATAATCATAAAGTTATATGAAATAAATGCTAATTGATAAAAAAAAATAGGAGCTACTTTATGAAAAAAGTTGTAAAATCTCCAAGTGATTAATGGAAAAATCATGAGAAAATAAAAGCAAATTTATAAGAATTTTGCTCATTTCTCACAAAAAATGACTAATTTTGAGGAAAAAAGTTGTGAATTAATGAGAAAAAAGAAAATCATCAGTAAATAATAGCAAATTTATTTAAAACTGAATTTATAAGAAAATATCTAATTTGTGAGGAAAAAAGTTATAAACTTAAAAGGGAATAATAGTGAAAAATACCAGCAAACTTTTGAGGCAAAAATGATTAATTTATCAGAAAATAGGAAATTTTCCTAGTAAAATAAGAGCAAATGATAAACAATTTGTTTTTAAGATAGCTGTAAAAATTATTGCAAATTTATAAAGAAAATACCAGTTATTAATATTAAGTGTTTATGAGAAAAATCTAAATTATAAAAAGTCCTTAATTTATAATTAAAAAAGCCATTTTCTCATCAAATGCTCTATTTTATAGAAGCTGTGAATATAAAAGGAAAAAGCTTCAGCTTTTGAGGGAAATCCTGCCAGATTGATCAGGAAATGATGTTAAAGCCGTAACATTGTCCTGTGTGGAACGAGGAGAAGAAATGATTGTGACGCCTGGGCTTTAATGCGGTCTGCAGCGCTGAAGCTTTGCTGCTTCCTGGTGTTCAGCAGCGTCGTCTGTCGGTGCGGTTAGAGCCCAGCAGAGGAGACCCGCGGCAGCGACGCCGCCGACGCTTCGCTCGCTTCGCGTTCCGCTTCATTCTGGGGAGGCCGAGGGCGGCCGGGGCCACGGCGCCTCTCCGCCGTCTCTGCGCGGCTCATGACGGTCGCCGCTGCTCCTCAGCAGACTCACGGGCGCCGATTCTCAGCTGGGCCGGGGTCAAAGGTCAGGAGACGTCGGCGTTCTCAGGGGGATTCCATCAGAACGGGACGAGCTGCTCCGTCATCCACAGGCTGCTTCTTCTCTGATTGATTTTTTTAATCGACCTAAAAAAGCGTCACGGCGGCGGGCCGCATCGTTGGGTTTTCACCAAAAATTCCAGAAAAGTCCCAACAAAGACGCAAAAAAAAAGTGAACCAAAGACTAAAAACACAACAAACAGAAATTCTCTCTGAATATTGTCTTAATCAACATTTTCTTCCTGTAATTTTGCTGTTTTTTTCTTCTAAATTTGCACTTTTTTCTCATAACTTTGTTCAGGATTTATTCATAAATGTCACAGCTTCTGTCCTGATAAAATTCAGTCAAACTAACACAGAATTTCTGCCGTTTTCTTGTCAGTTCTCAGATTTTCTCTGTTTATTGTCATATTTTTTCCTCTTCAAAGCATCTAAATTCATGATTTCTCTCACAAATGTGGAAGCTTTTGTAGACAAATGCTCAGTTTTTATTGTGTTTTCTGTCACTTATTCAGACGTTGAGCTTCTGTATTCTGTAGATTTTCAGTATAATTCTCAGAAGCTTTTTCTTCTGACGTGCACGTCCTCATGATCTAATGACGGACTCAGACGCAGGGCTCAGACTTGTGTTTTCTCCTCAGAGTTTGAGCCTCGTCAGCAGAACGGAGGTCCGTCGGTGGCGGTGAAGAGACCAATTCCCGGAGCTTCGCTCATCAACCCAGGAACTAAAAAGTACGTCTTAAATCTGATGTGACTTTGATCACAAATCTGCAACTTCTCACTCATAAATCTGACTTTTACACAACAGAAACATTTTTCTAATTAATGAAGTGTTTTTGCAGGTGTTTCCTAAATTTTGGTTGATAATGTGCAGCTCTTTACCACTTGTTCAAACGAGCATTAAAGGTGCAGTAGGCAGAGCAATTGAGTTTAAACTAGAAGCTAAATCTCTTGTCATTCTATTGCAGTATTAATCCTTGGCAACATGACAGAAGAACTAGACCACAGCGGCTCCTCTGGGCTCCTGGTAGCCTGGTTTGCTCTTGGCTTTCTCTGGTTTCTCAGATTTCTGCCTACTGCAGCTTTAATCCAAGGCCTTCCACTGTCTGGATTCCGTCAGTCAGTATAAAGGTGCCTGTGTGGTTTTAGGAAGCAGAAGGCGACCGGCGCCGCCTTTGATGACGTGGAGGAAGATTGAAGCTCCATTCATCTTCAGTGATTTTTAATCCTCACACACAACATGAACACATCCTGTTTACTGATGAAATCACAGCTTTGACTGTTTCATGGGTTTTTAATGGTTTTTATGACTTTTCTGACTGTATGTTGATGATGCTGCAACTTTTATGTTGCTGAGTTCTGTTTCTTTTCTCAGAAAGTGAAATAAAGAAGGAGCAGAAACTTCATTTTTCTGTTTGTGTCTCAGTCTGCTGATCGTATTCAGGAGTTTCTAGATTATTCTAAACCTGCTCAGATGTTTGGTTTCATCTGAAATTTTCCACTTTTGATATAATTAAAGTCTTTCTAAAACACAAATATTTTAGTCAAGTTTCTAATTCAGCAAAATACCAGCAGAATTTTGGGGGTTCTACAGTCGGTTCCCTTCAGTTCTCGTGCTCAGCCTTGCTGAAAACGTCTGTGAGGCGACCCCAGCAGCACACGTGAGTCAGCTGACAGCGGCCTGATGTCCCCAGTTTAGACCAGGAACACGTCTGATAGAGGTGGTGTCACGCTGGCAAGACGTTGGTGAGGCGTGGGTGTAGTCTGAGGTGGCTCCACTAGAGGGCGTCGGGAGGAATGCAGTCCCATGTGTTCTGCTGTCCCAGGTTCCCCTTCTTCAGGGAACAGGGAGGGTGAAGCTGGATTCATGCTGCACCTCTGCTGTCCGCGTTCGTCCAACCGGAAACCTGGTGTGACGAAATTTACGTCATCGTCTCCACTCCGCTAGTGTACGCAGGACGACCGCATGGTGACCACGTGGCCTGCCCACGATCTGGACGCGTTGACAGAGCACGTGCAAGACTGAACGGACTAGAGGGGAAATGCAGCCTGAACAAGGCTTCACGCAGCCCTCCATAGGGACTTAGTCAGTGATGCAGTCCCTGACAGAGTTCACCTCCGTTACTAGCCAAGACCTAGTGAGGAAATCCTCCTTGGCTCCGTGGTAGAGTCGAGGTTTTCTAGACCCTGGGTTCCAGACTTGGTCTGGGATAGTTGTAGGTCGGTGTCAAGTCTACCTTGTGGAAATATGGAAAAGACTTATTAGGTGCTGGTCTTCCTTCGCTGTGGGTTGAAAAATGACTTGGGTCTGTCCACCTGGACTGAGGGTCAAAATGGACTTTGTGATCCCTGGATTAGTCGGCAGTTCTGGCCTTGGCCCACAAAGTAGGTGGTAACAAGGGGTTTTATGCAGAACTGGACCGTTACAAAAAAAAAAAAAAATTAAGATGGCAGCGCGCCTAGACGCAGCGGCCCCTCTTAGCATCAGTGAATGTGAGAGTTTTAATCATCCCAGACGTACATTCTGTAAAACTTACAACCGTGAGACCTTATTAAACATCAAGGTACTGCACGCTGCAAGAATCGCGGTGATCGGTTGTGATTTGGACATTCTACGATTCTGGCAGAGTCCCCGCTGGAAGCTACCCGAGAGAGGAGGAAGCGGAAGCGGAGCGAACGCAAGCAAAAGCGAGGAAAAAGGGCCGGGATCCATGCTAGGCTAAAGGCTAACCCCTCCAGACCAGCGGTACCGTCGCTTCTTCTCTCTAACGATCGCGCCCTCGAAAACAAGGTGGATGAACTGCGTTTGCTGAGAGAAACCCGGAGAGAGTGGAGGGACTGCTGTGTGCTCGTGTTCACTGAGACATGGCTCCACGACAACATTCCTGACGAGGCCATTCAACTGGAAGATATGGCGATGTTCCGTGCCGACAGGGAAACGGCGAGCTCCGGTAAGAGCCGGGGGGGGTGGGCTATGCATCTATGTTAACAAGAACTGGTGCATTAATGCCACGTTAGTGTCTAAACACTGCTCTCCGTTGGCGGAGTTCCTTATTGTAAATTGTCGGCCCTATTATCTGCCTAGGGAATTCAGCAACGTGTTAGTAGCTGGTGTTTACATAGTGCCGAGCCCTAATGCTAAAGCTAATGCTAAGAAGGCACTCAGGGTACTGCATAATGCGATGAGTGAAATCCAAACTTCACACCCGGACAGTTTTGTGGTGGTTGCGGGGGATTTTAACCACACCAGCTTAAAGACTGTGCTCCCCAAGTTTAAACAATGTGTAGACTTTAAGACCAGAGGAGAGAATATGTTGGACTTAGTGTACACAAACACAGATGCATATAAAGCAATACCCCGCCCCCATCTCTGCCGTTCTGATCACATATCCGTGATGCTGCTGCCTACCTACAAACCTTTATTGAAGCGCAGCAGGCCAGCAGTGAAACAAATCAGGATTTGGCCAGAGAGTGCAACCTCTGCACTGAAAGACTGTTTTCTGCACACAGACTGGGAGGTCTTCAAAATAGCAGCCTCCCAGGAAGACAAGACAGATGTGGAGGAATATGCTGATACGGTCACCAGCTACATCGCGAAGTGCACAGAGGATGTCACTACAGTGAAGACCATCACTATGCGGGGTAACCATAAGCCCTGGATGACTGCAGAGGTGCGCTCGCTGCTTACAGCCAGAGATGCAGCCTTCGGAGCGAAGGACAGGATCGTCCTCCGCTCAGCCAGGTCTGCGCTTTCAAAGGGAATTAAGGCGGCAAAGCGCGCCTATGCGGAGAAAATCCAGGGACACCTCTGTGACACTAGGAACACCAAGCAGATGTGGCAGGGAGTTCGGACACTGATGGGCTTTAAGTCTAGGCAGGGGGTCGATGATGACGACGCTTCGCTTCCAGACAGGCTTAACGACTTCTTTGCACATTTTGAAGCATCAAACTTGACAATGAGAGGGAGGGCTGGCCCACCCCCACCATCGGTCGGACCAGCTTTTACCATCAACACAGCGGACACACGGAGGACCCTAACCAGAGTCAACCCACGCAAAGCTGCAGGTCCAGACAACATCCCGGGACGTGTGCTCCGAGACTGCGCAAGCGAGTTGGTGGATGTCCTGACTGACATTTATAACATCTCCCTGAGTCAGGCCATCGTTCCCAGATGCTTCAAGACCTCTATCATTGTACCGGTGGCAAAGAAACCAGTTGTGTCCTGCCTGAATGACTATCGTCCTGTTGCACTGACACCAATTGTGATGAAGTGTTTTGAACGGCTTGTCAAACCACACATTACAGCCTGCCTCCCTGCATCACACGACCCGCTCCAGTTTGCATATCATTCAAACCGCTCCACGGAGGATGCTATAGTCACCACCCTACACTCTGTCACCACCAACCTGGACCAGAAAGACACCTACGCCAGACTCCTGTACAATGATTTCAGTTCAGCATTCAACACCATTATTCCCCAGAGACTGATGCAGAAATTACTCCTTCTCGGTCTGAACACTGCCACATGTCTCTGGATCCTGGATTTCCTGACTGAGAGACCTCAGTCTGTCCGGGTTGGAAACAACATCTCCAACTCTGTCACGCTGAGTACCGGATCCTCAAGGCTGTGTACTCAGTCCACTGTTGTTTACACTTCTAACACATGACTGTGTATCCAGACACGAGGGGAACCAGTTTATTAAGTTTGCAGATGACACCACGGTGGTGGGACTTATTCAGAGGGATGAGGAATCAATGTACAGGGAAGAAGTGAGAGACCTGGAGGGCTGGTGCAGGGAGAACAATCTGGTGCTCAACGTGGACAAAACGAAGGAGATGATTATCGACTTCCGGCGGTCACACCCTGAGCACGTCCCCCTCAGCATCAGCAGCCGTTTAGTGGAGAGAGTAGAGAACATCAAGTTCCTCGGAGTGCAGATCTCGCAGGACCTGACCTGGAGCAAGAATTCCTTGGAGATCAGGAAGTGGGCTCAGCAGAGACTGCACTTCTTGAGGAAACTCAAACAGGCCTCTCTCCTCATCTGCATCCTCAGGACCTTCTACAGAGGTGTGGTGGAGAGTGTTCTGATGTACTGCATTGCTACATGGTACTCCAGCTGCAGTATGTCAGACAAAAAAGCCCTGCAGAGGATAGTCAAGGGGGCGGAGAGGGTAATTGGAGTCTCCCTCCCCTCTGTCCAAGAACTTTTTCAGAACCGTTGTAGGAGCAGGACACTGAACATTGTCAAGGACCGTTCTCACCCTCTGCATAAACACTTTGAACTTCTTCCATCTGGTAAACGATTCCGGAGCATCAGAGGCAGAACCACCAGACTGATCAACAGCTTCCTTCCACAAGCTGTTAGGATGCTGAACAGCTGACCCGGAATCTCTCATACACACTACTGCACCTACGGACATTTTGTATATTATTTGTATATTATAGTTAGTTTTTTCCCAAGTATGTCTCAGGGATGTGTGAATGGATGGGGGGGTGGGGGTGGGGGGGAGCTATGTGGGAGTGTGTCTTAATCATGCTGCTTCTTATATGGATGCCGAGAGAAACGCAATTTCATCTTGCCTGCACTACAGTTGTATGTACAGCAATATGACAATAAAGTTTGATTTGATTTGATTTATGCTTTCTGGTCAATTTGCCACTTTATGCTTCAAGTTGTTTTGCAAATTTGCAGAAATTTGTCTGATTCTCTCCTAGATTTTTCCCCTTTTCCCTTCAAAGTAATAAATTTTTAAAATTTATTTAAAAAAATAAATTTCTGACTTTACTATGAATTTACAAAAACTTTATCATTTTTTTAAAGTGACACTCCAGCAAAAATCATTTTTTCTGTTCTGAACAAGTCTGTGACATGATTGTTTTTTCTGACATTTTTTGTGACTAACAAGACAGATCCAGAGCAAAATCTCACCACAGTTCCAAGTCTGTGTTGTTCTGCTGTGAATGTCCAGTTAGGGAGCAGCCACCCCCCAAACGGGCGAGTTTGAACAGACCGTTCCTCGCTACTTAAGCATTCCTGCTTAGCCTGATTGGTTAATGTTAGAATCAATCAGACGGATACTCCTGGCTACCTTGGGGGAAGAGGGAGGAGCCGAGGAGCAGCAGGGGGGGGGACCCAGGTTGAATGTGGCCCTGAGCTCCGTTCACAAGCGAGAGCCAGCTGAGCTCGTCGAGACTGTGCCTGATTGGTTAATGTTATAACCAATCAGGCTGAGCACTGGGCGTGGCTACAGGCCTGAGGTCATACCCTCGGGGGAAGAGGGAGGAGCAGCAGGAACTTTACAAGCTGGGAAAGATGGCAGATGATGTGTTCAGTTTTTGTTTGTGTGAGCAAGAAATCCTCTTCTTTGAAATTGCATGTCTTACCTACAGACGTGAAAATATGACAGCAATGAACAGTTTTATCTGGAAACACCTCAGTGTTCCTGCTAAAATACCAGAGAGGACATGGGTTTGCAGCCTGCAGGCTGGGGGAGACGGCCCTGGGGTGTGTGGCACAACGGCCGGGGCGAGTATCATCGTAGGTGAGCCTGCAGAAGAATCATTGTCGGTGGAGCAGAGAGTCGCCGCCTGGCCCCATGTGGAGGCTGGAGGGCTCCCCTTGCCTTGCTGGGAGCACCCGCTAGTGCGCCTGCCAGCCGACTCGCCTCCTTCGGAGTGAGCCGGGGAGAACACTGCGAAGAAGGTGAGCCGGCTGGCAGGCGCACCGGACTGAGGCGAGCACCTCTCTTCAAGTTGCTCCAAGGTGAACGGTGAGCAGTTCACCTTGGAGCAGCTCGAAGGTCGCCTCGGTCCGGTGCACCCGGACAGACAGACCTCCAGCCTCCATGCGAGGCTGGGCAGCGGCTCTCCGCTCCACTGAGAATGATCCTTCCACAGGTTCGCCTGTGGAAACCTTGTTACAACTTTTACTTCTTCAAGTTGGATTGCCTTCTTGGAGTCCTCGTCTTCTTCCCACTACTGGTGGGCAGGAGTGTGGGTGGAGCTAATTAGAATATTCATAGATCCACACATACTTAAGTAGGTGGAAGATGTCAAAGCTCTTTCCTGGCAGTTCTAAGGCAATGAAAGTTTTATTGTGGATAAAAAGCCACAATGTGCTATTTTGGGCAGAACATGTTTGTTTTTGAGGTGGGTTTAGAGCTGCTGGAGTGCGTCTTTAAAGAACTGTAGAACCACATGGTTGTGGCAGAAGAACCTTGATCAGAAACAGTTGTTAACAGTCATGGGTGATGCGGTGAAGGAGAACATGGGAACTGTGATGTCTACAAGGAGGAAACAGCTGTTTTACAAAGTGGTTCTGACACGAGGAGAAACACGATGCAAGAACGATTCAGTGAGAACCTGGATCCTGGTGAAGATACTGGTGAGTTCTGGATCACTGTTGTGATGGACACAAGGTATTCAAGTTTGTCCTGAACATCCCTATGCTGTGCTTCTGTTTTAAGAGCTGTTCTATATTTCCTGTCATCTCTACAGTATATTATTGATTCTTCTTCTGGCTGCTTCCTTTAGGGTCTCCACAGTGGATCATCTGCCTCCATCCCTTCATCTTCCTCCCTAACACCAACCCTCTCCATGTCCTCCTTCACTACATCCATCTTTCTCCAATATCTCCACTATCCCTCCTCTTCACACGTCCAAACCATCTCAGCCTTGCCTCTCTTACTTTGTCTCCAAACCACTCAACCTGAGCTGTCCCTCTGATTTACTCATTTCTATTCTTGTCCCTCCTAGTCACTCCCACTGAGAATCTTAGTGTCTTCAACTCTGCCACCTTCAGCTCTACCTCCTCTTTTTGTCAACGCCACTGTCTCCAAACCATACATCATAGCAGGTCTCACTACCGTCTTGTAAATCTCCCCTTTCACGCTTGCTGCTATCCTTCTGTCACAAATCACCCCTGACACTCATCTCCACCCACTCCACCCTGCCTGCACTCTCTTCTTCACCTCTCTTGTGCACTTTCTATTGCTTTGGATGGTTGACCCCAAGTATTTAAACTCACCTACTTTCACTACCGCTACTCCTTCCATCTTCACCGTTACACCTGCCTCCCTCTCATTCACACTCATATATTCTGTCTTGCTTCGACTGACTTTCATTCCTCTTCTCTCCAGAGCATACCTCCACCTCTCCAGGCTCTCTTCCACCTGCTCTCTACTCTCACTACAGATCACTATGTCATCTGCAAACATCGTGGTCCACGCAGACTCCCTGACCTCATCTGTCAGCCTGTCCATCACCATGACAAACAAGAAGGGGCTCAGAGACGATCCCTGATGTAACCCCACACCCATCTTGAACCGATCTGTCACTCCTACAGCACACCTCACCACTGTTTCACTGTCCTCATGCATGTCCTGCACCACCCTGACATACTTCTCTGCCACTCCTGACTTTTTCATATGGTACCACAATTCCACAGTGGTGAAATGTTGGATTTATGTTCAAATTTGTCAAATGATGCTTGATAGGTATACACACATTATTATCAACAGGACATTAAATACTAATCCAGTAATGTGATAAGTTGGCACACCAAAAAAAAAAAAAAATTACCGGTATATTAGCTGCTATAAAAACATACTAAACCAGGACAGTGATTATTTTATAGTCACCTGAAAGAGTAGAATCTGCTGAATTTAATGATACCAAACATTATGCATTTCAGTCTCCAGCTGATATTAAATCCCTGCATGATTTAATGATTATATGAATATTATTAATAATTATATAAATATTATTTATAATTTAATGATTATATGACTATTATTTATAATCATTCACAATGATTATAAAATATTCATAATCATTGTGAATATTATACTGAAAAGCAATTCAAAAGTCAAGTGCAAGTAGATGGTAAACTATCAATAATACACTTCAACAGCAGTTGAAGTGTATTATTGAACAGAAGTCTTAACAAAAACTTTCCACAGATTCAGGACTATTTAAAACAGCTAGATAGAAAATTTACAGCTATCGCAGTCTCTGAAACTTTGCTCAATGAAGAGCAGGCTTCTCTGATGACAATAGAGGGATATCAGATGTTTCATATTAATAGATCTAAAAAAAAAAGGGTGGTGGTGTTGCACTGTATATTGATGACCTGTATAGGTGTAAGCTTGTAAATGGAATGTCCTTTGCACTACCAGGGATTCTGGAATGTGTTACAAAAAATCTAATTATAAGTTGTATATATAGAATGCTGGGAACTTGCATTGAGACATTCAGAGATAAATTAGTCAAGCTGTACAATAATATTACTAGTAAGAAAATGGTAGTAATTTGTGGAGATTTCAATATTGATTTACTAAATTCATTTCAACAAAATATAATTACAGAGTTCAAGAATTCTATGTACAGTATGAGTCTTTAGTCCACAATAACACATCCCAGTAGAATCACAGTTCACACTGCTACACTTATTGACAACCTGTTTGTTAATATTATTGATAAGAAAATAGAGAGTGGATTATTGATAAATGACATAAGTGACCATTTGCCAGTCTTTGCACTCATCCATGGCCACACGGGGGCCAATGCAGAAAAATTTTTAAAATTGTTCAGATACAAATTATCAAATGCAATCAGTTCTTTTAAAGGAGGCCTGCTGAAGCAGGACTGGACAAAAGTCTATGTATCAGATGTAAATGAAGCCTATGACACATTCATGAACATTGTAATCACTCTTTATGAAAAAAATTGTCCATTAGTAAAGAAAAAGCTTAAACAGAAGTTTGTCGACAAGCCATGGTTAAACAAAGGATTACAAAAAGCGAGTAAAAAGAAAAATTCACTTTATAAAGCTTTTCTAAAGAAAAGGACTAAAGAAGCAGAGCAGCGGTATAAAACATACAAAAATAAGTTAATATACATAATGAGATGTAGTAAAAGAGACTATTACAGTAAAGAACTGGAGAAAAACAGAAACACTAAAAATATATGGACAATACTTAATATTCTTGGAAATAAAAACAGAAATACAATGTGACATTTTTTGTCACGTTTTGTCATAACTTTGTTCTGAATTGTAATCGCTCTTGTTTTGTTTTTCTTTTGAATTCTTAGATGGAACATGGGTGGGCAATATAAGCTGCGGCTTCAGCCATCACCCATTTTGAATAACTTATGTTGAACTGTATGATCAGAGGAGTTATTGTTTAATCTGACCTTGTTGGATCCCCCCCCCCTGTTATATTATTCTGTTCCTTTCTTTTAATCTTTACTTTTAATCTATCCAAAATGAAGATTCATTCATTCATTCAAAAAAAAAAATATCCATGCGTAATGAAGGCAACAAGAAATCACAATTTCAAGAAAAATCAAAGAAAATCAGCAACACTGAAAAGCTCCCATAAACAAACAAGCACTGCTCCAGATTAGCAACAGAAATTAGAAACAGCAGAGATGATGTGGGGAAATGATGTGATTTTGCCCTGTGTGTTTTTACACATTATTGAGTGATGACAGAAAGCCATGGCTGAGGTGCTGCCAAAGTGCACGGCGCGCAAAACCGCTGCTCTGGAGCAGCAGCGTCTTTCTGCACTTCTAAATATTTTTTAAATCACTACTTCATGAAAATGCTGTGAACCAACGACCATGTGTGCAGGAATGTTGTGGGAGTTGAAGTCTTTCCTTCTGACCGCTGCGATCCATTCCATCCCACACCTCTTTGTGACCTCGGAGACCCCATTCTCTACACTTTTCTTCCAAGTGGGGAAGCTAAAGAAAGCGTACGCTGTCATCAATCTTTTTCCACGCCAATCACGAGAGCAGCTGGTGTATTTGATAACGCAGCAAAACTTCTCCATTCTAACTGTGGGTGGTGTTGGGAGGAATCATGTGATTGAAAGAACCACGCTGGAAATAAGTGTTTTGACTTTCTTGTGTCATCCTGCATTTTGTCTGACGTGTTATATGTATATTTACATTTTCTATGTTTGTATACCATATTCAATGTCATTTTTATGAGAATAAATAAAAAATAAATAACAGACTGAAGCAACCCTCTCAAAACCTTCAGCTTAACTGCATCCGTTGCTCATTACTAAGCACAGACAGGCAGAACACTTTTCCCACAGTTCCTTGTGGTTTTTCCCATGGTTGCCCGAGCTTTACTCGCTGTACAGTAATAAGGCATAAGGAATGTTAACCTTGACCTTTGACCTCTTGACCCCAAACCCACAGTCTGAGGTCAGGATCCCAAGGTGAACCTGTGTTCCAGGCTTGGTGGCTCTAGCTTTACTCGTTTTATAGTAATAGTAAATTTACCGTAGTGCAACTGCAACGTTAACTTTGACCTTTGACCCCAAACTCATCGTTAGGTGTAAATTGTCCAGGATGTGTATTAGATGATCCCAGTGCATCGATTTGAAAAGCCTACATCATTTCTTTCAGTAGTTACTGTGTTCAGAAGGTTTAGGGACAGTTCTGACCCGACCTTTGCAATCTGTGCATCATCAGAGTCTATCAAACCATGGTAGCAAGTTTCAACACGACTGGAACAAAAGTGTAGGAGTGGCACAGACAGACGCAGCCATTCGGTGGAAGGCCAAAGAGCTCTTCGCCTGGGGGGGATCAAAATGTTGTGATGTTCAGAGAAGAGTCGGAGCCAGAGATGTCTGCTACTCACCCTCTGAAGTCTTGATGTTGATCATCTGCATTACTGTTTATCAAAAATCAATACCCTGTCAAACCAAACTAAACATTGAAACTTGGATCATTGCTTCAAAGAAAAAAGGCTGAGCAGCTCCGAGACTCAGAATTCATCAGGCTGAGACTGGTGGACGTGAAGCGTCGTGAGGAACAGAAGTCCGTCTGTGGTGCTGCAAAAAGCATTTCTTCTACAGAAAAATGGAAGACATTTTGTGTTACGACAAATCATTACAAACACGTTTCTTCTTTCTTTCTGGAAAAAAAATGTCATGGTCTGCTCTGCTCATCATCCTCAGCTGCATGCACACCTGGTCCTCATTATGCCTGGCCTATTTCTACCACGCTGCCTGGACCGGCAGTGCGGAGATGTCTCTCTACGCTCAGACGAGCTTCATCACCGATCTCTTCCTGCCACCTAAGCCACAGCCTGAGCCAGCTTTCACCGACGCTGGAGAATCCTCCCAGCCTCTCACGTAAGCTCAACTATCTACCTTCCATTGTCTCCTAATCCCCTGTGCACAGGCGGACTCCATGGTGGCGGAATCTTTCCTCCTTCCTCCCAGGCGGCGGACTCTTCCAGCCTTTCTCCACACCAACCCTCCACAGACACTCGCCTGGTGGAGCCACACCACCTCTAGACGAGCACTGTCTCCCTGGCCACAGCCGTCACGCTGAACCGGAGCTTCTCACCGTCTGTTCCCACACTCAGCTACAGTGTAACTGTGTAACTCCAGCTGTGACGCTCATTAATCCCATCTCTCTGTGTGTTCCTAGGGTTGCAGGCCGTATGGCGTCTCGCTCTGTCCCCAGCAGTTCCAGCCAACACTCACACACCACCTTCACACATTTGTTGTTAATAAACTTAACTGCATCAGTTCAGAGTCTGTGTCTTGTCACTGGGTCCATTAACCATGTCAAAAAAAAAAGATCAAATCACAATTTGCATTTCTAAAAAAAATACCTTATAAAATGTTTTTTAAATTGTGCACATTTTTCTTTTGCATTTGTTCATGAGTTGCTTTGTTCCTTGTATTTTTATATTTACTGTTTTCTTAGTAATTTATGGTAGTTTTTCCTGTTTAATCATAAATTTGTGGATTTTTTTTGCAAATTTGAAAAAGAAAATCTACTTTTTACTGTCAAAAACATGATTTTTAAAACCTAAATTTGGCCCTTTTTGTTGTATTTGTAGAAAGTTTTCATAAATTTGTGACCTTTACAAATTTTCCATTTTTTTGCAAACTTGCAGTTTCAGTTTTTTTAATCTTTGACATAAATTTGTGACATTTTGCTGTATATTTCAGTATTTTTTCCCCCTTAGAAATCTGTGGGGTTTTCTCTTAAATTTCTAATTTTCATTGAAAACGTCTCACATAAATTTGTGATTTGTTTGGAAATAAAAATAAATTTTCCCTTCAACTCTCTCCCCCATTTCACTTGTCAGGTTCAGCATACATAAGACACTTTAAATAAAGTATTAAAGTTATTATACAGCAAGAGGAGCCGATAAATTATCTATGTACAATATATATATTAAATACAGGTAAAGCTACGGTCACAAAGATTCTTATGAACGATGGGTTCATAAGAATCTCCCAGTTACTACGAATTCTGGAGTTTGCAGACATTCGTGGAGGGGGCCGTAGTCTGAGGCTGCTGCTAAGTTTGCAAGACAGTCCCTCCAGGATTTCACAGGATTTTTTTTTCTATTGTTGCGGTAAGTTGCGGGGCTCTCCTTGGGGATTGCCTGAATCGCGCATTGGCTCATGTCCAGCCCGGACAGGCTCAACTTTAAAACTCACTGACAAGATGTAGTTGTGACTTTTCCCTCTAAAGACATAAACTGTTACAACACTTGCTGTAATATTAGATTCACTTGTTTTTTGTGTGGTTTTACGATGTGTCTGGGTGCACGTGCTCCCGAGACGGAGGTGCTTTCAGGCAGCCGGATGTTTTTCAACACAAATCTGGCAATTGATACACGCGGTCATTATGGAAACTTGAGGAGACGTCTCGTTCACTGGTGGGCTGGGGAAGACAGATGAAGGAACGATGTGGGAAAACTCGCAGGTGAGAGTGTTTTTTTAAATCACACACTGTTTTTTGCTGATGTGTTCAGTATATTCTCACTGTAAACACAGAAGTGAGTGTGGTGCAGCGCCGCACTTGATTAGTCAGACTGATGACGTACACATCCGTGTGCTACTGAGAGACAAATTTGATTGGGGAAACTGGCGGAAGTTGACAACAATTGGCCAAAATTGCGATAAAGTTGCGATGATTGGACAAAATTCAAATTAAGCAGGACCTGCTGAAGTTGCGGGAATTGGTAGAATCACAACTTTGCAAAATTCTGGAGGGTCTGGCAAGAGCAACTTAAGATAAGATAAGATAAGATAAAATAAGATAAGATAAGCCTTTATTAGTCCCACAATGGGGAAATTCCAAGATTGCAACAGCACAGGGATAGCAACACTCAGAGCAACAATCAGAAGGCAAGAAAAAACAAGAGCAGCGAGTACACATATGTACATATAAACATAAATATATAGACACACGGTGTGGAGCATTGTAGCTAGATGGAATAAATATGTAAATATATAAACACACAGTGTGGAGCAATGTAGCTAAATGGAATGAAACAGCATAACCGTCTACTTAGTTATCCTACATGGTATGATTATGTACATATAAATATTGTCACCCTCCATAGCTACCGGTATTTTCCTAGTTGTATACCGGAGGGGACCATTGTGTAACTCTATTGCATCTTTTGCATTCAATACTATTAGGTTGTCACGTCTTTTTGCTATCTCTGCGAGCAGCAGAACAACTTGTGGCGTTCTTGAGAAATGAGGTGCTCTTCTGTTGTACGATGGCCCTAGAGTTCTTACGTTCTTTGTAAGGGTTCCTTGGGATCTTCCTACAGCACACTTGCCGCCATCTTCGGAAAATTTCTGTGCTACTCATGACACTCTCAAGTCGTTGGTAGAAGATCTTAAGTCTTTCAGCACATTTTGTTGGCACAAATGTCGCATGAATGACGTACTTCTGCCTTATGAGCGCCTCCCTTAACCTTTCGCATGCTGTATGAGTCTCCGTATGAACGGGGATTAATACGACGTTTCCTATGACTGCTATAAGGGGCCCCTAAGGACAACTTTAGGTGTTCTTGAGGTATACTTATGGCCAACACTTTGCGTAGTTCTTACAGTGTTCCTACGGCCACCCAACAATGAGGGGTTCTCATGGGGCATTCGTAGAAATCTTGGACAAGACTACCAACCTGGCCACGAGCTCACAGTCTACAAATGCTGGATTCACCTACGGCTGCTTTAAGAAGCCTCCACATAAATCCTTTTCCCTCATAAATCTGCAGTTTCACAAACTTTGGCAAGTTTTTTTTCCTTGCAATTTTTTAAAGAATTGCAGCTTTTTTCTATAATTTTTTTGTTTTTACTGATTTATCTTGGTTCCAAGGTTGTCATAGCCAGGAGCGGCACTGGGGTTAAGCTCCCATGCTCATAAAATGCTCCTTATGGCGTGCGTCTCGAAAAGCCTCTGACAACTAAGTCCAACTCCTAGCCTGCCCGTGTGGTTTAGTCTCTAAGCCCGGCGGAACTGCTTTTACTAATAGGAGAAAGGGCGAGGGCGGATCTCTGGCACCTTTAATCCAGATGCTTCGGGTAGATGGCGGCTCGTCAACCTGGGAAGGTAGCCCATCTAGGGGAAGGTAAACCCTGATTTCAAACCTCCGCTGCCTTGCAGCACACCTGGTCACGGGAAAGGCTTCAGGAGTCAAGGAAAAATCCGGATTCGGAGTCCCTAAGGCAGTTCTCTGTTGTGCTCAACATCGTTCTGGCAGCTCCTGCGACGGCGCTGGTGCCAAACTGTAGCAGCCCTGCTGTTCCTTTGGATTCATCAGTGACGTGGAGAGGGGGGACATGCTGCATGGGCAATATCTTGTCCTCCATATCTTCCTGCCCAGGCTTGAATCCTACCAACACCCAACGCTGGAAGGTAGAACACCGGATCACTGGAGAGGACACTCCAGCTTCGCCTTTGGCGTAGACAAAACACGGGGAATGACAGTTACCGGTTATAAGCCACCGCTCAACTGGCATAGAGAGCGGCAACAGGGGTTGTTCCCGACGGTGGGAGGGATCATCGGATCTCACTGGACAGCTACCTCCCGCCTCAAGCTGGGCAGCCCCCAGCCAATAAGGTGTTGTCCCGCCACAGCCTGCTTTCCTCATTGGGTGCATGGGGATGAGGAGAAGTCCGAATGGCAGGCTGAGAACTTTCGCACCAGGCAAGACAAAAAAACAAAAGAGACCAACTCTAAAACTGGGAACTTGGAACGTCCACACTATGATGACAGGACTCGCTGCTAACCTCAAGGACATCAACGACACCAGGAAGACAGCCATCATCAATAATGAGCTGAAGAGAATGGAAGTGGATATCGCCACTCTCCAGGAAACACGGTTGGCTGACGCAGGCACACTGAGAGAGAAGGACTACACATTCTACTGGTAGGGAAAGGGCAGTGATGAACACAGGGAACACGGAGTGGGCTTCGCAGTGAAGAACACCTTGCTGAAAATGGTGGAACTGGGCAGCAATGGCTCCGCACGACTCCTCACCCTCCGCCTCAGCACCACTCAAGGCCCAGTCACCCTCGTCAGTGTGTATGCCCCAACACTGACAGCCACACCAGAGGCAAAAGATGAGTTCTACGAGAATCTCGCAACAACTGTCAGGATCATCCCCAACTCTGAACAACTCATTCTCCTTGGAGACTTCAATGCCAGAGTGGGTGCTGACCATGACTCCTGGCCCTCCTGTCTTGGACCATTTGGTGTGGGCAGAATGAACGACAACGGACACGGCTGCTGGAGTTCTGCACATATCACGATCTGTGCATCACAAACTCATTCTTCAAGACCAAGCCCCAACACAAGGTTTCCTGGCGACATCCCTGCTCAAAGCACTGGCACCAGCTGGACTTGATCCTGACCAGGCGCACCTCACTGAAGAACGTGCTAATCACCCGTTTGCTCAAGAGTGCAGATTGCGACACAGACCATTCATTGGTGTGTTGCAAGGTCAAGCTGCAGCTGAAGAAATTCCATCATGCTAGACAGCCTGGAAAGGCACGGATTGACACCAGCAAGATGGCCCAACCAGAACTTGTTGAGCAGTTTGCCTCCACCTTTGAGAAGGAACTTGGTGTACCACAAGAAGGAGAATCTGCAAAAAAGAAGTGGGAAGAGCTGTGAAAAACCATCCACCACAAAGCCTTGGCTACCTTTGGGAGGAAGACCTCGAAGTCACAGGACTGGTTTGATGCCAAGTTGACCGAGATGACCCCTGTCATTGAAGCCAAGCGCTCAGCACTTGCTGAGTACAAGAAGTACCCAAACGAGAAGAATCTCCAGATTCTCAGGGCTGCGAGAAGCACAGTTCAGCAGACTGCTCGGCGCTGTGCCAACGAGTACTGGACTCAGCCCAGCCAAGACATTCAAACCCCTGCCATAACAGGGAACATCCGTGGTATGTACGATGGCATCAAGAAAGCACTTGGTCCGGCTCAGAGCAAGACGGCCCCCCCTCAAATCCTCCACTGGGGAGATGATCACAGAAAAGAACAAGCAGATGGAGAGATGGGTGGAACACTACTCCGACCTCTACTCCAGACAGAACACCGTGACACCGTCAGCCCTTGATGCCATCGACTGCCTGCCATCCATGGATGAACTTGATGCCGAGCCAACCATCGACGAACTCAGCAAGGCCATTGATAGCTTGGCCGCTGGCAAGGCACCCGACAACGACGGCATACCCCCCGACCTGATAAAGCACTGCAAGACCACCCTACTGCTGCCATTGCATGACGTCCTCTGCCAGTGCAAAGTCTACGCACGAGTTGTTCTCGTTTGTCTACAAAAGCTTGCCAAACGTGTCTACCCCGAGTCTCAGTGTGCCTTCCGCGCTGAGCGATCGATGGTAGACATGATATTCTCCATCCGCCAACTCCAGGAGAAATGCAGAGAACAGAACATGCCCCTGTACGTCGCCTTAATCGACCTCACAAAAGCGTTTGATCTGGTCAGCAGAGAGGGCTTTTTCAAGATCCCGCCAAAGATAGGATGCCCACCAAAGTTGCAAAGCCTCATAGAATCGTTTCACACCAACATGCAGGGGATAGTGCAGCACGACGGAAACATCTCAGAGCCATTCAACATACGCAGTGGAGTGAAACAGGGCTGTGTACTTGCGCCAACCCTCTTTGGGATTTTCTTTGCTATACTCCTGAGGCATGCCTTCAGCACAGCAACAGAGGGAATCTACCTGCACACAAGATCTGACGGCAGGCTTTTCAACCTCATCCACCTGAAAGCCAGAACCAAAGTACGCGAGGCTCTAATCAGAGACATGCTGTTCGCAGACGACGCTGCAGTCGCAACCCACACACAGCAGGAGCTTCAGACCCTGATGGACCGCTTCTCCCAGGCATGCAAGGACTTCGGGCTTACCATCAGCCTGAAGAAGACTAACGTCTTGGCGCAAGGCATGGAAGCACCACCAACCATCACCATCGACCACTACGAGCTGGAGGTCGTGAATCAGTTCACATACCTGGGGTCCACGATCAGCACCAGCCTCTCCCTTGATACAGAGATCGACAAGAGGATTGGAAAATCAGCCTTCACACTCGCTCCCCTCACCACACGAGTGTGTGAGAATCCCAAACTCTCTGTCAAGACGAAGATGGCCGTGTACAACACCTGCGACATCAGCACACTGCTCTATGTAGTTAGGGCATTTTAGAAAATCTCTGGACCGTCTGTGAAAAAATTGCTTACCAATAGCTTTCTTCACCAATGTGTTCATATAGGTGTCTACTAACACCTCTCAATTAGTTCCAACCCAAATCCTTGTGGAAAATTCTGGGGAGCCAGTCAAACTTAGGCACCCAAAGTGGGGGGGGGGGTGTCAAAAAATTGAAAAATATTTTTTTTCCAGTATTAGTGTGTGAGATGTCTAATTAGGGGTTTCTGGGGGTGCTGAATCGATTCCAAACATTAGTTTTGAGTAAAAACTACTACCTGACCATTAAAATAGGCCACACCTACTTTTTTGCACCCGCCGAAATATGTAATATTGGTATTTTTATACGTATCTCACTGGGTTTATATAGTGAGTTTTTTAGAATGCTGAATTGAGTTCTATTATTGAATTTGAGCTAAACCCACTCTAAAAACAGTGTACCAAACACTGCAACATAAGTGTGCAATGGGAAGTAGTTGTTCCCACTTCTCTTACTTCCATTATGCCCCATTATAATGTCCAACAGAAATGTATCTCAATATTAAAACCTTGGTACTTTACCCTACTCCTCGGCATCTCCCTCACTGCTCTCATCATCTGTTTGGTTGATGTTCTGGCAAGAGTTACCATGACATTTGCCGCAAGCAGAAATACACTTGACTCCTTTCTTTTTACAACAGCACCTAAGTGTGCTACAGTCCCCCTCACAGTTGCAGCTGACAAACTTCAGAAGATAGTCCGGTGCGATGGGGTCTATTGAAGGGACCGGTGCATAACCTTGGTCACTGAGCTTCCATCCGTACTCCAAGACATCTAATGATGGAGTTTGCAACAGCAGCCAATCTCTAGTTTGGAGATAAGCTCGTAGAGAGTGCTGCGCTGCAGCTTCTGTTGTCGGGGGCAGTCTCTCAGGTTTGATGCTCCCAGCAGCAGCCGGCTTGCTGAAGATGTCAAATCTCAAGTCCCCCAAGTCTTTGGGTGGTTTTCCATGGAACATGAGCTTAAATAATTCACAGCCAGCTTTAATGATATCATCTTTCTTGGCTCGGATGTCCAGAAACATATCCATGGCCCTTTCCGCCTTGTTAGTCTTGCAGAGCTTGTTTACCAAAGTTGATTTGCTAAACCCAGAAATCGCTGACACTGTATCGCAGCCAGAGAAGCTGTGCAAGAAGATCAAATACTTCCGGTATCTCTCTGGGAGGGCCTCCCTGATCTTTGCGACATCATAAGATGTTTCTTTGGCTGTTGTGAGGAAGATGGGGTGGTCTGCAGCATGATGAATCAGCAAAACCATGATGTCGGTGTCCTCAGCCCTCACCTCAACAGGAGAATCTTTTGCCTCATCTAGAGCTGCCCGGACTATAGCAGTGTCTGCATCATCGTGGCATTGCTGTACACTGATCCCATTTCTACTGAATGTCCCAGCAAGTAGCAGAATGAGCTGGGCCTTGCTGCTCTTGTTGTCGAGGAACTTTTCTCTTGGAACAAAGCTTTTGATGTCTGGGCGAATCAGAATGTCGCAGCATGCATTCTTTGTTCGTCTCAGGTGATCATGGTCCTTAGTGGAGCTGCCGTATCCATCAAAGACCACAGTGATTCGGAGACACTGGCTCCCCATGGACTTCACAAACTGGAGGTAGCTCTCGGCGATGCCCTTCCAGGTGAGGTTAGCCTCCCACTTGACGTTGTGCAGGAGCCACCCACCATCAATCACCAGACTCATGCAGGGGGTTTGTTCAACGGGTTCCACAAATGCCTTCAGAAATCTTGCTAGGGCAGCCTTGTCTGGCTTTTGCAACTTCTGGTCTTTGTCAAATAGAGACATCGGTGTTGGCATCAACTCAAATCGCAGAGCTTCTTTGGTCTTGACTTCACGCTCACTGATGATGATTAGACGGTTGAAGAGCTTGAGTGAGTCATTAACCAGCTTCTTCCCATTGACTTGGGGTCCATTTCTGAGGCTCTCTAATGACTTCACCTTGTGCTTAGTTTCCATTGAATCCAGAACAGTTTGTCCATTCATCTTGGCCTGCATGGCTCTGCCAACCTCCTCTACCTGATCAGCATTGACTGGGTCCTCGGGAGTGGTGCTGAATCCTGTTGAAAAGGATACTAGGGTCTTCTTGTCCCGTGTTGCATCGAAGGGGTTGACCTCCTCCAACCATCCGACAATGGCGTTGACAGCATCTTCGTCATTCTTCATCTGGGCTCTTGTGACGTCTGTGTGGTCAGGAACCCCACGCTTGTTCATACCTCGTTCAAGTTCCTGGTGAATGCACGAGAAGTGGTTTAGCGTCTGAACCCAACACTTGTGAGCAGATTCATTTCGGAAGCGTCCTCTGTTTAGACCGCCTGAGGACTTGGCCTCACGCATGAGTGTGGTTTCTATCATGATGTCAGTCCATGTACCTGACCACTCATTGTCTGAGAACCTGACTGCATGGTTTCCATACACGGTGAATTTGGTAAGAGTTTCCTGGAACACTGGACTGTCCTGTCGCTGGTGCATTAGCTGTACATACAGCCTTGCTTCCTTAGCATACTGATGGTGGCCGGCTGCTGCGAAGGTGTTGAGCATTGCAACGATGCAGCTGAGGTGACCTGCATGATCCGGGATACGCTCACACCTGATAAACATCTTGATGAGGTCAATTCTGCGATGGCACCAGATCCAGAGTGCAGGTGTCCTTCCTCCTTCAGCAAAGGTCTTCAATCTCTCTGCCATCCTCTCCTTGAACAGAGTGACTATCCTTGGTGCGTATGTTGTACCTGTTGGAGATTGAAAGTTTTACATTGTTAATAATATAAAGATCATTCGGCTTGGCAATTGGAATATTCACAGACAGTTACAGATTTACAGATTGGAAAGATTGCAATTACCTGTTTTGTCATCTTTTGCATTCTTGATAAAGTCCTCCATGTCTTTGAACTCCTGCTCGCTGAAAACAACTTCTCTCAGCACAAACTTGGTAATTGGTAATAAAAGGAATGAGAATCAAACATTTAATAAGTATGTACAGCAATAATAGGATTATATGTAGTGTAATGGAAATAAGAGAAATGGGAACGACTACTTCCCATCGCACACAAATGTTGTCAGTGCACCCTAAAAACCCGCTATATAAACCCAGTGAGATACGTATAAAAATACCAATATTTACATATTTCGGCGGGCGCAAAAAAGTCGGTGTGGCCTATTTTATGGTCAGGTAGTAGTTTTAAGTAGTTTTTTCACCCCCAGAAACCCCTAGTTAGACATCTCACACGCTAATACTGGGAAAAAAATATTTTTCCATTTTTTGCCCCCCCCCCCCAGGTGCCCAAGTTTGATTGGCTCCCCAGAATTTTCCACAAGGATTTGGGTTGGAACTAATTGAGAGGTGTTAGTAGACACTTATATGAACACATTGGTGAAGAACGCTATTGGTAAGCAATTTTTTCACAGACGGTCCAGAGATTTTCTAAAATGCCCTAACTAATGGGAGTGAGACGTGGATAACATACGCACAGCAGGAAAAGAGACTGAACTCCTTCCACTTGTGCTGCATTCGCCACATCCTGGACATATCCTGGCAGGACAAAGTGCCCAACACAGAAGTTCTGTCCTGCGCCGGCCTTCCCTCCATGTTCACTCAGGCAGTGCAGGCTCCACTGGCTAGGCCACGTTCACCGTATGGAGGATGGCAGAATCCCCAAAGACGTCCTCTACGGAGAACTGGCGACTGGCAGGAGAGACGTTGGCCGCCCACAGCTGCGCTTTAGAGACGTCTGCAAGAGAGACATGAAGGCCCTGGAGATCAACACAGAGCGCTGGGAGGACCTTGCAACGGACCGCTCCAAATGGAGAGGCACCCTGACCAGACAGCAAAAGGCGGGTGAAGAGAGACTGACTGCTGCAGCAGATGAAAAAAGGACCCGCAGGAAGAACCGCCACAGACCCAGCAACACGGAGACCACCCACAAGTGCGACCTGTGTGACAGGGACTGCCATTCGTGCATCGGCCTGTTCAGCCACAGGCGGTGCTGTTCCTGCAGAGTAGACGTTTAGGATTCTCTTCCATGGTTGATTTCATGGGTGATTAGAACATTCTTCAGTGAGGTGCACCTGGTCAGGATCAAGTCCAGCTGGTGCCTGTGCTTTGAGCGCGGTTGTCACCAGGAAACCTTGTGTTGGGGCTTGGTCTTGAAGAACGAGTTTGTGATGCACAGATCGTGATAAGTGCAGAACTCCAGCAGCCGCTGTCCATTGTCGTTCATTCTGCCCACGCCAAATGGTCCAAGACAGGAGGGCCAGGAGTCATGGTCAGCACCCACTCTGGCATTGAAGTCTCCAAGGAGAATGAGTTGTTCAGAGTTGGGGGATGATCCTGACAGTTGTTGCGAGATTCTCGTAGAACTCATCTTTTGCCTCTGGTGTGGCTGTCAGTGTTGGGGCATACACACTGACGAGGGTGACTGGGCCTTGAGTGGTGCTGAGGCGGAGGGTGAGGAGTCGTGCAGAGCCAGTGCTGCCCGGTTCCACCATCTTCAGCAAGGTGTTCTTCACTGCGAAGCCCACTCCGTGTTCCCTGTGTTTGTCATTGCCCTTTCCCTGCCAGTAGAACGTGTAGTCCTTCTGTCTCAGTGTGCCTGCGTCAGCCAATCATGTTTCCTGGAGAGTGGCGATATCCACTTCCAGTCTCTTCAGCTCATTATTGATGATGGCAGTCTTCCTGGTGTTGTTGATGTCCTTGAGGTTAGCAGCGAGTCCTGTCATCATAGTGCGAACATTCCAAGTTCCCAGTTTTAGAGTTGGTCTCTTTTGTTTTTTTGTCTTGCCTGGTGCGAAGGTTCTCAGCCTGCCATTCGGACTTCTCCTCATCCCCATGCACCCAATGAGGAAAGCAGGCTGTGGCGGGACAACACCTTATTGGCTGGGGGCTGCCCAGCTTGAGGCGGGAGGTAGCTGTCCAGTGAGATCCGATGATCCCTCCCACTGTCGGGAACAACCCCTGGCGCCGCGCTCTATGCCAATTGAGCGGTGGCTTATAACCGGTAACTGTCATTCCCTGTGTTTTGTCTACGCCAAAGGCGAAGTTGGAGTGTCCTCTCCAGTGATCCGGTGTTCTACCTTCCAGCATTGGGCGTTGGTAGGATTCAAGCCTGGGCAGGAAGATATGGAGGACAAGATGTTGCCCATGCAGCATGTCCCCCCTCTCCATGTCACTGATGAATCCAAAGGAACAGCAGGGTTGCTACAGTTTGGCACCAGCGCCGTCGCAGGAGCTGCCAGAATGATGTTGAGCACAACAGAGAACTGCCTTAGGGACTCCGACTCCGGATTTTTCCTCAGAGTTGACTCCCGAAGCCTTTCCCGTGACCGGGTGTGCCGCAAGGCAGCAGAGGTTTGAAATCAGGGTTTACCTTCCCCTAGATGGGCTACCTTCCCAGGTTGACAAGCCGCCATCTACCCGAAGCATCTGGTTTTAAGGCACCAGAGATCCGCGTAAAAGCAGTTCCGCCGGGCTTAGAGACTAAACCACACGGGCAGGCTAGGAGTTGGACTTAGTTGTTAGAGGCTTTTCGAGACGCACGCCATAAGGAGCATTTTATGAGCACTGGGAGCTTAACCCCAGTGCCACTCCTGGCTATGACAACCTTGGAACCAGGTTGTTATAGCCATATTCCATTAAAACAATCATAACCATGGAAATGTCCGTCCATCTGTCCATTCATCCGTCCACGCTGGTCTCTGCTGGTCACATGGTCTGACTCGTGAAACTTCTCGTCCAATCAGATTTCAGCTGGAATCCAAAAGTTAGGTTCGTTTCAGCAGAGCGTGTCCATGTGAAGAAGAGCTGCACCTGATGGGGAAAAGGAGGGAATAAAAGTCACATATTTGCAAAAATGGTTGGAAATTTATAAGAAAAAGTTTTAAAAGTTATGAATTTATGAGATAAAAGTTGCACGATGAAAAAAGACACAAACTGACACAAAAATGTATGAGAAAAATGTAGCAAATTTACAAGAAAAAGTCAAAAAATTTCAAGAAAAAGTCACAAATTTATGAGAAGCTCAAATTTCCATCCATCTTCTATCGCTTTTCCGGAGGTCCGGGTAGTGGAGGCAGCAGTTCCAGCAGAGAAGCCCAGACTTCCCTCTCCCCAGCCACCTGCTCCAGCTCTTCAGAGAGGATACCAAGGCGTTCCCAGACCATCTGGGAGACATAGTCTCTCCACCGAGTCCTGGGTCTGCCCCGAGGTCTCCTCCCAGTGGGACGAGTCCGGAACACTTCAAGTGGGAGGCGTCCAGGAGGCATCCTGATCAGATGCCCATACCACCTCAACTGACTCCTTTCAATGTGGAGGAGCAGCGGTTCTACTCTGAGTCTCTCCTGGGTGACTGAGCTCCTCACCCTATCTCTGAGGGTGAGTCCAGCAATCCTACGGAGAAAGCTCATTTCAGCCGCTTGTATCCATGATCTCGTTCTCTCAGTCATCACCCAAAGCTCGTGACCATAGGTGAGAGTAGGAACATAGATTGACTGGTAAATCAACTTTGTTTTGTGTTTTTTTGCAAATATTCACTCATTTTGAATTTGAATCCTGCAACACATTCCAAAAAAGCAGGGACAGCTTTCTTTTTTTTTTTGACATGTTGAACGCACCTGCCGCTGGAAACGGTGTCGGCTCAGAAGAGGAACCCCGCCGCTGCCTTTTTGGCACAACAGGAGAGCAAAATCACGGGGACTGAAAACGACGAAGGCTTCAGCATCCTGGACAGCGGAGAGGTGTCCTCTTCACTGGGAGACTCACATGGCGGAGCTATTGATGGAGAGCTTCATGGGGAAAGCAACGGTCCATCAGATGCTGATGCAGCAATTTCCAATGCAGACTGACTGCAGGCCGAACCTGAAAGTCTGCGCAAGTGGAGGGAGGAGCCAAGAGAGAGACTGGAGCAGCTAGATGCTAACTCACGCAAGCAGGAGTCTGAAGGAGAAGGCCAAGGTGGAACTTGAGGAGTGGCATGCTCGACAGAATGAGCAACTGGAGAAAACCAAAACCAGTGACAGGGCGGCTGAGGAGGCCATGATTTCAGATCTGGATGAGAACAATCCCAGCACGGAGTGGGAGCATGTGGCTCGGCTCTGCGACTTCAACCCCAAGTCCAGCAAGCAGGCCAAAGACGTGTCCCGCATTACTGGAGTGGTTGCTCAGTTGGTAGAGCATCCGCCCCACACCCGGGAGGCAAGGTTTCAAATCCCGGCCGGGTCATGCTGAAGACCATATAAAAGTGGAACTCCCTGCCGTCCAGCTTGGTGCTCAGCAATAATGGAATGGAGGAGGGAAATCTGTGGCGGTGCCTTGCATGGCAGTGGCCCTCTGATTCTGCACATGGGGTGTGTGTGATTAACACTGTAGATAGGATAAAACACAATTTCGTTCTACTGTACATGATTGGTTGTATGGTGGAATGACAATAAAGGGTGATTTAATCAATTTAATTTTAATACGCTCAGTCCTCATTGTTGTGGATAGCTTAGAGTCTTATTTGTGAGGAACGGGTGGCTATAAGAGGGTAGTGGGCAGGAGGGGCGTCTCTTTGCCACCTCTTCTGCCCAACGGCTACATCTGTGTGGTATAGAGACTCATCAGTAAACATTTGTTCAACTCAACACCTGGCCTCATCCTTGGCGCCATTCACAGACATAACACTCATCTCCCTCAAGCAGTCGCCACTAGTCCCCTAGGCAGTCAGGAATGTCAGTCAGGAATGTCAGTCAGGAATGTCAGTCTAGATAGATAGATAGATAGATGAGAGAGGTCTCCAATTTTCATCATAGGTATACCTCAACTATGAGAGACAAAATAAGAAAAAACAATCCAGAAAATCACATTGAAGGATTTTTAATGAATTAATTGGTAAATTCCTCAGTAAAATAAGTATTTGGTCATTAACAAAAGTTCAATTCAACTTTATTTATTTATATAGCGCCATTTCAAAAACAACAGTCATCTCATAGCACTATCAACTGTAGGGGGAACCCACATGATCCCTCCCTAATTGCAGGCTATATCAAAAAGGTTAGTTTTAACCCTATTCTTTAAAAACAGAGATCGAGTCTGACTCCCGAATCCAGATTGGCAGCTGGTTCCACAGGAGAGGAGCTTGATAACTGAAGGCTCTGCCTCCCATTGTACTTTTGGAGATTCTAAGTATTACAAGTAATCCTGCATTTTGGGAGCATAGTGCTCTGTTAGGATAATATGGTAGTATCAGATTGTGGATAACCCCCACAACAGACTGGGACAAGCAGAGCGCTCAGCTGGAGCAATTAACAGAACAATGAGATGTGTGTATTGATATCAATAGGCAGCCTCTCTGTGTCTAGCTCCTTCCGCCAGTATCATGCTGTTATTTTTGACTCAAATGCAAATGTTCATGCTTCCTGCTCTGTACTGTGATGCAAATGTCCCATGCCTTTCTGCAGTTACTGTGATGCCAATGTGCCTTTCATGTATTGTCTGTAACTGCGTATATAAGCTGACTGAATTCGCAATCTCTCTCTCTCTTACTGCACTTTTGACTACGCATCACCTATCTGCTGACGAGAGCCTCTGGGCTCGCTCTGGTGCGCCTGCACGGCGCTGGAGTGAGCTCGTGATGGCGGTTAATAAACTCTCTTTAAACTCTCAGTTCGCCGCTTATTATTTCATACCGCCACAAGATCTTTTAAATTAAAAGGAGCCTGATTGTTTAGAGCTTTGTAAGTAAGAAGAAGGATTTTAAACTTAATTCTAAACTCTATGGGAAGCCAATGAAGGGAGGCCAGAACCGGAGAGATATGATCTCTCTTTCTAGTACCTGTTAAAACTCTTGCTGCAGCATTTTGGATCAGCTGAAGACTTTTTAAAGGTGTTTTAGGACAGCCTGATAATAAAGAATTACAATAATCTAATCTCAAGCTAACAAAAGCGTGGATCAGTTTCTCAGCATCACTCTGAGACAAGATGCTCCTAATCTTGGCAATATTACGCAAATGATAGAAGGCAGTCTTAGAAACAAATTTAATATGTGAATTGAAGGACAGATCTTGATCAAAAATAATTCCAAGGTTCCTCACAGAGCTATTAAGAGAAAGAGTAACCGCATCCAAACTGAAAGTTTGATTTGGAAAGGTATTTCTAAGGTTTTTTGGACCAACGAGAATGACTTCAGTCTTATCTGAATTTAATAGCAGGAAATTACAAGTCATCCAAGCTTTGATTTCCTTAAGACAGGCTTCTAACTTGGCTAATTGATTACTATCATCTGGCTTCATTGACAGGTATAATTGTGTGTCATCTGCATAACAATGAAAATGTATACAGTGCTTTCTAATAATGTTGCCTAACGGAAGCATATATAAACTAAAAAGAGTAGGGCCTAGCACAGATCCCTGTGGAACTCCATGACTAAGCTTTGAGTTGAAAGAAAATTCATTATTTACATGAACAAACTGGAACCTATCAGATAAATAAGATCTAAACCACTGCAACAAAGTTCCATTAACCTCTTGCACTCCATTGTACCGCGGACGGGCAAGTCTCTGCGTCCTAGAGCGCACGAGGGCGCACGAGAGCGCCCTCGTGTGCTCTAGGATGCATGATGGAGATGGTGATGTAGGTGGTGATGGCGTCCAAGCGCGCACTAAAAATAAAAGCTGCAGACACAGCCGCGAACAGATTAGTTCATCTGATTGGCCTCTCATTCGACTAATAAGAGCCTTGAATTGGGTTTCTGAAACCTTGAAGAACCAATGACTGAAAACCTAGCAAGAAGGATCCGCCTACCAAGGCTGTGAATGCAGTGAGCCAATTGAAGCAGAGAAGTTTGCGAGCTATTTTTTTTAAGGCTGGGTGAAGAGAGACTGCTGCAGCGGATCAAAAAAGGACCCACAGGAAGAACCCCACTGACCCAGCAGCACAGAGACCACCCACAAATGCAACCTGTGTGACAGTGACTGCCATTCGCGCATTGGCATGTTCGGCCACAGGCGGTGCTTATTTTGTTTTTGTTCCAGCAGAGTAGACATGATGATTTCTTCCATGGTCATCATAGATGGACAGAGGCTGATGACGAAGGCTGAGTGACACACACGCGTTCGCCAGTCTTTTTTTAATTACTACTGTTATTTGTTTTGAAAAATCATTCGCCAAAAACCGCAATCATGGAAGCACAAAACTGCAATAATGGAATTATGTTTTGATTGGGTCGCAAGACCAGAACCACGAGCGGACCAGCGTCGCGTTCGTCTGACAGTGAGGAAGAGAAGTTCGCCAGGACACTGCTGTGAAGAGGTAAGGTGTTATAAGCTAAATTATTCTTTATCCCTGAAAATTGTAATCCAAAATGACTTTTGACCGATCGGTAAATTACAACTGTGCGGCGCACGAAGTCTGAAGTTCGTGCGCTACGGTACACGGGTCGTGCGCCGCGTCCAGACCGTGAATGCCGCCCCCCCCCCGCTATTCTTCTGTAGCGAGGGGGGGGAGAGCCGCGGTGACTGCGCTGCTGTCCCACATCGCCACATGAGGCTAATCCGTCATGTAGCGATGGCCGATGTCCATCCTCTGTAGCGAGGGGGGGGACAACCCCCCCTCACACACACACAGACACAGCCCTGAGGGTGACCTTTCATTAGAGCCCAAAATGAAGCTTCTACATTGAAGCATTCAAAAGTTACAGACGTTTTTTCCAAACTGTGCCATTTGGCACAATTTGGCACAGTTCCAAAACGCCTGGGAACTACCTGAGGAAAAAGCTGTGTAATATATTCATCTTTTGTGGTATTGTTACAAAATTTGGACCTCAGCTGGATAACACTTGGTTTAACATTTCTGTTGCATTTTCAAGCCCGGATCTGAAGCTGTGTGTTACAGTTAGGCCCAAAAATATTTGGACAGTGACACAAGTTTTGTTATTTTAGCTGTTTACGAAAACATATTCAGGATACAATTATATAATCAATATGGGCTTAAAGTGCAGACTCTCAGCTGTAATTTGAGAGTATTCACATCCAAATTGGAGCAAGGGTTTAGGAATTACATCTCTTTAATACGTAGCTGCCTCTTTTTCAAGGGACCAAAAGTAATTGGACAATTGACTCAGAAGGCTGCAAAAAAAAAAAAAAAATAACAAGGCTGCATGGGCTCTTCCCTCATTAACCTGTCATCAATTAAGCAGTTAAAAGGTCTGGAGTTGATTCCAGGTGTGGCGTTTGCATTTGGAAGCTGTTGCTGTGAACACACAACATGCGGTCAAAGGAGCTCTCAATGGAGGAGAAACAGACCATCCTGAGGCTGAAAAAAAAGAAGAAATCCATCAGAGAGATAGCAGAAATGTTAGGAGTGGCCAAATCAACAGTTTGGTACATTCTGAGAAAAAAAGAGTGTACTGGTGAGCTTGGGAACTCAAAAAGACCTGGACGTCCACGGAAGACAACAGTGGTGGATGATCGCAGAATCCTTTCCATGGTGAAGAACAACCCTTCACAAAATCCATTCAAGTGAAGAACACTCTCCAGGAAGTAGGTGTATCAGTATCTAAGTCTACCATAAAGAGAAGACTTCATGAGAGTAAATACAAAGTATTCACCACAAGGTGCAAACCATGAATGAGCCTCAAAAATAGAAAGGCCAGAATTGACTTTGCCAAAAAACACCTGAAGAAGCCAGCCCAGTTCTGGAACAGCATTCTTTGGACAGATGAGACTAAGATCAACCTGTACCAGAATGATGGGAAGAAGAAAGTTTGGAGAGGAATTGGAACAGCTCATGATCCAAAGCACTACATCTTCTGTAAAACATGGTGGAGGCATTGTGATGGCATGGGCATGCATGGCTTCCAATGGCACTGGGTTACTTGTGTTTATTGATGATGTGACAAAAGACAGAAGCAGCCGGATGAATTCTGAAGTGTATAGGGATATACTTTCTGCTCAGATTCAGCCAAATGCAGCAAAGTTGATTGGACGGCGCTTCACCAATGATCCAAAACATACTGCTGAAGCAACCCAGGAGTTTTTTAAAGCAGCAAAGTGGAATATTCTGCAATGGCCGAGTCAATCACCAGATCTCAACCCAATCCAGCATGCATTTCACTTGCTCAAGACAAAACTTAAGGCAGAAAGACCCACAAACAAGCAAGAACTGAAGACAGCTGCAGTAAAGGCCTGGCAAAGCATCACAAAGGAGGAAACCCAGCGTTTGGTGATGTCCATGGGTTCCAGACTTCAGGCAGTCATTGCCTGCAAAAGATTCTCAACAAAATATTGAAAAGTAACATTTTACTTAGGGTTATGTTTATTTGTCCAATTACTTTTGAGTCCCTGAAATGAGGAGCGTTTGTATAAAAATAGCTACAATTCCTACATGTTTAATCATATATTTTTGTTCAATCCTTTGAATTAAACCTTAAAGTCTGCACTTCATTTCCATTGTAGTTGTTTCATTTCAAATCCAATGTGGTGGCATGCAGAGCCTTAATCTAACTAACCTGCACTTATATAGCGCTTTTCTAGTCACAAAGACCACTCAAAGCGCTTCCACTAATACTAACCCTCTATTCTAAGGGCCTATAGGAAACAGATATCTAGGGACAATTTAGAACAGCCAATTAACCTAACATGCATGTCTTTGGATTGTGGGAGGAAACCGGAGCCCCCGGAGTAAACCCACGCAGCACAGGGAGAACATGCAAACTCCATACAGAAAGGTTCCAACCCCTGCCAACCTGGGGAATCGAACCAGGAACCTTCTAGCTGTAAGGCAACAGTGCTAACCACTGCACCACCGTGCTGCAGTGATCACAAAGTAATCACGAAGATTGTGTCACTGTCCAAATATTTCTGGGCCTAACTGTATTTGCAAGCATTTGTATCCAAAAAAACACCCAGGCCAAATTTATTTTCTTCAAGTTCACTGTTTAGATGACTGTAACTCAGTGGCCGGAGCACTTAGAGAGATTATTAAGAAATTCAAAGTGTTTTCTTTTAAATGAGACCAACCCCATGAAGATGCTGCAAAGGGTTGAAGAACAGCTTTTGATTTAATTTGGGCATGTTATTTTTTGGCGTTTTTAGGGAAATTGACCGGAGTGCAAGAGGTTAAGTCCAACATAGTGTTCTAATCTATCAAGTAGAATATTATGATCAATGGTATCAAAAGCTGCACTAAGGTCCAAAAGGACAAGTACAGAAACCAGTCCATTATCAGATGTGATGAGGAGGTCGTTAGTGACCTTCGCTAAGGCTGTTTCAGTACTATGATGGATTCTAAACCCAGATTGAAACTCTTCAAGTAAACCATTTCCCTGCAGGTGGTCAGATAATTGCGTAGAAACAACTCTTTCTAAGATTTTTGAGATGAAAGGGAGATTAGAGATTGATCTATAGTTAGCTAAAGCTCCTGGATCTAGCGTTTGCTTTTTGAGTAAGGGCTTAATTACAACCGTTTTAAAAGCCTGCGGTACATGGCCTAAAGTTAATGAAGAATTGATTATATGAAGAATAAAGCTACCAATAAGTGGGAAGACTTCTTTAACCCCTTGCACTCCGGTCAATTTCCCTAAAAACGCCAAAAAATAACGTGCCCAAAGTAAATCGAAAGCTGTTCTTCAACCCTCTGCAGCATCTTCATGGGGCTGGTCTCATTTAAAAGAAAATAATTTTTTGGCAAAACAGTCATAATCTCTCTAAGTGCTCCGGCCATTGAGTTACAGTTATCTAAACATACTGAACTTGAAGAAAATAAATTTGGCCTCGGTATTATTTTGGATACAAATGCTTGCAAATAACACAAAGCTTCAGATCCGGGCTGGAAAATGCAACTGAAATGTAGAACCAAGTGTTATCCAGCTGAGGTCCAAATTTTGTAACAATACCACAAAAAATGAATATATTACACAGCTTTTTCCTCAGGTAGTTCCCAGGCGTTTTGGAACTGTGCCAAATGGCACAGTTTGGGAAAAAAAAGTCTGTAACTTTTGAATGCTTTAATGTAGAAACTTCATTTTGGGCTCTAATGAAAGGTCACACTCAGGGCTGTGTCTGTGTGGGGGGGGTTGTCCCCCCCCTCGCTATAGAGGATGGACATCGGCCATCGCTACATGACGGATTAGCCTCATGTGGCGATGTGGGACAGCAGCGCAGTCACCGCGGCTTCCCCTCCCTCGCTACAGAAGAATAGCGGGGGGGGGGGGGCGGCGTTCACGGTCTGGCGAACAACCCCTTGTACCATGGGGCACAAACTTCAGACTTCGTGCGCCGCACAGTTGTAATTTACCGATCGGTCAAAAGTCATTTTGGATTACAATTTTCAGGGATAAAGAATAATTTAGCTTATAACACCTTACCTCTTCACAGCAGTGTCCTGGCGAACTTCTCTTCCTCACTGTCAGACGAACGCGACGCTGGTCCGCTCGTGGTTCTGGTCTCGCGACCCGATCAAAACATAAGTCCATTATTGCGGTTTTGTGTTTCCATGATTGCGGTTTTTGGCGAACGATTTTTCAAAACAAATAACAGTAGTAATTAAAAAAAGACTGGCGAACACGTGTGTGTCACTCAGCCTTCGTCATCAGCCTCCGTCCATCTATGATGACCATGGAAGAAATCATAATGTCTACTCTGCTGGAACAAAAACAAAATAAGCACTGCCTGTGGCCGAACATGCCGATGCGTGAATGGCAGTCACTGTCACACAGGTTGCATTTGTGGGTGGTCTCTGTGCTGCTGGGTCAGTGGGGTTCTTCCTGCGGGTCCTTTTTTGATCCGCTGCAGCAGTCTCTCTTCACCCAGCCTTAAAAAAACCAGCTCGCAAACTTCTCTGCTTCAATTGGCTCACTGCATTCACAGCCTTGGTAGGCGGGTCCTTCTTGCTAGGTTTTCAGTCATTGGTTCTTCAAGGTTTCAGAAACCCAATTCAAGGCTCTTATTAGTTGAATGAGAGGTCAATCAGATGAACTAATCTGTTTGCGGCTGTGTCTGCAGCTTTTATTTTCAGTTCGCGCTTGGACGCAGCTCCATCATGCGTCCTAGAGCTCACGAGGGCACACGAGAGCGCCCTCGTGTGCTCTGGGATGCATAGACTTGCCCGCCCGTGGTACAACGGAGTGCAAGAGGTTAAATAATCTGGTAGGAACAGGGTCTAAAAGACAAGTTGAAGGTTTGGATGAGGAAACTATTTTGTCTAACTCACAAAGGTCGATTGGAGTAAACTCAAGACAGACATCACTTGAAGGAGGTGTAGTAGTTACAGTATTTAAGTTAACTGTGGGAAGAATCTGATTGATTTTTATCTCTGATGGATGAAATTTTATTATTGAAAAAGTTCATAAAGTCCTGACTAGTAAGCTCTAAGGGAATGCTAGGATTGACAGAGTCCTGACTCTTTGTCAACCTGGTTACAGTGCTGAAAAGAAACCTGGGATTATTCTTGTTCTCTTCTATTAATGCAGAATAATAACTCGTTCTAGCTTTTCTAAGAGATTTTTACCTCCGCCAGGCCGAAGGCCAGGAGGAGGTTATGTTTTTGCCGGGGTTTGTCTGTCTGTCTGTCTGTTGGTTAGCAAGATAACTCAAAAAGTTTTGGACGGATTTTGATGAAACTTTCAGGCATTGTTGGAAATGGTACAAGGAAGAACTGATTAAATTTTGGGGATGATACGGATCACCGTCTTGATACAGGAATTTTTAAAATGATTCTTTAACATTGTGAGATATGGCCATTTTCAACATGTGTGCAGGGGCAATAGAGGGCGCTGGTCGTCATGTCTGACGAACACAAACGCCGCCTTCTTCAAAGTTTTAGGCACAAAAGCACGCGGAAAACAGTGGTGGGCAGGGCCCGCCAGCGTGCCTGTGTTTGCGCCATGCTGCAAAAGCTGACACGGGCAGCTGTCCGCCGCCGGATTATTTGGCACAAATTCCCCGGCCAGCCATAGGGGCTGCGCAAAAAACAGCTCTCTGCCGGGGGAGCTTCACATCCACTTTTTTTCAGCAGAGCGCAAACCCAATAAAACCACCCCAACCTGTCTACCCAATTTGCATCCGTCAAAACAGTGGTGGCCCGGGCCCGCCAGCGTGCCTGTGTTTGCGCTACGTTACAAAAACTGAGACAGGCAGCTGTCCGCCGCCGGATTATTTGGCAGAAATTCCCCGGCCAGCCATAGGGGCTGCGCAAAAACCAGCTCTCTGCCGGGGAAGATTCAAAAACCTCTTTTTTTCCGCGGAGCGCAAACCCAATAAATCCCACGGCAACGTGTCTACGCAATTTGCATCCGTCACTGAAGCCCTGAGTGCTGCTTTCAGTGATCGATGAAAACGCTCACAGCCTGGGACTTTGCACATGAAGGAGATGGACACAACACCAACACTTCAGTTTATTACCTCCGCCAAGGAGGTAATGCTTTTACTACTGAACCACTAATCCTATCATTGTGAATCCAATTGCTAGACATAAGTTTTCATGGTCAAGGAATCTGAAAACGTACACACAAACACTGTACGGGGGGGAACTGTGGCACTTGGCGGAGGTCTGCGCTCTCCGAGTGCTTTTCTAGTTTTATAAATTAAAAGATGATTTCTCCAAGCTAAATAGATTTCATCTAAATTAGTGGAGCGCCATTTTCTTTCTAATTGACGAGTCTTCTGTTTTAAGCTACACGTTTCTGTGTTGAACCAAGGAGTTAGAAATCTCTGAATAGACTTTTTCTTTTTTAAGGGGGCCACCAAGTCTAGAGTCTGATGCAGAGAAGCTGAAACACTATCCACCATGTTATCAATTACAGAAGGAGCAAGCTGTTTATGGAGTTTTTGCGTAGGCTCGTAAAATTCACGTGACTCGCTGGGGTAAACATAAACACGCCATAGGTGCCGCCATCTTGGATGGCAAGAGCAGCAGTTGCACTGTGACAACCCAGGCGTAACTTGTACTATTTAGCGATCAGAATGAGTGAGGAGAACACACAGTCACAATCTGACATGACAAGCCACCGGCCGCTGTGTGCACGAGCGCCCTAAACCCACGGTCTCATGATCCCCGCGATCCCCCGGCCAAGGGTAAAACTGTGCTGCCACAGTGCTAAACCACTGCTCCACCTTGCAGCCCGTTATGACAAAACGAGAGATTACGTCAGTGAAGGTAATTATTCAAAAATCCAACTTTTTTTTTTTTTTTTTTTTTGCATTTCACACTGGCCATTTAATTCCCCGCTTATCCCCTTATCAGGGGGAACAACAGGAGTACACCATTTTGCGGAGTTTGTAGATACACTTGAGCTATGTGGTTTATTTCACCCTGCTGCTGCTGTTTCTTGCCATCCAATATGGCGGCACACTCTAACGGGCCAGTGCGGCACGCCCCCTGACGTCATATGCAAAAACTCCATAGCTTATTTCCGTTGTGTTGACACATGGCATAGAGGAAACAATCTGCATAAATTTGGTAACAGCATCATCTGAGAGGAATCTACTGTAATAATATTTTTCTTTAGGAGCCAAATAGTCAGAAATAGTAAAATCAAAGGTTAACAGACAATGGTCTGACAGTACAGGGTTATGAGGAGACACTACAAGATTTTCTATTTCTATGCCATATGTCAGAACAAGGTCCAATGTATGGTGGAGGTAATGAGTAGAATTTCCTACTTTCTGAGAAAACCCAATCGAGTCTAATATTGAATTAAAAGCCACATTAAGGCAGTCACTATCTACATCCACATGTATATTAAAGTCCCCTACTATAATTATTCTATCAGATTTCAGCACTAAATCAGCTAAGAAATCAACAAATTCGGATAAAAATTCTGAGTAGGTTGATGGGGGACGATAAACTATGGCAAATAAAATTGGGTTTAACCTAAAATTGTTAAAGTGCCCAATACTGAGGACCAGGCCCTCAAAGGAATTATAACATGTTTTTTGCTTTACATTAACTAGTAATTTGGAATGGTAAATTGTTGCTACTCCTCCTCCATGACCAGAACTTCTGGGATTTTGACAGTTTAAATAACCAGAGGGAGTTGATTCATTTAAACCAACATAATCCTCTTGCCCTAATCAATTCTCTGTAAGGGATATTAAATCAATCTGATGATCAATTTAGAGATCATGGACTAACAGAGACTTGGGAGTTAGAGACCTAATATTTAACAAACCACATTCAATTTTTAAATTATGAGGAGGAACAGAGGCCAAATCATTCAATTTAGAGGCTTTATGTTTAATTTGCGTTTTACCAATATTTTGCTTAATCACTTTGGGATGCTTATATATTATATTTTTATTTACTTTGGAGGGAGCAGACAACGATTCTCTGATGGGGAAGTCAGGGGCTAAGCTGAGGGGTGGCGGATGAAGAGGAGCTGCAGAGAGGCGTGTAAGACTGAGACTCTGCTTCCTGGTCCCAACTCTGAGTAGTCAGGGTTTTGGAAATTTGGATAAAAAAGATGCCAGATTGTTAGATAAATGAGAAGCACCATCCAAAGTGGGATGAATGCTGTCTCGTCTCATAAGACCAGGTTTTCCCCAAAATGAGCTCCAATTGTCAATGTAGCCCACGTCATTTTTAGGACACCACACAGACAGCCAGCGGTTCAAGGATGACGAGCGACTAAACATGTCATCACTGGTCAGATTGGGGAGGGGCCCAGAGAATACTACAGTGGCAGACATCATTTTTGCAAAGTCACACACCGATTCTATATTAAGTTTCGTGACTTCCGACTGCCGGAGACGGATGTCATTAATGCCGGCGTGAATAACAATTGTGGAGTATTTACAGTTACTTTTAGCCAGCATTTTCAAATTTGACTCTGTCGCCTGCTCTGGCCCCAGGAATGCATTTGACTATGGCCGCTGGAGTCTCTAGGTTCCCATTTCTGACTACAGAGTTGCCAATGATCAGAGTTTTTTCCTCAGCGGGTGTGTCGCTGAGCGGGGAAAATGATTAGAAACGTGAAAAGGTTGGAGGTGTACCGGGGCTTTGCGACTAGGCTTCCTTCTCACCGTCACCCACCCAGTCTCCTCACTGCTGAGGAGAGCCGGAGGACCGCTAATGGGGTTAGCTATGCTAGCTAGCTCCGCTGCAGCTAATGGGCGTCCGTCAAGCGTAACTGGCGCAGACAGTGTTTCAATGCAGCGGAGCCGGGATTCCAAATCAGACAACGTCGCCTCGAGTGCCTCAAAAAGACAACATTTATTACATTTACCGTTATCACTAAAAGAGGCAGAGGTGTAGCTAAACATGTGACAGAGAGAGCACACCAGAGGAGGAGACGAAAGAGAGCTAGTAGCCATAGCTAGTGGCTGGAGAGCAAACCACACAGGCAGACAGCAAAACAGGAAGTGACGATACGTTACCACAAGGAAGTGACGATCCATAGTTCATCTCAATACTTTGTTATATACCCTTTGTTGGCAATGACAGAGGTCAAACGTTTTCTGTAAGTTTTCACAAGGTTTTCATGTACTGTTGCTGGTATTGTGGCCCATTCCTCCATGCAGATCTTATCTAGAGCAATGATGTTTTGGGGCGGTCGCTGGGCAACAAAGACTTTCAACTCCCTCCAAAGATTTTATATGGGGTTGAGATCTGGAGACTGGTTAGGCCACTCCAGGACCTTGAAATGCTTCTTACGAAGCCACTCCGTCGTTGCCCAGGCGGTGTGTTTGGAATCCTTGTCATGCTGAAAGACACAGCCACGTTTCATCTTCAATGCCCTTGCTGGTGGAAGGAGGTTTTCACTCAAAATCTCACAATACATGGCCCCATTCATTCTTTCCTTTACATGGATCAGTCGTCCTGGTCCCTTTGCTGAAAAACAGCCCCAAAGTAAGATGTTTCCACCCCCATGCTTCACAGTAGGTATGGTGTTCTTTCTCCTCCAAACACAACAAGTTGAGTTTTTACCAAAAAGTTCTATTTTGGTTTCATCTGACCATATGACATTCTCCCAATCCTCTTCTGGATCATCCAAATGCTCTCTAGCAAACTTCAGACGGGCCTGGACATGTACTGGCTTAAGCAGGGGGACACGTCTGGCACTGCAGGATTTGAGATCTAGCGTGGATCCCCAGATCAAGGGAGATTATCAGTAGTCTTGTATGTCTTCCATTTTCTAATAATTGCTCTCACAGTTGATTTCTTCACACCAAGCTGCTTACCTATTGCAGATTCAGTCTTCCCAGCCTGGTGCAGGTCTACAATTTTGTTTCTGGTGTCCTTTGACAGCTCTTTGGTCTTGGCCATAGTGGAGTTTGGAGTCTGACTGTTTGAGGTTGTGGACAGGTGTCTTTTATACTGATAACGAGTTCAAACAGGTGCCATTAATACAGGTAACGAGTGGAGGTCAGAGGAGCCTCTTAAAGAAGAAGTTACAGGTCTTTGAGAGCCAGAAATCTTGCTTGTTTGTAGGTGATCAAATACTTATTTTACCAAGGAATTTACCAGTTAATTCATTAAAAATCCTTCAATGTGATTTTCTGGATTTTTTCTCATTTTGTCTCTCATAGTTGAGGTATACCTATGATGAAAATTGGAGACCTCTCTCATCTTTTAAATGGGAGAACTTGCACAATTGGTGGCTGACTAAATACTTTTTTGCCCCACTGTAGATGCACTTTATTGATCCCAAACTGGGAAATTACAGTGTAACAGCAGCATGACAGTTGACAACCAAACAACAGAAACACACATGACAGACAAAGGGATTACCCATGGAAAGTAAAACTAACACAACTATAAAATCTATATATATCATAGCTTAATATATGATGACCCATTTAAACACATGAATCATCCCATTGAACAAAGAAGGGCTATCAGGAGCAGAGTGAAATGTGAGGTACAGTGTGACAGCATTGATATGACCAGAATACAGCATCATAGTGAGTTATTGTACAGTGAAACTGCATGTGGCAGGAAATATTTCCTGTACCTGGATGTTCAACAGCAAAGCTGTAGTAGTCTACTGGAGAAAGTGCTTCGCTGTCTGTCCAGTGTGTGGTGGAAGGGGTGATCAGGATTGTCCATGATGGATACCAGTTTGTTCAGTGTTCTCCTCTCCATCACTGTCTCAAAGGTCTCTAGTCTGAAACAAATTACAGAGCCAGCCCTCTTGATGATCTTGTCAAGTCTGTTGGTATCTCTGGCCCTGATACTGCTACCTCAACAGATAGCAGCAAAGAAGATGACGCTGGCGACAGCAGTCTGGTAGAAAAGCTCCAGCATCCTGCTGCACACGTTGAAGCATCTCAGCTTTCTCAGGAAGTAGAGTCTGCTCACCCCTTTCTTGTGCACAGCATCAGTGTTGGATCTCCAGTCGCTGATCGTGACACCAAGATATTTGTAGTCCTCAACCACCCCCACATCCTCCCTCCTAATCTGCAGTGGCTGAGAAGGCGTCTTCCTCTTCCTGAAGTCAATCACCATCTCTCTGGTCTTGCTGACATTCAACCTCATGTGATTCTGCTCCTTCCACTCCACAAATCTGTCTACCAGTGCCCCTTACTCCCCTTCCTCTCCTCCTCTTATACATCCCACAACAGCTGAGTCGTCAGAGAATTTCTGCAGGTGGCATGACTCTGTGTTGTACTGAAAGTCAGTAGTGTATAGAGTGAAGAGAAAAGGAGAGAGAACAGTCCCCTGTGGAGCTCCCGTATCACTAGCCACCACTCCAGACAAGACACTGCCTAGCCGCACAAACTGTGGTCTGCATGTCAGGTAGTCAGTAATCCAGGAGATCACAGAGCTGTCAACCCCCATCCCCCGCAGCTTCTCACCCAGCAGCAGTGGCTGGATGGTGTTAAAGGCACTGGAGAAATCAAAAAAAGTGATTCTCAGTGTCCCCTTCTCCATCCAGGTGCAGATGGGCTCGTTGCAGCAGGTAGATGACAGCATGTTAAACTCCTAAATGGGGCTGATATGCAAACTGCAGAGGGTCCAGTTACGTCTTCACCTGTGGCCTCAGGTGGGCTAAAACCAGTCTCTCCAGGACCTTCATCACATGAGATGTGAGGGAAACTGGTCGATAGTCATTCAGGTCCGATGGAGATGACTTCTTGGGGACAGGAACCAGGCAGGTTGTCTTCCACAGCACCGGTTCTCTCTCCAGACTCAGGCTCAGGTTGTACAGGTGTTTCAGTACCAGAGCTAGTTGGTTGGCACAGGTCCTCAGGGTCCTAGTGGAGATGCCATCAGGGCCCGCCGCCTTCCGCTGAAGGAGTCTCTCCAGCTGGTTCTTGTCCAACCACGACACAACAAATCCAACTACTGACATTCAACCATCTGTATTCTGAAGATTGGAGCGCATGTTTGCATCTCTTGTGTTCACATCTGTTAGCAATGCCACGCCCTGTTAGTCACCCCGTCCTGATCCATCCCCTCCCTGCAGGGCTGTAGAAATTAGCATTGATCTACCTGCCTACAGTTTATCCACTGAAACGTTTTTACTTCTGAGCCCATGTTCTACAGATCAACCAAAATAAAGCGTGAGGTATTGTTTATACGATATTTCATGGTCTGTGGTTTTATGTGGCACTAAATGTAAAGATGGTGGGTTGCAAAACGAAAAGAGAAGCCTGTGTTTCTGTTTGTTTTTTGGGCCCACAGCTGCACTACAGTCTGTTTGTCATGGTCCCCAACATGATCATTTCTACAGTGTTGTACATGTGAACGAAATGGGCATCTGAACCCTCTTTACACACACACACACACACACACACACACACACACACACACACACAAACACATTATTTTGTCTTCTTGTGAAGGACCAGACTCTTCGACAAAACTCCAAATTCAGCCTCTTCTGGTGAACTGTGGTGATTCTGATTGTGACAAGTTGTGTTGAAGTTTACAATCTATGCATTTTCTTTTGAAAGTCTCGCCCCTTTCCTGTTAGGAACTGAACAAAGTCCAGCCATTACAATGTTTGTGTTCTGTTTGTGTGCGTGTTTAAACTTTACTAGTGTGTATGTACAGGTGCATCTCACTAAATTAGAATCTCATCAAAAAGTTGATGTATTTCAGTAATTCAATTCATAAAATGAAACTCATATTTTATATAGATTCATCACAGACAGAGTGACATACTTCAAGTGTTTATTTCTTTTAATTTTGATGGTTATGGCTCGCAGCTCATGAAAACCCAAAAATCAGTTTCTCAAAAAATTAGAATATTACATAAGATATTATGCGATAATATCTATTATCTAATAATAATATCCCATCTAGCTACAATGCTCCGCACTATATATATATATATATATATATATATACATATGTACATATGTATACTCACTGCTCTTTTTTTCTCTTGCCTTCTGATTGTTGCTCTGAGTGTTGCTATCCCTGTGCTGTTGCAATCCTGGAATTTCCCCATTGTGGGACTAACAAAGGATTATATTATATTATCTTATCTTATCTTATCTTAAGATAAGATAAGTGCTAACCACTGCGGCAGCACAGTTTACCCTTGGCCGGGGGATTGTGGGGATTGTGGGGATCGTGGGATCGTGGGTTCGATCCCAGCCCCCGACCAACAGTGATCTGTGTGGAGTTTGCATGTTCTCCCCGTGTTGCGTGGGTTTACTCTGGGATTTCTCCGGTTTCCTCCCACATGCCAAAAACATGCATGTTAGGTTAATTGGCTGTTTTAAAATTGTCCCTAGATATCTGTTTCCTATTGGCCCTTAGAATAGAGGGTTAGTATTAGTGAAAGCGCTTTGAGTGGTCTTTGTGACTAGAAAAGCGCTATATAAGTGCAGGTTAGTTAGTTAGTTAGTTAAGATCAATTTTTAAAAATTGATTTTTTTAACAGAAATGTAGGCCGACTAAAAATATTTCCATGCACACACTCAATACTTGGTCAGGGCTCCTTTTGGATGAATTAATACTGCATCGATTAATACTGCATTGATGGCAGCGCGCATGGACGCTGCGGCCCCTCTAGGCATCAGTGAGTGTGAGACTTCTGAGTGTTTTAATCATCCCAGACGCACATTCTGTAAAATTTACAACTGAGACCTTATTAAGCATCAAGATAACATACGCTGCAAGAATTGCGGCGCTCGGGTGTGATTTGGACATTCTACGCCAGCATGGAATACTATCGGAGGTTTTGCTGGCAGCTACCCGGGAGAGGAGGAAGCGTAAATGGCGTGAACGCAAACAAAAGAGAGGAAAGAGAGCCGGAATTCATGCTAGCCTAAAGGCTAACCCCTCCAGACCAGCAGTACCGTCTGCTGAGAGAAACCCGTAGAGAGTGGAGGGGCTGCTGTGTGTTTGTGTTCACGGAGACATGGCTCCACGACAACATCCCTGACGTGGCCATTCAGCTGGAAGGAATGACATCGTTCCGGGCAGACAGGGAGACTGCTAGTGCTGGTAAGAGCCGAGGGTGGGGGGGGACTTCTTAATCCTCTACGCCCCAGCTGGGGCATAAGGCACCAACGAGTCTCCTCCAGCCATCTCGGTCCTGGGCGAGCCAGCTGACTTCGTTCCAGGTCTTGCCTGTCACGGCTGGCCCTCACGAGCCAGCATAAGACGCCTCAGTTCAGTAAATTGCAGTTCAGTTCTTTTATTTATAAAGCACAGGACTTAGGTGTACAACATAACTTTGCCACGCAGGCTTCGTTACACAACACAACATACGTAAATTCACAATGGAGAGTTATGGCAGTGACGAGGAGCTCTCGTCTGCCGTAATTAGGAAGGAACGTCAGCGAGGGAGAAGACAGTTCCAAATAAATCACTTACATGCAGCGGGATACGTCGAGGAACCCAGGGAGCATGTGGTAAGGAGACAGGGGAAAGTCATAGGACTTCTGACGAGACAGCCGCGCCGCCCAGTTCACTCGCACTGACATTTAAAGCCAGCTGCTCATGATTGGAAACGCGGCACAGCTGCCCAGGTTCTGACAGCTGAGAGCTCCCGAGCGTCTGGCCAATCAGAGCCCGGGAAACCCGTGTGACGACACCAGCTGTCAAAAGCTGACAGGGATGAGGAATAACCCGAGCGCGGACAAAGCGCTCGGGATATGACAGGGCCCCTCCCTCTACGCGAACTCCTGGTCGCGCGCAACATCCAGACCCCCCCACCCCACCCCAGGGAAGGTGGAGGGGGAAGCAGGTGGAGGGAGAGCAGGGCCAACTCACAACAAGGGGACAAAAACATCGGGGAAGGGAGGGAGAGAGAAAAAAAAGGCAGAAACCGTACATAAACGGGGACAAAGATGAATAAAAAGAAAAGTCAACGCTAGATGGACATCACTCACACATAACCACAAAAAGAAAGCCAAGATGAGGGTACAAGGAACACTAGTCAATACCACAAGGCAGGATCAAGGAAATAAAAGGACAGATAATACCTTCTTCTCCAAGTTAATGTGTACAGAAAACCGTCAAAACCAAAAGACAACACAGGTGCCAAAAAAAAAAAAAAAAAAAAAGGAACTAGACCCGAGTAAGGGAGTAACACAGGAAATAAACAACCACACCCTAAAGAAACATACAATACTCATGATAGCCATGGCAAGAGAACATATGTCCATCCACGGAAAACAGTCACCTCAAACATGAAGTCCAATCCCCAGTGGGGTATTTCAGTCACAAGTCAGTGGTGGGGCAAGAGAAGGAGAGAAAAAAAAAAACCCATTGGGGAATAGAGTAAAACAACTCCGCTCAGGAGGCCTCCCAGCACCCAGCATCCAGGCCGCCAGCAAAAGCAGCGGAACGTGCCCTAACGGCCCAGCCAAACCCCGGGCCGAGGGAAACCATGTCTCCGGTGGGGGGACCAGGGCGCCAAAAGAACCATCCAGCTTGTCAGGAGGCCGGACCCGGACGCCAAAAGGAAAGAGCCGGTCACCGGGTGGTCGGGCAGTATCGGCCTGCCAACAGAATAGCTGGGGGAAGGTCGGCGAACCGGGCCAGCCGGAATTTACCCCCGCAGTCTCAAAGGCGGGGAAAAAGGGGCCACGGCGAGGACGGGGCATGGCCTGGAAAGCGCTCAGCGGCGGGTCAGCTACACAGTCTCCAGAACCCACCTGGGTCAAAACGACCATGGTGCCGAGCTCCGATTGAGCGAGAGCGGCACCCGCGTCGGACCCCGATTGGGCCGGAACCCCCATGACGTCAAGCTCCGATCGAGCGAGAGCAGCACCCGCGTCGGACCCCGATTGGGCCGGAACCCCCATGACGTCAAGCTCCGATCGGGCGAGAGCGGCACCCGCGTCGGACCCCGATTGGGCCGGAACCCCCATGACGTCAAGCTCCGATCGGGCGAGAGCAGCACCCGCGTCGGACCCCGATTGGGCCGGAACCTCCATGACGTCAAGCTCCGATCGGGCGAGAGCAGCACCCGCGTCGGACCCCGATTGGGCCGGAACCTCCATGACGTCAAGCTCCGATCGGGCGAGAGCAGCACCCGCGTCGGACCCCGATTGGGTCGGAACCTCCATGACGTCAAGCTCCGATCGGGCGAGAGCAGCACCCGCGTCGGACCCCGATTGGGCCGGAACCTCCATGACGTCAAGCTCCGCTTGAACCGGCGGAGCACTCCTGGTGGACCCCATGCCGAGAGCCGGACCCTCCAAGGTGGCACCAAGAGCAGGTTCGCCTCCAGTGACCCTGGGGAGAGGCTCAGAGGGACAAAAGGAACCGGGATCAGGATCACCGGCAGCGGCAGGGCCCGGCGAGACAGGCTCGAGCGCAGCAGACGGCTGCACCCGGCTCGCCCCCCCCGAGAGACAGGCAATAATGCTCCAGAAAGAAGAGGAGGGATAGAAAATAGAGCACTTGCCTGATCTCGGGTTCTGCCGCCATCCAGGACTTCGATGCTCCGGGTTCAAACGGGAGGAGGTCGTCGTCCGGTTCCCACTCCGTCGCGACGTCATCCGCCCCTGGAAGAGGGGCTCTTGCAGCTCGAGGACCCCCCGACGTCATCGTCCACGCTAGTTGTTCATGTGGCGTGGAGGTGAGGGGCTCTCGGCCCGCTGGACCGGACTGTTCATCTGCGGAGTCCCGGGGACGCTCCGTCGTCGGCACAGGCTCCAACCAATCGTCCGACCTCCTCTGCCCAGAAAATGGCTGCGGGGCTGGGGTCTTCTGCCCGAGGGCCGCAGGCTCACTCCTCGTCTGGTGACGCTCCTCAGAGGTCAAAGCGTGCTCAGCAGGGGGAGACACAGAGGCAGCGGGTTTAATTAACATATCAGCAGGGAGTTGAGGCTCGGGGGGCTGCAAACCCCGAGCCTCACCCCCAGGAGTCAGACAGAACAAATCACTATTAGATGGAAAAAAGTGAACTTGAACTTGCCTGGCTCCCGGAGGAGCGGTGGAACCTGCCGTTGGGAACGTCATTCCATCCTCCTCCCACCGGGTGGTGGCCGGAGACTCTCTTGGAGGAGAGGGGGCCACTCGGGATGGTGTAGCCGTGCTGTCCACTGGAGCAAAACTTCTCAAACTCCCAGCCGCTGGAGAAGGCGTCGAAGCGGAGGGGGCAACAGCCAAGTCAGCCCGGGCGTGACGCGCTGACAGCTCAGCGGGGAAAGCAGGCCCGGGGGGAAAGGCTGCTGGGGTCTCCTCCAGGTGAGATGCCGAAGAGACAGCAGTGGGATGAATGGGGTCAGCCCAGTGAACCGGAGCGGATTCTGGAGGGGAGTCACGCTGAGAACGTCTCTGGCCACGGTGTCGACGTCTACGACGGGGCCTGGATGGTGCGAACTCCAGGACTGGATCGAGGGAAGGATCCGGATTCCAGAGCGGGCAGCGGGAGCTCCGGTCACTCTTCTTCTTCTTCTGTTCTTTTATTTATAAAGCACAGGACTTAGGTGTACAACATAACTTTGCCACGCAGGCTTCGTTACACAACACAACATAAATTCACAATGGAGAGTTATGGCAGTGACGAGGAGCTCTCGTCTGCCGTAATTAGGAAGGAACGTCAGCGAGGGAGAAGACAGTTCCAAATAAATCACTTACATGCAGCGGGATACGTCGAGGAACCCAGGGAGCATGTGGTAAGGAGACGGGAAAGTCATAGGACTTCTGACGAGACAGCCGCGCCGTCCAGTTCACTCGCACTGACATTTAAAGCCAGCTGCTCATGATTGGAAACGCGGCACAGCTGCCCAGGTTCTGACAGCTGAGAGCTCCCGAGCGTCTGGCCAATCAGAGCCCGGGAAACCCGTGTGACGACACCAGCTGTCAAAACCTGACAGGGATGAGGAATAACCCGAGCGCGAACAAAGCGCTCGGGATATGACATTGCCCTCCGCTTTCATTTCCTCTTCCACTGTCCTCCTCCAGGCGCCCTGGGGTCTGCTTCTCCTCCTCTTCCCCGGCGGTGCCCATCTGAGTGCTGCGTGTGGATGCCTGGCTTTGTTTTGGGGGGGGGGGGGGCTATGTATCTATATTAACAAGAACTGGTGTGTTAACACCACGCTAGCAACTAAACACTGCTCTCCACTGGCAGAATTCCTTATCGTGAATTGCCAGACATTCTACCTGCCGAGGGAATTCACCAACATGTTTGTAGCTGCTGTTTACATAGCTCCTAGTGCTAATGCTAAAGCTAATGCTAACAAGTCACTCAGAGAGCTGTACGACGCTATTAGTGAATTCCAAACTTCACACCCGGACAGTTTTGTGGTGGTTGCAGGGGATTTTAACCACACCAGTCTAAAGACTGTGCTCCCCAAGTTCAAACAATGTGTAGACTTTAAGACCAGAGGAGAGAATATGTTGGACTTGGTGTATACAAACTTCCCAGATGCATACAAGGCAACACGCCGCCCCCACCTCGGCCATTCTGACCACCTATCTGTGATGCTGGTGCCTGCCTACAAACCTTTATTGAAGCGCAGCAGGCCAGTAGTGAAACAAATCAGGATTTGGCCAGAGGATGCAGCTTCAGCACTTCAGGACTCTTTTCTGCACACAGACTGGGAGGTTTTCAAAATAGCAGCCTCTCAGGAAGACAGGACAGATGTGGAGGAGTACGCTGAAATGGTCACCAGCTACATCGCAAAGTGCACAGAGGATGTCACTATAGTGAAGACCTTCACTGCACGGGGCAACTATAAACCCTGGATGACTGCAGAGGTGCGCTCGCTGCTCACAGCCAGAGATGCAGCCTTTAGAGCAGAAGACAGGATTGCCCTCCGCTTAGCCAGGTCTGCGCACTCAAAAGGAATTAAGACGGCGAAACGTGCCTATGCAGAGAAAATCCAGGGACATTTCTGTGACACAGGGAACACCAAATGGATGTGGCAGGGAGTTTGGGTGTTGACAGATTATAAGTCAAGGCAGGGGGTCGTCGATGATGATGATGATGATGATGCTTCACTTCCAGACAGGCTCAACAACTTCTTTGCTGTTTTGAAGCATCAAACCCAACAATCAGAGGGAGGGCTGGCCCATCTTCACCATCTGTGGGGCCAGCTATCACCATCAACACAACGGACACACTGAGGACCCTAATCAGAGTCAACCCACGTAAAGCTGCAGGTCCGGACAACATCCCGGGATGTGTGCTCCGAGTCTGCGCAAGCGAGTTGACGGATGTCCTGACTGACATTTATAACATCTCCCTGAGTCAGGCCATCTTTCCTAGATGCTTTAAGACCTCTACCATAGTACCGGTGGCAAGGAAATCAGTTGTGTTCTGTCTGAATGATTATCGTCCTGTCGCACTGACTCCAATTGTGATGAAGTGTTATGAATGGCTTGTCAAACCACACATCACAGCCTGCCTCCCTGCATCACATGACCCGCTCCAGTTCGCGTATCGTTCAAATCGCTCCACAGAGGATGCTATAGTCACCACTCTGCATTCTGTCATCACCCATCTGGATCAGAAAGACACCTACGCCAGACTCCTGTACATTGATTTCAGTTCAGCATTTAACACCATTATTCCCCAGAGACTGATGGAGAAATTACTCCTTCTTGGTTTGAACACTGCCACATGTCTCCGGATCCTGGATTTCCTGACCGAGTTGGAAACAACATCTCCAACTCCATCACGCTGAGCACTGGATCCCCTCAAGGCTGTGTACTCAGTCCACTGTTGTTTACACTTCTAACACATGACTGTGTGTCCAGACATGAGAGGAACCAGATTATTAAGTTTGTGGACGACACCACAGTGTTGGGACTTTTTCAGAGGGATGAGGAATCTATGTACAGGAAGAAGTTAGAGAACTGGAGGGCTGGAGAGAGAGCAGACGCCTTTTCTAATCCTCTCTCCTTTCCCTTCTGATCCCAGCTCGCAATGTTGTGTTTTTGTCTGTGTTTAGTCGCTCTTCTGCTGAATCTTAATCTAAATGGAAATTATGGATCTGGAAAGTGGCTTAACTGTGATTGTCACCACTTCAAAAGAAGATCGGGTCAGGAGGAACCTAAGAGGAGACTCATGGACATTGAAATTCATGCGTCTGTGGAGATTTGGCAGGAAACATTATTGGTTATGATCTCAGGACTTCTATTTTTGGCTGTGAAGTTCCCTGATGTATCAGAAATTGAAAGAAGGTGAGAGAGCTGATCAAAGCGGACCCAGCAAGCTCCTTCATCAAATTTGACCAGTTGGGGAGTGCACGTGTAGCGGCAAACGGTGAACTGAATGACAGTGATTCAGTGAAGGAATACATCTGGAGCCCCGTGCTCTCCATGGAATGGAATGCCTGTTTAAGCCTGTAATATTAAAATTATGAAGCACAAGTGCATGAGAGAGGAAAATTCTATTATCCGTGGGCTCTGAGCTGTGTAGATTTGACCTTGTTTTGATGCCCTGTTTACATTCCTCCTTGATGAGATAAGGCAATAGTGGCAGCTGCTAACCCAAACAATCGACAGACAGCTGCTGTTTTCAGTGGATGAACTTCTCAAGGACAGTCCATGTGCCTTCATCTGCAAGCGAAGAGACAGACTCCGGACTTGTTTTTAAGTCACATGATTATAACATCTATCTACTGCCTGGAGGCGCCCTCTGCTGTTCACTAGCAACTGTCACACCTACACTACACAAATGCACACAACATTACATGAACTGATACATATATACTGACTCATACATACACTGCCTCTCTCAACTCTTGTTTGTGTGATCTATATTGTCTGCTAATTGTGCATAGAGGGTTTTTTTCTGTGTAGTCAAAATTTGGCTCATTTGAGCTTTATATGAGCTTATACGAGCGTTATTCTGATTAACTATGTTTTTTCTCTCTCCTATTGTGTTTTCCTCCCCCTCCCTTCCCCTCTTTACCTCCACTGTATGACAGGCGCCTTGCATGGCTGCCGCGTCATTGGATGCGCCTAACGTGCGCGTCCAATGTCAAGTCAAATTCCTCATATGTTTACTTGTAAATATACTTGGCAATAAAGCTGATTCTGATTCTGATTCTGATTCTGGAGCAGGGAGAACAATCTGGTGCTCAATGTGGACAAAACGAAGGAGATGATTATCGACTTCCGGCAGTCACGACCTGAACACGCCCCTCTCAGCATCAGCGGCCGTTCAGTGGAAAGAGTGGAGAACATCAAGTTCCTCAGAGTGCAGATCTCGCAGGACCTGACCTGGAGCAAGAATTCCTTGGGGATCAGGAAGCGGGCCCAGCAGAGACTGCACTTCTTGAGGAAACTCAAACAGGCCTCTCTCCCCATCTGCATCCTCAGGACCTTCTACAGAGGTGTGGTGGAGAGTGTTCTGACATACTGCATTGCACATGGTACTTCAGCTGCAGTATGTCAGACAAAAAAGCCGTGCATAAGGGAGCTGAGAGGGTAATTGGAGTTTACCTCCCCTCTGTTCAAGAACTTATTTCAGAACCGTTGTAGGAGCAGGGCACTGAACATTGTCAAGGACCGTTCTCACCCTCTGCATAAACACTTTGAACTGCTGCCATCTGGCAAACGATTCCGGAGCATCAGAGGCAGAACCACCAGACTGATTAACAGCTTCCTTCAACAAGCTGTTAGGATACTGAACATTTGAGCCAGAATCTTTCATACATACTACTGCACCTTATGGACATTATGTATATTTATGTATATTATAGTTCTAGTTAGTTTCAAGTAGCCACTTTGACTCACTCACACACTTTAATTGGTATTTTATAAGATAAGATAAGATAAGATAAGCCTTTATTAGTCCCACAATGGGGAAATTCCAGGGATGCAACAGCACAGGGATAGCAACACTCAGAGCAATAATTTAGAAGATAAGAAAATAAGAGCAGTGAATATACATATGTACACATAAATATATAAATATTTATACACAGTGTGGAGCATTGTAGCTAGAGGGACTAAACAGCATAACCGTCTATTTAGTTACCCTAAATGGTATGAATATGTACCCATACATATTGTCACCCTCAATAGCGACTGATATTGTCCTAGTTGTATACTGGAGGGGACCATTGTGTAAGTCTGTTGCGTCTTTTGCATTCTATACTATTAGGTCGTCAAATTTTTTTTTGCTATCTCTGCGCGCAGCCCTGCTTAGGTTATACAGTCTGACAGCCGTAGGTAGGAAGGACCTGCGAAACCTCTCGGTCACACATCTAGGATGATGTAGTCTACTGCTAAATGAGCTCCTCAGTGCGTTCAGTATGTCCTGCATAGGGTGGGAATCAGACTCCAGCAGAGATGACAGTTTAGCCACCATCATTCTCTCTCCCATCTCCTCCACTGGGTCAAGGTGCTGCCCCAGGACAGAGCTAGCTTTCTTGATCAGTTTGTTCAATCTCTTCCTATCAGCTGCTGTAATGCCGTTGCCCCAGCAGACCACTCCAAAAGTGATGGCTGATGCTACCACCGTGTCGTAGAATGTCTTCAGCAGCGCCCCTTGTACACCAAAAGACTTGAGCCTCCTCAGTAGGAACAACCTGCGCTGTCCTTCCTTGTAGAGTGCATCAGTATTATGTGACCAGTCTAGTTTATTGTTCAGATGAACACCCAGGTACTTGTAGGATGTCACCATCTCAATGTCTGTTCCCTGGATGTTTACTGGTGTTGTGAGGGGTTGTCCTTGCCTGCGGCAGTCCATCACCAGCTCCTTAGTTTTCCTTGCGTTGATCTGGAGGCAGTTTCGATGGCACCAGTCCACGAAGTCCTGGATAAATCCTCTGTACTCAGCTTCATCTCCGTTGGAGATGAGGCCGACGATTGCAGAGTCGTCAGAGAACTTCTGTAGATGGCAGTGTGTTGTGTTTTGTGAGAAGTCCGCAGTACAAAGGGTGAACAGGAAGGGAGCCAAAACTGTTCCCTGGGAGCCCCCGTGCTACCGATGATCGTGTTGGACACACAATCCCGGGTTCTCACAAACTGTGGCCAGTTAGTCAGGTAGTCCAGGATCCATGATGACAGGTGCTGGTCCACCCCTGCACACAGCAGCTTGTCCTTCAGGATCATCGGTTGGATGGTGTTGAAAGCACTGGAGAAGTCAAAGAACATGATCCACACTTCTACCTTGCTAATCCTCCGGACTTCCTTGTTCACCATCTTTCCTTCATCCATCCTCCTCGCTCTCATTTTCTTTATTCATTAGCTCTTCAAAGTTCTCCTTCCACCTTCTCAACACACTCTCCTCACTTGTTAGTACAAAAAAAAAATAAACTAGAAGAGCACTCATCGGGCGGATACCTCCGCCAAGGCTCCTTCTGTTTGTCATGGATCACCTCCAAAATGTAATGGGTTTGTGTGTAGGCCTGTACCCAGTTGTGGTAAAAATTGCATCAACATCTGTCCATCAGTTTTGGAGTATTGTTGCTAAAACACTGTGAGAAGATAAGAGCCTTGGCTGAGGTATGCATTCTCAGATCATCACCAAAATATAATGGGTTCCTCTGTAGCCCAAGAACCACCTCTGGTAAAAATTTCATCCAAATCCATCCAGTAGTTTTTGTGTAATCCTGCTGCACAAATACAAACAAAGCCCTTGGTGGAGGTATGTACTCTCAGATCATCACCAAAATGTAATTATTTGTTCCCCGTGCCATTACACACCTTTCCTGAAAATTTCATCAAAATCCGTTCATAACTTTTTGAGTTATGTTGGTAACAGACAGACAACCAGACAGACAAACAAACAAACAGACAAACTCCAGTAAAAACATTACCTCCTAGGCTGAGGTAACAAACCTGGGTCACTGTTAGGATGAAGTTCACTAATTTATCAGAAAAAGGCAGAAATTGAAGAGAAATGAGGTGAGAAATTATGAGATATAAAGCAATAGTGGATCAGGTGAGCGTGCACCATCTAGTAGTTGCTATAGATCTGTGTTGTATCATAACATCTCTCATCAGGGCCAAGGAGGATGATTGTCTGCAGTTGGTTGATCACCCACACCTGTAAGTAATTACTGATCCCTGTATAAAGGCTCCAGTCTAAGAGCAGTTCGTTGTGGGATCATCACGTGGTAAACCTGGACTCTGTGGTTGTTTCTGGCCAGTGACTTTACTGTTTGAAACCCTCACCTCCACCCAAGGCTGAATTCCCACAGTGGGGGTCCAACAAGGATTATTGCCAGTTGAAATAAATACTTTCATTGCCTCTCTCTCAGCTTCTCTCAGCAGACAGGAGTATTTGGAATCTCGGAACATGGCAAAGTGAGAGGTGGCAAAAGCAAAGGAAAAGGCATTTAGTGAGTTGTATGAGAGACTAAACACTGAGGAGGGAGAAAAGGACTTGAATCGATTGGCTAGACAGAGATGGAGCTGGAAAGAAGGAACAGCAGTTTAGACTGATTAAGGACAGAAATGGTGATGCACTAACAAGTGAGGAGAGTGTGTTGAGAAGGTGGAAGGAGAACTTTGAAGAGCTGATGAATAAAGAAAATGAGAGAGAGGAGGATGGATGAAGGAATGATGGTGAACAAGGAAGTCTGGAGGATTAGCAAGGCAGAAGTGAGGGCAGCTTTGAAGAGGATGAAGAATGGAAAGGTGGTTGGTCCAGATGACATACCTGTGGAGGTATGGAGATGTTTAGGAGAGATGGCAGTGGATTTTTTAACCATATTGTTGAACACAATCTTGAAGAGTGAGAGGATGTCTGAGAAGTGGAGAAGAAGTGTTTTGGTACCAATTTTTAAGAACAAAAGTGATGCTCAGAGCTGTAGTAACTACAGAGGCATAAAGTATGAAGATATGGGAAATTGTTGTTGAAGCCAGGTTAAGAGGAGAGGTGACAATCAATGAGCAGCAGTATGGTTTCATGCCAAGAAAGAGTACTACAGATGCAATGTTTGCTCTAAGAGTGTTGATGAAGAAGTATAGAAAAGGTCAAAAGGAGTTGCACTGTCTTTGTGGATCTAGAGAAAGCAGATGATGGGTGCCAAGAGAGGAAGTGTGGTACTGTATGAGAAAGTCAGGAGTGGCAGAGAAGTATGTGAGGGTGGTACAGGACATGTATGAGGACAGCAAGAAGGTGGTGGGGTGTGCTGTAGGAGTGACAGATGGGTTCAAGATGGGGGTGGGGTTACATCAGGGATCGGCTCTGAGCCCCTTCTTGTTTTCCATGGTGATGGACAGGCTGACAGACAAGGTCAGGCAGGAGTCTCCATGGACTATGATGTTTGCAGACGACATTGTGATCTGTCCTGAGAGTAGGGAGCAGGTGGAAGAGAACCTGGAGAGGTGGAGGTATGCTCTGGAGAGAAGAGGAATGAAAGTCTGTCGAAGTAAGTGAGAATACATGAGTGTGAATGAGAGGGAGGCAGGTGTAATGGTGAAGATGGAAGGAGAAGTAGCTGAGTTCAAATACCTGTGGTCAACCATCCAAAGCAATGGAAAATGCACAAGACAGGTGAAGAAGAGAGTGCAGGCACAGTGGAGTGGGTGGAGACGAGTGACAGTAAGGGAGCAGCTAGAGTGAAAGGGAAGATTTACAAGATGGTAGTGAGACTTGCTATGATGTATGGTTTGGAGACAGTGGCGTTGACAAAATGACAGGAGGTGGAGCTGGAGGTGGCAGAGTTGAAGATGCTAAGAATTTCATAGGCAGTGACTAGGAAGGAAAAGATGAGAAATGAGTATATCAGAGGGACAGCTCAGGTTGAGCGGTTTGGAGACAAAGTAAGAGAGTCAAGGCTGACATGGTTTGGACATGTGCAGAGGAGGGATAGTGGAGATATTGGAGAAAGGATATTGAAGATGGAGCTGCCAGGCAGGAGGAAAAGAGGAAGACAACAGAGAAGAATGATGGATGTAGTGAAGGAGGACATAGAGAGGGGTGATGTTACAGAGGAAGATGAAGGGATGGAGGAAGAGGATCCACTGTGGAGACACCTGAAGGGAGCAGCTGGAAGAAGAAGAAGAAGAAGAAGAAGAAGAAGAAGAAGAAGAAGAAGAAGAAGAAGAAGTTTGCCTCTATCTCAGCCTCTCTGTGAGTGGGTCCTGCGTTTGGGTCCTTGCCTCGTCTAAAATCACAAGTTGCAAATTTACCATAAAGCAAATAGCAATTTGACAAAAAACTTCAAATTTATGAGCAACTTAGAAAATTTTAAATACAAAAAAAGTAAATTTGTGAGAAAAAAAATCAAAAATTTACAAGAAAAAGTTCCAAAGTTATGAGAAAAAAACGACAAATTTGCTTTTAAAAATTTTCCAGTAATGAAAAAATTACATTTTTAAGAGGAAAAAGTTACTAATTTGGAAAAAAAAAATCACAAATTTTTGAGAAAAAAGCCAGAAATGAAAGAAAAAGTTTCAGATTTAGAAGAAAAAAGGATCAAATTTAGGAGAAAAAGTGGAAGTTTCAGAGACAAAAGTGATGAAAAGTTAATTGTGTGTCTCAGAGGTGTTGAGTGTGAACTGGCAGCTGAAGGGAATTCTCAGCATCTTAGCAGACTTGTGAGCAGAAACCTGACTGGGCTCCAGTCTTTCACCTTGATGCAGCACTAGAGGCCACTTGGCTTCAGTGTTCCAAGTCTGAGCAGGTCCAGAAACTTGGACTTGTGCGTCCCAGACTGCTGCATCATCCAATCAGTGAAGCTTCTGCTCCTCACCATGATGGTTCTGACATGGTCGCTACACACAGCTGAAACTGAGCAGCTCAACCATCTGACTTCCTCACAGTCAGTCAGCAGATCTTTGCTTCCACACCATTGGTTGAAGCACATTTGCATCTCCAGGAAGGAGTCCAGAAGATTGGAATGGATTTCCCATCATGCACCACTGTCATCAAAGCTTTCAGAACAGGCAGCGAGTAGAAGAGATGATAGAAAATCCTTGCAGCTAAAAAGGATTATACACACGTGGACAAAATTGTTGGTACCCCTCTGTTAATGAAAGAAAAACCCACAATGGTCACAGAAATAACTTGAATCTGACAAAAGTGGTAATAAATAAAAATTCTATGAAAATTAACCAATGAAAATCAGACAGTGCTTTTGAATTGTGGTTCAACAGAATTATTTTAAAAAACAAACTCATGAAACAGGCCTGGACAAAAATGATGGAAACCATAATTTAATATTTTGTTGCACAACCTTTTGAGGCAATCACTGCAATCAAACGATTTCTGTAACTGTCAATGAGACTTCTGCACCTCTCAGCAGGTATTCTGGCCCACTCCTCATGAGCAAACTGCTCCAGTTGTCTCAGGTTTGAAGGGTGCCTTCTCCAGACGCCATGTTTCAGCTCCTTCCACAGATGTTCAATAGTATTTAGATCAGGGCTCATAGAAGGCCACCTTAGAATAGTCCAATGTTTGGCTCTTAGCCATTCTTGGGTGTTTTTAGCTGTGTGTTTTGGGTCATGATCCTGTTGCAAGACCCATGACCTGCGACTGAGACCAAGCCGTCTGACACGGGGCAGCACATTTCTCTCTAGAATACCTTGATAGTCTTGAGATTGTAGGGCTGCACGGTGGCGCAGTGGTTAGCACTGCGGCAGCACAGTTTACCCTTGGCCGGGGGATTGTGGGGATCGTGGGATCGTGGGTTCGATCCCAGCCCCCGACCAACAGTGATCTGTGTGGAGTTTGCATGTTCTCCCCGTGTTGCGTGGGTTTACTCCGGGATTTCTCCGGTTTCCTCCCACATGCCAAAAACATGCATGTTAGGTTAATTGGCTGTTCTAAATTGTCCCTAGATATCTGTTTCCTATAGGCCCTTAGAATAGAGGGTTAGTATTAATGAAAGCGCTTTGAGTGGTCTTTGTGACTAGAAAAGCGCTATATAAGTGCAGGTTAGTTAGTAGTTAGTTAGTTAGATTTCATTGTACCCTGCACAGATTCAAGACACCCTATGCCAGATGCAGCAAAGCAGCCCTAGAACATAACAGAACCTCCTCCATGTTTCACAGTAGGGCCAGTGTTCTTTTCTTGGTATGCTTCATTTTTGCGTCTGTGAACATAGACCTGATGTGCCTTGCCAAAAAGTTCCAGTTTTGTCTCGTCTGTCCAAAAGACATTCTCCCAGAAGCTTTGTGGCTTGTCAACATGCAGTTTGATAAATTCCACTCTGGCTTTTTTACGATTTGTTTTCAACAGTGGTGTCCTCCTTGGTCGTCTCCCATGAAGTCCACTTTGGCTCAAACAACGACGGATGGTGCGATCTGACACTGATGCACCTTGACCTTGGAGTTCACCATGAATGTGTTTAGAGGTTGTTCTGGGCTCTTTTGTTTCCATTCGTATTATCCGTCTCCTCCTGCGGCCACATCCAGGGAGGTTGGCTACAGTCCCATGGATCTTAAATTTCTGAATAATATGTGCAACTGTAGTCACAGGAACATCAAGCTGCTTGGAGGTTCAGGTTCAGGTCCAGGTTACTTTAATTGTACCCGTAGGTAGATTTGTTTTGCAGTCAGGTGACATCCATATTTACAAGCCACAATTACATTCAACATGAACACAAACACAGGCACACATGAAGCTGACTATAAACATGATAAAAGTACTCAAGGCTCCATCAATCAGGACATAAGACAAAGAGATTAGAGAAAAAACAGAGATAGGAGAGAAGGGTCATATTAAAAAGTTAGACTAGTCAAAGAGGTTAAAAACTCAAAGGTCTAAAACCCAATAAAAGATTTAGAACCCAAATAAAAAAAACCTACAAAAATAAGTAAATATAAAATAAAATTAGTAAATAGGTACCTAAATTATGTGCAATATATTGTTACAGCTTGTTCAACTCTTTGACAGCAGCAGGAACAAAGATGTTTTTGTAGTGCTGGGTTTTACTTTTTGGGACAGCAAACCTCCGTCTTGAGGGAAGAAGCTGAAAGTTGCAGTGCAAAGGGTGGGAGTCATCATTTAAAATGGAGGCAGCCATCCTCTGTACCTGTCTGGTGTACAGGGATGTCAGGCTCAGCTGTGACTCACCAAGCAAACGACTGGACCATCTAACTACCTGATCCAAGGATTTCCTCTGTTTCAGTTTTATCTGACCAAACCATGACACTAAAGAAAAGGATAAAACAGATTCAATAAAAGCCCGATAAAACATTGTCATTATGGTTCGGTCAGTTTCGAAGCGTGCAAGTTTTCTTAAACAATGCAAATGTTGCTGACCCTTTTTGCACACCCTTTCACAGTTCTCTTCAAAGTTTAAATTACTATCAATCTCTTGCTTGCTTGTTTTTTTTTTCTTGCCTTCTGATTGTTGCTCTGAGTGTTGCTATCCCTGTGCTGTTGCAATCCTGGAATTCCCCCGTTGTGGGACTAATAAAGGCTTATCTTATCTTATCTTATCTTAATAATCGTCCCAAGATATTTGTAGGATTGTACACGTTCAGTGGTCTGGCCTTTTAGTACAGTGACTTTGTGCCTGGGAGTTTTCATCCTAAAGTCAATAATCATATCTTTAATTTTTGTCATATTCAGCTGCAGGTAGGAATCCTCACACCAGTGAACAAAATCATCAACTACTGGGCCGTGGCCACTCTCACCATCCTGGAGGAGACTGACAACAACTGAATCATCAGCATACTTTATAATGTGTCTGTTGTCATGTCTGCTCCGACACATGTTTGTGTACAGGATGAAGAGTAGTGATGACAACACACACCCCTGAGGAGAGCCAGTAGAAGAGCACTTTAGGTCAGACAATGTACCATTGACCCTTACTCTCTGCGTCCTGTTGGTTAAGAAATCCAGAATCCAACCCACCAGATTATTGCTCAAATCAAATTGTTGCAGGAGCCTTTCAACTAAAATATGAGGTTGGATTGTATTAAAGGCAGAAGAAAAGTCCACAAATAAAAGCCTGGCGTGTGTCCCATTAAAATCCAGATGTTTAAAAAGCATGTTAAACAGAGTGACAGTGGCATCCTCCACTCCTCTGTGAGGCCTATAGGCAAACTGCAGAGGATCCAATGCATGTTCAGTCTGCCTTAGGACCTCACATCTGACCAGTTTTTCAAAAATTTTCATTAAAATTGAAGTCAAAGCAACTGGTCTAAAGTCGTTTACCGTTTAAGGACAGCTGGATTTTGGAACAGGGACAACCACGGCTTCTTTCCAGATCTTAGGCACAGGTTGTGTCTGTAAGGACTTATTGAAAATGTAGTGAAACACAGGACTCAGTTCATGTGCACAGGACTTTACCAAGCGCCCACATATATTATCAGGGCCCTGACTTTTGTTCACTTTTACAGCACAGAACTCCCTTTTAACATCCTACACCTCAATATTAAAGTGCTGATTGTCTTTGAGTTTCTGTTTCAAATCTTGGGTTTCTGTGCTAAAATCAAAGGAATCAAAATGACCATAAAAACAATTAAGAGCATTAGCCAGCTCTGTGTCTGAACTAAAACCATCTAAAAACACACGATTACTGCGCTCTGTGCTCTGAAGGCCTGCAATAGTTTTCATACTGGCCCAGGCTGAACCAAGTTTCTTTGTTGCCATCTTGCTTTCCAACTCTGATTTATAATTCTGTTTTGCTCTTAAAATTTCGGACTTCAGCTCTTTTGTGGCAACCTGTAGCTCAGAAACAACCCCCTGTTTAAAGGCAAGAGCTTTCCTCTGTAAGCAGGATTTAACTGATTTTGTAACCCATGGCTTGTTGTTGGGATATGTTTTGACACGTTTACGTGGAACGATCATGTCTCTGCAGAAAGTCATGTATGAGCATGTGACGTCCACCAAAGAGTCCAAATCATCCCCGCAGGCCAGTGTGAACATCTCCCAGTCTGTACAGTTAAAGCATTCCTGGAGGCAGTGCACTGAATCCTCTGTCCACACATCTATGTCTCTGGTCTCCATCTTGCCTCTTCTACGAGCAGTTTTATATGTGGGCAGCAAATGTACACAGTTGTGATCTGAGGATCCTAAAGGAGGAAGGGGGAGTGATTTATAGGCTCTCTCTATGGATCCATAGCACAGGTCCAATGTCTTTTTTCGCCTGGTTGGGCAGGAGACGTACTGATAAAAGTTTTTGAGTGTCTTCTTTAAAGAAACATGGTTAAAATCCCCAAGGATAAAATTTGGAGCCTCTCGGCAAATCGACTGCAACCGCTGTACCACATCAAAGATGGTGCTGGAGGCGGAGGCAGCGTCCGCTCTCGGGTGAATGTACACAGTCGTTATGAAAAGTAGGGGGAACTTGCGGGGCAGATAAAAGGGACATAGCGATATGGACAGAAGCGCCACATCTGGTGTACAGATGCGCTCTCTGACTGTGACAGATGAACAGTACTGTTTATTAATGTATAAACATACGCTGCCCCCCTGACGTTTCCCCGTTACCTCTTCCTGCCGATCCGAGCAAAGTGAGGCTCCAAAGCCGTCAATCCACAGGTCTGCGTCCCGGTCATGCGCCGTAAGCCACGTCTCCATGTAAGCCATGACACAGCAGTTCTTAAAGTCCTTCTGATATCGGACATTCCCATGAAATTCATTCACTTTATTTTTCAGGGATTGTACGTTTCCCATAATAATGGAAGGAAGAGGAATGCGGTTAAGCTGATGCCTCCTCAGATTTAATCTTACGCCTCCACGCTTTCCGTGTTTACTCCTCTTGTCTCTCTTTTCATTGCTGTGTCCACGAAAATCTCTTAAAATAAAGTCCGGCAGTTGCGGCATGGACTCAAACACAGATGCTGCATTATCCATGTTTAAATGCAGTAACATGTCTCTGGAATATTGCGTTCTTCCCGGTATGATTGCAATCGCGCTTACCTCCTAAACAATGAGCCGGTAGGAAAAAAACAACAGTGCAAAAACAAGGAGGAAATCCATACTGATGGAACCAGGGAGCTCTTCGTTATATAGTCCACAAACATTCAAGGACAAAAACGACACAGAGAATTTCGTTAAAACACATTAAAGTGCATAAAAACAGAGACACAGACGTCAAACTTTTTTCACCCGCTGCCAGTCGCTGCGTGTGCATGCACCCAAGCTGCTAATTTTGAACATGCAGTAGTACAGCCTTTGATTAAGAAACCTGGTCTGGATCATACCATGTTGGCAAATTTTAGGCCTATTTCCAAGCTGCCATTTCTCTCAAAAATTTTAGAAAAAATTGTCTGTATGCAGCTGAAATGTTTTCTGGATGAACACGGTATTTTGGAGGTTTTTCAATCTGGTTTCAAAGCTCTTCATAGCACAGAGACAGCCTTGTTAAGAGTTTTTAATGATGTCCTCTTAGCACGTGATTCAGGTGAATCTGCTGTTCTTGTGCTGCTTGATTTAACTGCTGCCTTTGACGCAGTGGACCATCATGTTTTAATTTCCTGTTTGCAACACCTAAGTGGGCATTTGTGGCACTGGTCTCAAGCTGCTTGGAGATGGTCTTATAGCCTTTACCTTTAACATGCTTGTCTATAATTTTCTTTCTAATCTCCTGAGACAACTCTCTCCTTTGCTTCCTCTGGTCCATGTTTAGTGTGGTACACACCATGTCACCAAACAGCACAGTGACTACTTGTCACCCTTTAAATAGGCCGACTGACTGATTACAAGTTTGTAGACACCTGTGATGTTAATTAGAGGACACATCTTGGTTGAACATGTCCCTATGGTCACATTATTTTCAATCTTTTCTAGGGGTGCCATCATTTTTGTCCAGGCCTGTTTCATGAGTTTATTTTTTAAAATAATTCTGTTGAACCACATTTCAAAAGCATTGTCTGATTTTCATTGGTTAATTTTCATAGAATTTTTATTTATTACCACTTTTGTCAAATTCAAGTTATTTCTGTGACCACTGTGGGGTTTTCTTTCATTAACAGAGGGGTACCAACAATTTTGTCCACGGCTGTAAGACTCCTTCAACAAGGTTATTCAACACAGAGAGAAGAAAAACATGTTGGTTGTTCCTGGTCGTCCGAGTCTGAAATTTGGAGCCAAAACAAAACAGGAAGGAAGACGTCAAAGAGCCACAACAGAAAAACTCAAAGAAATAGAAGATAATAGAATCGGTTTTACTGTCATTGTACAATGTGGTCGGCTGGTGAAACTGAAGGCCCAGCTGGCACATTTCTTCTCTGTTCCCCAGACTCCAGGCGGATTATATCCCCGGATTTCTGTGTCCTGGCGTTCCCTGGATCCTGCTGATGCCTGCCTGGTCTCTGTGACTGGCCTTGGTGAGGTGATCCGGCCCCAGCGCTACTACTCTCCAAGGCCTCGCCAGCGTGGAGTAAATCCCTGGCACCTGAGACCGCTGCGGTACGTTTCCTGTTCTGCTGAGGCCCAGGCTGAAGCTCCAGCCAGGATTGGCCTGGTAAACGCAAGGTTGCTGGCAAATAAAACTTACATCCTGAAGGATTTCATCAGCTCCTGAGAACTGGATTTGTTTTTCGTTATGGAGACCTGGCAGACTGTGGGTGAACTCTCTGCTCTGTCTGAAGTTTTACCCCCAGGTTACTGTTATTTTAATTCCCTGCGGACAACAGGACGAGGAGGAGGAAGGGCAACTCCTTCATTCATTCATCTATCCATCTTCTTCCGCTTAATCCTTTTCGGTTCGCGGGGGCGCTGGAGCCTATCCCAGCATTTTTGGGCGAGAGGCAGGGTCCACCCTGGACAGATCGCCAGTCCATCGCAGGGCCAACACAGAGAGACAGACAACCATTCACTCTCACAGTCAGACCTAAGGACAATTTAGAATCCCCAGTTGATGCCAATTAACCTAACTTGCCTGTTTTTGGCATGTGGAAGGAAACCAGACAAATCCCGGAGTAAACCCACGCAGACACGGGGAGAACATGCAAACTCCACACAGATCACTGTTGGTCGGGGGCTGGGATGGAACCCAGGATCCCCCGGCCAAGGGTGAGTTGCTGTGCTGCTGCAGTGCTAACCACTCCTCCACCGCTGTCCTCTATTATGGCCTGTCTGTTTTTAATTTAGAAATCTGTGACACTGTGTTGTCCGACCATCTGCCTGTATTATTTGACGCTGATCTGTCACTCGCTGCAGTTAAAACTCGTGCTCCTGCTCAGCGCTGCCGGGTTTTTAACCCTTCCACTGCCGGTCGGTTCTCCGCTGCCTTTGACCAGCTCTGTGTCCCTCCTGGTTCTGTCTCATCTGTGGAGGAACTCAGCTCCTGGTTTCACTCCTCCTGCCAAACCATCTTGGACTCTGTGGCTCCACTGAAAACCAAGCAGCCTCGATCCAGACCTGAGCCGTGGTTCAATGACAGAACTGGTGCAGTCAGACAGGAGTGGAGCAGAGCTGAACGCAGGTGGAAGAAGGACAAACTGCAGGTGTCACTGCAGATTTTAAAAGACTGCTGGCATCAGTATCAAAACACTGTCAAGCAGGAAAAAGCAAATATTTTGCTAATATTGTTTTATCTCATTGTCATAATCAACGTGTTTTATTTAACACTGTTCTGCCCTCAGCAGTGTGTGTTTTATAGAGTTAAGAATAATTTATAAGTTCATATTAAATATCATAATTCATTTGTAGTCATTGTGTGTTAAAAGTAATTTCTGTACAGTTAGTAGCAATTATTTGTATTTTATATTGAAAGCGCAGCCAGTTGCCGCTAGGATTTATGGGTAGAAGAAACGGACTTCAGTAGAGAGAAAAAAAAGGCAGAAGTGCTTAACTTGCCCGCGAATATCTGAAACGTTCCTCCTGTGTGTTAAACCCCATTTTTACACCTCCGAAAGCAATGGCTGTAAGTTAATACATGTTATGTTGGTTTTATAAGTTGTTAAATGTGAACTTGAGATCGTTTTTTAGAATATATCGTTCCAGCAATTAGTCCTATCCCAGGGCCCCGCTAGCTTGTTTTATGTATTGAGTGTATTGTTGTAATGGACTCGAACTAGTCAGCTACATTAAAATAACAAAATAAAATAAATCTTGGCCGATGCAGAGAAGTAGACGTCAGGCAGGGTCTCGATCAGTCAGTAGTCTGTTTATTTCTGAAACAGATTGGGGCAGACAATTTACACATGACACGGGAATGGGGACCAGTGCTGGCATTCCCCTTCCCAGGCTTCCAGCGTGTGAGAAACATAGCTTTCAGCTACTTGGACTACATAACTTTAGATCGTATAGTTACAGTATACCACAAGCAAAGAAAAAGTTTAGCACCAAATACATGACAGCATTACATGACAGAGTTACATGACTGATCGTTTTTTCTATTTTTTACAACAGTACATTTAACATTTTAACATACCTGAAACAGATTGGGGCAGACAATTTACACATGACACGGGAATGGGGACCAGTGCTGGCATTCCTACAGAACAATGGACTCGTTAGCGCCTACTTAACTAGCCATCAATCATCGGTATTTATGACGCTACTTTGAATATTTTACATCGGTATTGCAAACGAAAATGTAACAGAAAATCTTACAATCAAAATTAGTACAATAACTTAAAGAAAACTACAGTAAATCAATCACATTAATCAATTTTGTTCCCTGAGGAATTACACACAACTTACCCCTTCCCAGGCTTCCAGAGTGTGAGGAAGTTCCCAGATGTGTCACACTAATTATCGCCCCACCAGAAACACTTGACATATTTACAACACGGACATTTTGGGAAGTTCATTACTGCAGGAACATATTTATTCTTAAGACTACTACATACTCCCCTCTGAACTTCACCAAAATACCACTACAAGTCAACCACCAAAAAACCACTGGATAAGTATATCCCACAGTATACTGCAACATGTATGTCACCCAATTCAAAGGGAAAGCAACTACGGAGGGCTGCGTAGACCCCCCCATAGTGTACTTGCTACAGGAGTGCCGTATACACTACCCATATCATACCAGACTAAATACCACCAGTTGACTTCACATGAATTGGAGAAAGGGAAATAAAGAGAAGAAAAACAAAGAAAAAGAACAAATCTGTCATTCTTCAACTGGACAGAAGGCCTATGTGGTGTGTGTGTGTGTGTGTGTGTGTGTGTGTGTGTGTGCGCCTTCCCCTACGGCATCAGTGCCCTAGCCAAACTAAGAACTGAACTGTTTGAGCGTTGAGTATACTGTTGGGCCATGTTCTGAATCAGCCGATTCACTGGTTTAACTACCCTCCCTAACCTGGTTCTCACTGCGCCCATTGTACTACAAGGGGAACTCCCAATGCTGGAAGGCGGCATGGACACTTCAGATCTTTGGTCACCACAAAAACTGGCAGATAGACAGGGCATTTCTGAAAGATCATTGGTCAACTGAACAGTCTCCGCTGTGTTCAACTGCACGGGCAGGTCAGAATCTTGTGTGCATGAAGCCTCTTGTAGCTGATTGGAGGCAGAGGCCCCTGCCACCCAACTGGCTGTCCAAGCAGTCCTGTCGATCTCTGATGCAGCAACATGTGAATCAAGATCATCACCTGACTCATACGACTCACTCAGGGTCACTTCATGAGCAGCACTGTCCATTTCAATTGGCAGAAAGTTGACCAAGAGAAGCAGAATCAGAATCAGAATCAGAATCAGGTTTATTGCCATTGTTCATGTAGTACACAAACTAGGAATTTGTCTCGGTACAATGCTGCAACATTAAACATGATAAGATAAGAGAAATAAACTATACATGTAATAAAGTGTAGGATAAGATTAAGTGATACTGGTCAACAGTTAAAATATATATTAGCCAGCAGCAGATACTGTGGAGAACTATATAGTGCAGTCGGTAATGCAGGAAGAAAACAGTGATGATTGACATGAGTCTGGTTGAGCTGCTGTACATGGTGCACGAGAGTCACTTAGTGTTCAGCAGTCTAATGGCAGAGGGGAAGAAGCTGTTCATGTGACGGGAGGTTTTAGTCTGGATGGACCGAAGTCTTCTACCAGAGGGGTGGGGGGCAAACAGTACGTGACCAGGGTGTGAGGGATCGGCTATGATCCGGCCAGCACGCCTCCGGGTCCTGGAGATGTACAGATCCTGGAGAGATGGGAGCTTGCAGCCGATCACCTTCTCAGCAGTGCGCACGACGCGCTGCAGCCTTAGTCTGTCCCTGGCAGTGGCTCCTGCGTACCACACGGTTATGGAGGTGGTGAGGATGGACTCGATGATGGCTGTGTAGAACTGCACTAACATCTTGGTGGGTAGCTTGAGCTTCCTCAGCTGCCGCAGGAAGAACATCCTCTGCTGGGCTTTTTTGATGAGTGAGCTGATGGTCAGCTCCCATTTGAGGTCCCTGGTGATGGTAGTGCCTAGGAAGCGGAAGGAATCAGCAGTGGTGATGGGAGAGCCTGAGAGGGTGAGGGGGGGCAGAGGAGTAGTGACTTTCCTGAAGTCTACAATCATCTCCACTGTCTTCAGAGCGTTCAGCTGCAGGTTGTTATTGCTGCACCAGGACGCCAGCTGGGCCACCTCTCTCCTGTAGGCGGACTCGTCGCCGTTGGAGATGAGCCCGATGAGGGTGGTGTCGTCCGCAAACTTGATCAACTTGACAGACTGGTGGCTGGAGGTGCAGGAGTTGGTGTAAAGGGAGAAGAGTAGGGGGGAAAGTACACAGCCCTGGGGTGATCCGGTGCTGATGCTAGTATAGTCTGAGACAGTCTTTCCCAGCCGCACATGCTGCCTCCGGTCCGTCAGGAAGTCGATGATCCACCTGCAGAGGGAGTCAGGCACGTTGAGCAGGGACAGCTTGTCCCGGAGCAGAGCGGGGCGGATGGTGTTGAATGCGGAGCTGAAGTCCACAAACAGGATCCTGGCGTAGGTTCCCGGGGAGTCCAGGTGCTGCAGGATGGAGTGGAGGGCCAGGTTGACTGCATCGTCTACAGACCTGTTGGCTCGGTAGGCAAACTGCAGCGGGTCCAGGAGAGGGGTGGTGATGGACTTGAGGTGGGACAGGACCAGGCGCTCAAAGGACTTCATGACTACAGAGGTGAGCGCTACAGGTCTGTAGTCATTAAGTCCAGTGATCCGTGGCTTCTTGGGGACAGGGATGATGGTGGAGGATTTGAGGCAGGATGGCACGTGGCATAACTTAAGGGAGGTGTTAAAAATGTCTGTGAATACAGGAGCCAGCTGTTTCGCACAGAGTCTCAGGGTGGAGGGAGACACGCCGTCTGGGCCGGGGGCCTTGCGCGGGTTCAGTCTGGAGAACTGTTTGAGCACATCCTGCTCACTGATGATAAGGGGAGGGGGGGAGGAGGGGGGGGGTGCCTTAAATGAAGTAGGGAATGTGGAGGCTGTGGAGCTGGAGGGAGGGGGGGAGTTGGACACAGATGACGAGGTGTCAAAACGGGCATAGTGTTGGGACAGTCTTTGACAAAGGGCTTTGTCATCCTGACCTTTAGGAGCCTGAGGCCGATAGTTGGTGATCTGCCTCAGTCCTCTCCACACGGAAGCCGAATCATTAGCAGTGAACTGCTGCTGGAGTCTCTCTGAGTACACAGATTTAGCCCTCTTCAGCTCTCTGTTAAACCGGTATTTAACCTCCCTGTAGCAGTCCCTGTCTCCACTTTTCAGCGCTGCTTCCTTCTCCTTCCTGATCTGTCTGAGCTTAGCTGTGAACCAGGGTTTGTCATTAGAGTAACTCACCCTGGTGCGTGATGGAAGAATGTTCTCTTCACAAAAGTGGATATATGAGTTCACAGTGTCCGTGTACTCATCCAGATCATGCGTGGCTCCTTTAAGCATGCCCCAGTCAGATATTTCCATGCACGTTTCCAGCTTCTCCTCAGCATCACTGGTCCGTATCTTCGTAGTGCTCACAACAGGTTTAGTGAGCTTCAATCTCTGTCTGTATGTGGGAATGAGGTGAACCATCACGTGATCAGATAATCCCAGCGCAGCTCGAGGGACAGCGCGATATGCGTCTTTCACTGTGGTGTAACAGTGATCCAGTGTGTTTAATCCTCTGGTGGGGCATTTAATAAACTGTTTGTAGCGGGGGAGATCGTGGCTCAGATTGCACTGATTAAAGTCGCCAGCCACAATAATCAGCGAGTCTGGAAAACTCCGCTCTGTGTGTTGAATGTGATCCGCGAGCACGCGCTGAGCTTCGCGCGTGTCCGCGTCGGAAGGGGCGTACACAGCGATCATTATGAAAGAAGCAAACTCCCGCGGGGAATAGAAGGGCTTGCAATTGATAACAAGAAATTCCAAGGCAGGAGAACAGTGTTTGGAAATTACCGTTACATCAGAGCACCAGCTACAGTTGATGTAGAAGCAGACACCGCCTCCTGTGGTCTTGCCGGAAAGCTCTGTGTCACGATCAGCACGGAAGAGCTGGAAGCCGTCGAGGCGCAGCGCGCTGTCCGGTATATTTTCCCGGAGCCAGGTCTCAGTAAAGCAGAGGACAGCTGAGGAGGCGAGGTCCTTAAAACGCATCAGCAGTCTCAGTTCATCCACCTTGTTAGAGAGAGAGTTGGTATTGGACAGAAATATGCCAGGCAGCGCCGTTCGCGAGCCTCTCCTGCGAAGTCGTACGAGAGCGCCCGCTCGTCTTCCTCTCTTCCGCCGTCTCACTTTCCGAGCCAAACAATAAACCAGATCGGCGGCAGGGGCTAGAAAAACTGGGAGGAGGTCCGTGGGGGTCAAAGTCCTGATATTTAAAAGTTCTTCACGGGTATAAGTGCAAGCAGACACACAATTGACAAACAAAAACAAACAAAGAGCGCAGCGAAGCACCAGATTGCGGTGAACAACCCTTTCTTGCCCATTGATTGTGTTCCTGACACGGTAAGTATGGCACCTAGGGTCGGCAGAGACGACGACATACGGGGTGGACCCCCACTTGTCTGCTAATTTCCTGCGCCCCCGTTCACCCTTGTTTGCAAACAAGACTCGATCACCTTCCACAATGTCACGTCCTTTAGTTCTCCTATTGTACAAGTCTGCTTGACGTTCCTGGCTTGAAAGAATCAGAATCAGAATCAGAATCAGAATCAGGTTTATTGCCATTGTTCATGTAGTACACAAACTAGGAATTTGTCTCGGTATACAGGCCAACGCTCTCAAAGAGCGTTGGCCTGAGCAGCTGACAGAGCCTCCTTCAGATCTTGTCTCATCCTAGCAACATACTGGTCATAGTCCACAGTGTCGCAGTCCCTTACAGCATTCTGAAACATGACATCCACCGGTAGACGTGGCGCTCTGCCATACATTAAAAAGAATGGCGCGTAACCGGTGGATTCGTGTGCAGTGCAGTTGTAAGCAAACGCTAGAGTCTGTAGCATCTGCGGCCATTTCTGCTTTGCTCTAGGGGGAAGGGTTCTTATCATGCTGCCCAAAGTTCTATTGAACCGTTCAACGTTCCCATTCCCCATGGGGTGATAGGCAGTAGTTTGGGACTTTTTGACCCCAGCAACTTGCAACAATTCCCTGATCAGCTCACTTTCAAAATTGGCACCCTGGTCTGAGTGAATTCTGTCAGGGAACCCATACACACAAAAGTATTTGTCCCAGAGCTGGCGGGCAACTTGTTTTGCAGATTGGTCACGGCAGGGGTAGGCATGGGCCATTTTAGTAAAATGGTCAGTGACCACTAGCACATCCACACTTTTCCCACTGCTGTCCTCCGCGGACCAAAAATCAATGCACACAAGTTCTAATGGGCTCGTTGTCTTAATGCTTTCGAGGGGCGCTCTGGCTTCCGGTTCAGGAGTCTTACTGACCACACAACGCTTGCATGTTTTCACATATTCACGGACATCCCGTTCCATGTCAGTCCAGAAGAACCTCTGCCTTGCCAAGTATAAAGTTCTCTGCTGGCCCTGGTGGCCTGCGTCATCATGGATGCCTTGCAGCACTCGCTGAACCAATGAAGCTGGAACAACATACTGGTGTCTTTTCTTGCCAGTCAGTGGATCTTTGCTCACCCTGTACAGTAGCCCATCTAACATCTTGAGTTTGTCCCACTGCTTCAACATTCTCAAGACGCCATCTGTCTCGTGAGGCCTTTCTCTTCGCGACGGTCGTCTCCCGCGTGTCACAAAAGAGATGACTCTGGAGAGGCAGGCATCTTGCTGTTGCTGGCCTTGCAACTCCTGAATGGAAAACACAGGTAAGGGATTCTGACCACAGGCAGCCAGCTGCTGCACGCCCTGGACAAGCCAACACGAGGCTCTCTCAGCTGATCCCATCTCCCACTCAGCATGACCCTCAAACACGGCCTTCACTTTTTCGCTGTCGAGTGAGGAACGCTCCAGCCTGGAGACTTGCGAGAGACAACTGACCTCCTGGTGGTTGGCACTCAGTCTAAAGACTTCCTGTATCATATTGTCCTTAATCAGCTGTGCTTCTTCCAGCAGCGCTCCGTATGGCTCAGACACAAGCCTCTTGCTGACACAGCCCTGAACAAAAGGCTGCCTGCTGAGGGCGTCCGCCACAATGTTTTTCTTGCCAGGAATATACTTGATACTGAAGTTGTACGGGGCTAACTTCGCAACCCATCTCTGTTCGCATGCGTCCAACTTCGGCTTAGTCAGTATATATGTCAATGGATTATTATCCGTCCAGACAGTGAACTCATGCCCTTTTAACCAATGACTAAATTTATCACAGACTGCCCACTTAAGGGCCAAGAACTCCAGACGATGCGCTGGGTACTTGGTCTGGGATTGCGTCAGAGACTTGCTTGCGAAAGCAATCGGACGGGCCTTGTTCTCCCCTTCCGGGACTTGAGAGATGACTGCCCCTAACCCATCTAATGACGCATCAGTGGACAGGATAAAGGGACGGCTGAAATCTGGATGAGCTAAGACGACTGACTCGAGTAGGGCCAACTTCAGTTGCTCAAAAGATTTCTGTTGGTCACTTGTCCAGTCACTCGGCTTGAGTTTCTTAAAGGCCACATGCTTTGTCTGGCCTCTACTCTTCTTTGGCGCTGCAGTGAGGGTAAAGAGAGGCTTAGCAATGCTAGAGCAATTCTGAATGAAGCGCTGATAATACATGACCATGCCCAAAAAGGACTTTATTTTTCTTGGGGATGGGGTCACGCCATCTTCATGCATTAGTGCTTGTTCAGTCATGGCAGCAATTGCTTGTACTTTCTCTGGATCAGTCGCTACTCCACTCTCGTCAACGACATGGCCCAGAAACTTCACACTGCGCTGAAGAAAATGGCACTTTTTGGGCGCAAGCTTTAATCCGTGCGCACTCAGCCTGCTGAACACTACATTGAGCCGCTTCAGTGCCTCACCTTCGTTCGGTGCGAAAACCAAGAGGTCATCTAAATAACACAACAGAGTCAAAAAATTCTGGTCGCCAAAGATGTTTGTCATGAGGCGCATAAAGCTGGCTGGCCCATTACATAGCCCCTGAGGCATGGGATTGAACTCATGCAGCCCCATGGGCGTGGTAAAGGCAGTCAGTTTCTTATCCTCTTCACACATGGGGATATTGTAATATCCTGATGTTAAGTCCATGGTGCTGAAGAATGCACTCCCCCCAAGAGCAGCCAGGCAATCCGCCTGATGAGGCAATGGGTGGGCATCTTTGATAGTCCTGGAATTCAGCCATCTGTAATCCACACAAACCCTCAGATCACCGTTCTTCTTCCATACGAGTACCAGGGGTGACGCCCACTCACTGGAAGACTTACGGATGATTTCTTTTTCCTCCATCTCAGACAGCACCTGTCTCAGCTTTTGGTAATGACCAGGTGGGACACGTCGATACGGGAGTCTGAATGGCCGAGGATCAGTCAGGTGGATCCGATGAAGAAAACCGGTGGCCTCACCGCAGTCCAACTTGTTCCTAGAAAATAGGCTCTCATATTTCCGTATCAAGTCGAACAACTGGCCTTTCCAATAATCTGTAACATCACATGAATCAATGTCGAGGTCACTCAATCCGATTCGATTCAGAGCATCACTGAAATCAGGGGTAGAGGAGGATGAGTCAGCATCATGTAGGCTCTGGCTGTTCACCAGAAGGTCATTTGGGGGGGGTTTGGAAGTGGGTACATCCAGGTCTTCCAACGCAACACACGGGAACACATCAGTTAACTTAGTGTTTCGCTTCAATGTAATTTGTTTGTCACTTGGATTGATCACTTTAATAGGTACCCATCTGTCCCCTGACATTGTAGTGACAGCCCTCCCCACCATGATACCCTTCTTGTGTGTGTTGGAACTTGGAGCGTCAACGAGAATAGCGCTCCCTGCTGAAACAGGTGAGTTGGCTGGGAGCCTACCCCACACAAGGTGTTCATGATGTGGCAGCAGTGTTACGGCTTGTGTCAGCTTGGCTGTACCTATCATGTCAGGAATCACATTCCCCCTCCATCTGTTAATTCCAGATAACATGTTAAGAAAATGTTCAACCCCTGGGTCATTCGTTGATTCAGGCTTCTCAATCACTTTCCAGTAACTGGAGTTTTGTTTGAGGTGATGAATCAAGTGCTTTATCACGTTGGAGCCCAGGATCATTTCGTCACACTGACCTGGCACGACCAGTGTGGGAACACTCACATCCTGTCCATACACAGTCATCTCCAGCTGATAAATGCACTTCGGCTTCACTTGAACCCCACCACACCCCACCAGTACCATGCCTGTGTCTGCAGTAATGCTCTCAGCACATAAGCCCACACTACGTAGTTTCTGTTCGGCCTCTTCATTCATTGTGCAGGCCATGAACCCACTGTCAATTAATGCATGCAACAAAACTTTGTTCTTCACTGAGACGTCAGTATAAAAGAGACTATCGGAATTTGCTAATTTGTGCACATTTTGATAAACAATCTTATTTCCAGCAGGAGCACACTTGCATTTTTCTTCATAAGTAGATTGCACATCATCTTCAAAACTGAGGGACTGACTAAATGCACCCACATCGTCCCCTCCCACATGTGGGTGGCCTAGTTTCCCTGAACAGGCGCAGTGGTATTGGGCATTGCTGTCCTGCGCTTGGAGCAGTCCTTTTTTGATGTCCAGTTTCAAAGCAAGCAAGGCATCGCTTTTCTCTCATGCAGTGCGATCTTGTAGAGTGGGTGCTGTCGCCACAGACGCGGCAGGGAGTGACTCGAACCCACTGGGCTGGTTGCGCAACACCCGGTGCTGTGGCCTGGTTTGTCTTCTCCAGCACCCTCTCCAGCATACACAGGACACGCTCAAACGCACCCCCCTCCGCACTGGAGGACTCGTTGAATCTGGACGGGCTAGACGCACTAGGCTCACGAACGCTCACTTCCTCCTTAACGTCTGGCATGAAGTAAGCGACAGCCGCAGTCACCTTAGATGGTTTAACTTCCACTGGCTTCCTCTTGGACAGGAACTCCCTCTGATACTCATCGATCGCTTCCTGCACCTCTGTCAAAGACCACTTGCTCATAGGTTTACTCTTAAATACACTGGACAGCTCAGGATCATTGCAGTTCCTAATAAACATCATGGATATTTCAGCATTCATGTTCTCCAATTTCCTGCCTTGCTTTTTCAGGAGACGATCTGCCTGCTCTGCTGCTGTATTCAAGCGCACCCAATAATCCACTGGATTCTCACCCACACTGGGCTGAGTGGCATAAAAATCAGCCAACGGTAAGCATGATGCAGGGGACTCACTGAAATACTTCCGCAGGATATCATAGATCATGTCTGGCTGGACTGCATGGTCTGGGGTTAAGCTACTCCTTATTCCCACTTTAACTATTTTCTTGGCCTTTCCCATCAGATGACTCAGGATCTCATCAACTTGATCTGAAGTGGGGAATTTCTTTTTGCGTAAATACATTTCCATCAGCTCTATCCATTCCTGTACTGAGCATTTATCAGACCCCTCCCCTCTGAACACAGCAGGCTCACGAACATCTGACTTGGATACCACATTGACATTGGTGAGATCAAAAGTGCCACTGATGTTACTAGATCGTTCATGCCTGTCTGGCGCCATTGGAGAGACTGGGTCACATGACTGTGTGACAGGCTGAGTAGAAGGTAACAGCCGACTGGCTATGGAATCTCCAATTCGATTCCCTAATTCAGTAATTAGATCACGCAGCTCAGCTGAGGGGTCATTGCTACCAGGAGGAAACATGGGCGTGGAGGATGCGGGCCCTACCTCATATGCCTGTGCTGGTAAATCCCCCTCCCCATCACTGATATGTGGCTGTGGTGTCTGTACAACATAAGTAGCCCCCACTGGGTGTGTATGCATAGTACCACCCTCTCCCACCATGTCAGTGAAAGTTAACTGTTTAACTCCCCCACCCCTCAACAAAAAAGGACCCCTGCCTCTACCTGCCCCAGCTACAGGGGTGTGAGAATAAAGGCTATGAGACATATCACCATCCATTACTAAAAACTAGCTTAATTAATGGTAATAAACACAAAATAGAAATTTCAAAACAGGCTACTCTGATATAACACACATAAAATAAAATTCAAAGCCAAATAATACTGAATGAGCTTCTGTCAAAAACCTTAAGTAACTGAAGGATGCGTTGTGTTGATGAAGACTGGACTCTCCTTGCGAACCTCCACTCAGCAGGCAGCTGGACCCCGGAGATCAGCTGTGGCTGATCAGAAGAATCCTTGAAAGGTCACGGCACCAGTTTATGTAACGGACTCGAACTAGTCAGCTACATTAAAATAACAAAATAAAATAAATCTTGGCCGATGCAGAGAAGTAGACGTCAGGCAGGGTCTCGATCAGTCAGTAGTCTGTTTATTTCTGAAACAGATTGGGGCAGACAATTTACACATGACACGGGAATGGGGACAAGTGCTGGCATTCCCCTTCCCAGGCTTCCAGCGTGTGAGAAACATAGCTTACAGCTACGTGGACTACATAACTTTAGATCGTATAGTTACAGTATACCACAAGCAAAGAAAAAGTTTAGCACCAAATACATACAGCATTACATGACAGAGTTACATGACTGATCGTTTTTTCTATTTTTTACAACAGTACATTTAACATTTTAACATACCTGAAACAGATTGGGGCAGACAATTTACACATGACACGGGAATGGGGACAAGTGCTGGCATTCCTACAGAACAATGGACTCGTTAGCGCCTACTTAACTAGCCATCAATTATCGGTATTTATGACGCTACTTTGAATATTTTACATCGGTATTGCAAACGAAAATGTAACAGAAAATCTTACAATCAAAATTAGTACAATAACTTAAAGAAAACTACAGTAAATCAATCACATTAATCAATTTCGTTCCCTGAGGAATTACACACAACTTACCCCTTCCCAGGCTTCCAGAGTGTGAGGAAGTTCCCAGATGTGTCACACTAATTATCGCCCCACCAGAAACACTTGACATATTTACAACACGGACATTTTGGGAAGTTCATTACTGCAGGAACATATTTATTTTTAAGACTACTACATAGTGTTTCCAGGAATTAGTCTTACCCCAGGGGCCCGCTAGCTTATTTTAATGAATGTATTTTTCTGTTTTTATTTCTAGTTTCACTCGGGATTTTCAACGAGCTTCGAGCCACAGTTGTAAGGTACTGTAAGCTGTCTTAAGAAGACTGAAATAAAGTGAGCAGGACGCTCGGTTTCCTGGCTCGTGAAAAACGAGTTTGGCTTGCTGTTAATCTGCGTTGACATACTTAGTGTATATAACATGTAGTGATAACAGTACAGTGAAAAGCCAGGTCAGCAGTTGGTGAAGATAAGGTCCACGACACAGCGATGGATAACACTCAAGAGAAGAGGGCAGAAGAAAAGGCGAACTCTGAAGCCAAATCATTATACAACACTAGCTCCAGCTCCAAACGTTCTAGCTCCAAGTTATCCTCAAAGTCCAAAGTAATGGAAGCAGCCATCATGGCACGAGCCTCTGCTGAAGCTGCGAATGCTAGAGCCTTGTACAGTAAGAAACAATTAGAAATTAAACAAGCAAAGCTAGAACAAGCGGAGCGACAAGCGAAGCTAGAACAAGAACAAGCAAAGCAACAAGCAAAGCTGGAGCTGGATCGGGGGATGCTGGAGATAGAAAAGGAAACAGCGGCCGCCACAGCAAAAGCAGAAGTTCTAGAAGCTGCTGCAGCTGCCGAGCTGGACGAAGGAGAGAGTGTAAGGAGCGCAATTCCATCACAAGTTGCCAGACAGAGAACTATGGAGAGTGTGCACCACCAAATCCAGCTAAAGTCACAGGCGCGACCAGCTGAAGAAGAAACACCTCAAGTCGAACCTGCACAAAGGGCGCAATCATTCACTCCGAGGAAACCCGAACAAGCTCTCTCTCCACCAGCATTCAAGAAAATGTACGTAAAAAGTGAATCCATCGACATACCGAGAGACTATGTCAGGCCAAACAGTTACCATGCTTCCCACAATGGTGACCCACCTATGGCAGACTTTGCTAGGTTCCTCGCGCGCAGAGAGCTAATTACAACTGGACTCTTTAAGTTTGACGACACCCCCGAAAACTTTAGAGCATGGCAGTCATCAGTCATGAATGCAATTGAAGACATTGGTCTCTCATATAGCCAGGAGTTAGATCTCTTAGTCAAGTGGCTTGGTAAAGAGTCCTCAGAGCACATCAAAACAATCAGAGCTGTCTATGCCACTAACCCCAAAGCTGCTCTCCAATTGTCATGGGACAGGTTAAAAGAATGTTACGCTACGCCAGAAGTAGTAGAAAACGCCTTGTTCAAAAAATTAGATAACTTCCCTCCAGGGAACTTGGAGATTTACTCTTAGAGCTGTGGGTCGCTAAAGATGAAGCTTATCTCCCAGGCCTCGCCTACCTCGACACACCCCGTGGGGTTAAGCCCATAGTTGAAAAGTTGCCTCCAAATTTACAATATAAATGGCTGCACGCGGGCTCAAAATACAAACAAGAATATGATGTAACCTTCCCTCCCTTGTCATATTTTGTAAAGTTTGTCCAAGACGAGGCTAAGGCAAGAAATGACCCAAGTTTTACGACGTGCAGCAGCCAACCCTTCAGCAAAGGTGAGAGACCACCATTCAAACAAACTAGCTACAGAACGCCTCTAACTGTAAACAAAACAGAGGTTGACACAACTGATCCCGCTAGTACTAAAGAGGACGATTTAACACGCTACTGTCCAGTCTATAAGAAAATGCATCCTCTAGCCAAATGTAGAGCTTGTCAGAATAAACCGCTACAAGAGAGGCGAAGCATACTCAAAGAACACAAACGATGTTTTCGCTGCTGCTCTCCCACGCACGCAATAAAGAACTGTGACGTAAAACTCAAGTGCGAGGAGTGCCAAAGTGAGAGACATTGCTCTGCCATGCATCCTGATTCAAGTCAGCAGCCCCAGCCAGGAAACACACCTGAACCAGAGCCTCAGCCCCGAGACAACACACCACCTGAGGTAACGTCACGGTGCACTGAGATCTGCGGCGAAGGTAATCCCCTACCTTCTTGCTCAAAGGTCTGTCTAGTTCGAGTTTTCCCTGAAGGCCAACCAGAACACTCCGTTAAGATGTATGCAATCCTTGACGATCAGAGTAATAAATTGCTGGCCCGTCCTGAATTCTTCGAGCTGTTTGGGATCAAGGGTAGCCCTCTGACATACCGCATGAGAACATGTGCTGGTTTAACTGAAATGCTTGGCAGGGAAGCAGCGGGGTTCCAAATCGAGCCAGTAGGCGGAGGCCCACGCTAAGACCTCCCTCCTCTCCTTGAATGCGACGAGATAATGTTCGGTAGAGATGAAATACCTACGCCCGAAGTCACTCTTGCTAACGCCCACTTAAAACACTTTACTCCTCTCATTCCCAAGTACGACCCAGATGCTCAGACGGCAATTTTACTGGGCAGAGACATCCTACGAGTCCACAAGGTAAGGCAACATGTCAACGGACCCCACAATGCTCCCTTTGCTCAACGCCTGGACCTAGGCTGGGTAATTGTGGGAGAGGTGTGCCTTAATGCTCACAAGCCAACCGTCAACGTCTATAAAACGTACATGCTCTCCAACGGACGCCCATCTTTCTTCACTCCTTGTCCTAACAGCATCTATACCAAAGAGAAACCATGCTATGGTGGGGAGCACAAGGACGGCCTCTCCAAACGCAGCTCAAAACCCAACGCAGCGGAAGAAAGGCTTGGGGACAAAGTTTTTGAGTGCACAGAGAACGATAACGAGGGCGCCGCATCTTTCGAAGATGAGACCTTCATAAAGATAATGGAGAAGGAAGTCCACCAGGATGGAAATAACAACTGGATCGCTCCTCTGCTATTCAAGTTTCCTCGCTTGCCGCTCCCAAATAACAGGAACCAAGCATTGTCTAGACTCAGCTCACTAAGACGCAATTTAACAAAAAACCCTCAAATGAAAGAACAGTTCTCAGAGTTTATGGACAAGCTGTTTGAGAACAATCACGCAGAGATCGCTCCACCCATCACCGATAACACTGAATGCTGGTACCTGCCCATTTTTGGGGTATATCATCCCCGGAAGAATGGTCAGATACGGGTCGTCTTTGATTCAAGTGTCGAGCAATTTGGTGTGTCACTCAACTCAGTACTGTAAACAGGTCCAGTTCTTAATAATACCCTCCTCGGCGTGCTGATTCGGTTTAGGAAGGAGCTCATCGCAGTCACTGCTGATATCCAGCAAATGTTCTATGGGTTCCTAGTCAGGCCAGACCATAGAGGCTATTTGAGGTTCCTGTGGCACAAGGAAAACGACTTGTCAAGAGGTGCAGGAGTACCGCATGCGGGTGCACGTTTTTGGAAACAGCCCGTCGCCAGCGGTAGCTATCTATTGCCTACACAGGGCTATCCAGAAAGGCGAGCCAAAGTTTGGAGCAGACACGAGACACTTTGTTGAGAGACACTTTTATGTAGATGATGGGCTGATTTCTCTCCCCACTGAATCTGCAGCCGTAGACTTGCTCAAGCGCACATGTGCATCCTTGGCCGAGTCCAATCTCAAGCTCCACAAAATCGCCTCGAATAGTGTCTCAGTCATGCAAGCCTTCAAGCCAGAAGACCTGGCCACCGGTATCAAAGACTTGAGTCTCGGCGATGACACTCTACCAGCTCAGAGAAGTCTAGGCCTGTGCTGGGACATAAACATTGACTCTTTCACATTAAAGGTTGCCGTCGATGACAAATCCTACACCCGCCGTGGGGTTCTGTCAACAATTAACAGCATCTTCGACCCCTTGGGACTAGCGTCACCAGTGACAATCAAAAGCAGACTCTTGTTACGTGAACTGTCGAATGGTGTCCAAGGTTGGGATGCTCCTCTTCCTCAGGACAAAATGGACACATGGGAAACATGGAAAATGTCCCTCCAAGATCTTAGCAGTCTTAAAGTGCCACGCTGCTACGTACCAGCTTCCCTCTCTAAGTCCACTTACACAGAACTGTGTATCTTCTCCGACCCTTCAAGCTGGGCTATTGCGGCAGTAGCATACTTGAAGACAGTCAATGCAGAAGGACAATGCGAAGTCGGATTTGTGCTTGGGAAAGCAAAACTTTCACCACAACCAGAGCCCACGATACTTCGCCTTGAACTTTGTGGAGCAGTTCTAGCGGTTGAGATGGCGGAGCTCATTCTGGACGAACTTGATCACAAACCAAATGCTGTCAAATTCTACTGTGATAGCAAGATGGTTCTTGGGTACATCTGCAATGACTCAAAGCGCTTCTATGTTTATGTACATAACCGCGTTCATCGTATACGTCAGTCCACATCCCCTGAACAGTGGCACTACGTCACATCAGAGCAAAACCCAGCTGATCTAGCCACCAGGTCAGTACCTGCATCACAGCTCATGGACACTGTGATTTAAGGGACCAGACTTCCTTTACAAAGCACCTGAATCCAGGACACCTGAATCCTTTGAGTTGATCGAGCCTGAGGTAGACTCTGAAATCAGAAAAGTCGCTACCTTTTCTACTCACATTCAGAAGAACGGGCTCTCACCAGAATGCTTCCAGCGCTTTTCAAGTTGGAATTCATTAGTACGTGCCATTGCATTCCTAATTCACCAAGCTCGTTCTCACTCATCAAGCAACCTGTCAGATCATTCATGCAGGGGCTGGCATCGATGTAGTAAGCCACGCACTCCAGAGGAGCTGGATGCTGCCAGTAACCTCATCCTCCAGTCTGTTCAAAAGGACGCTTTTCCCGACGAGTATGCTGCTCTCCACGCCAACCAAACCGTCCGCAGTTCAAGTCCCATCGTGGCTCTTGATCCCTATATGAATGAAAGCCTCATTAAGGTTGGAGGCCGCCTCAAACATGCTTCATTGAACACAGCATCTGAGAATCCAACCATTCTCCCAAACAAGCATCACGTAACTCAACTGCTTGTCCGTCACTATCATGCCAAAGTTGTGCATCAAGGAAGGCAGTTCACGGAAAGCGCAATTAGGCAAGCCGGACTGTGGACTGTACGTTGCAAAAGACTGGTCTCGTCCATTATCCACCATTGTGTAACGTGCAGGAGACTGAGGGGAAAACTAGAGACTCAGAAAATGGCAGATCTTCCACCTGAGAGACTCAAAACATGCCCTCCATTTTCATATGTCGGGTTGTAGTTAAGAAGAAGTGGTGGCATTAGTAATGCCAGGCGGGGAGTGTTCTGCCCTCAGTAGTGTGTGTTTTATAGAGTTAAGAATAATTTATAAGTTCATATTAAATATCATAATTCATTTGTAGTCATTGTGTGTTAAAAGTAATTTCTGTACAGTTGGTAGCAATTATTTGTATTTTATATTGAAAGCGCAGCCAGTTGCAGCTAGGATTTATGGGTAGAAGAAACGGACTTCGGTAGAGAGAAAAAAAACGCAGAAGTGCATAGCCTGCCCGCGAATATCTGAAACGTTCCTCCTGTGTGTTAAACCCCTTTTTTACACCTCCGAAAGCAATGGCTGTAAGTTAATACATGTTATGTTGGTTTTATAAGTTGTTAAATGTGAACTTGAGATCGTTTTTTAGAATATATCGTTCCAGCAATTAGTCCTATCCCAGGGCCCCGCTAGCTTGTTTTATGTATTGAGTGTATTGTGTTTCCAGGAATTAGTCTTACCCCAGGGGCCCGCTAGCTTATTTTAATGAATGTATTTTTCTGTTTTTATTTCTAGTTTCACTCGGGCTTTTCAACGAGCTTCGAGCCACAGTTGTAAGGTACTGTAAGCTGTCTTAAGAAGAAAAAGTGAACGGTTTAGTTCGGTAAAGTGGGCAGGACGCTCGGTTTCCTGGCTCGTGAAAAACGAGTTTGGCTTGCTGTTAACCTGCGTTGACATACTCAGTGTATATAACACGTTGTAGAAGTGTGTGCTCAAATGACGAGGCTGAGTTTAGTCATACACCAGCTTTATTTGACAGAACACAGCTTCTAGCATTCTCAAGGCAGGAAAGAGAAAGAATCATATCTCAACACCCTTTTATACGTTTCCAGCATCAGAATTCAAGTCACATGGTGTCTTCAGTAAACATACAGTTACAAAGCATCCCTTTGAAGCTTCACCATTGTCTCTCATTTCCTGATGAACCGGAAATCTCTCCGGGGCATCTTCTGTGGGACAAAGAAACAAATCTCACACTTCCTTGTTATCTCCTGCAGATTCGAGTCCTCAGTCCTTGCAGACGTGACACCCCACAATACACATGCAGTCCTGTCTCTGTGGCAGCGTGAGCCCACAATGTGTGTCGGCCACACTACCCCCCCCCCCCCCCCAAACGTCTAGTAAGGCAAAACCTGCATGGCATAACAAAAAAAGGGAAAAACACAAAGCACTCCATACATCGCTAATCAATCCACCAACTGCCTAGGTTTTAACCTTCTGCCGAATCTGCTGCAACCTGGCTTGGCTGCCCCTGCAACATCTCTCTGCACCTGTGGATTAAAGCTGTTAGCACCTTTCTGTGAAGATTTTGGAGAATGTCCTCTCGGCGGCCTGCCACGGCGGGGGGGCCTCGCGAGCTGCACCTCCTCGTCAGCCAGAACAAAAGCGGGTTTGAGCCTGTTTATGCAAATCAGCTCCCTTCTGCCCCCTAAATCTAGCAGAAAATGCTTCTGCCCGGTCTCCAGCACTCGAAACGGTCCGTCGTAAAACGGCCGCAAACTTGGACGCTGAGCGTCATGTTTAACAAAAACAAACTCTGCATTTTTTAAAGCCTTGGGCACAAAAACGTGTGGTAAACTGTGACGGACCGGGCCAGGGAGCGTGTTTGCTCCTGAGTCGCTCTGCCACGGCTGAGCAGGGGGGCCATTAGGTGCGGGATTATCGGGAAGAAATTCCCCGGGCAAACGGAGCGGTTGTGCAAAAAACTAATTCAGCCAGGGAAGCGTGCAAATCTCCCTTAGGTGCAGAACACAACCCCAATAAAACCCATGGAAGTTTGTCTACCCCATTTGTATCCGTTAGCGACGCTCTGAGGGCTGCTTTCAATGACCTGTGAAAGCGTTCGCATAAACCATTAGCCTGGGGGTTATACGCGGTGGTGCGATGAATCTTCACCCCCAAGCTGCGGGCCATCGATGACCATAGCTCGGAAATAAATTGGGGACCCCTGTCGGACGTTATGTCCGACGGTACACCAAAACGCGCAACCCACACTGCTAAAAATGCTCGCGCAACCTCTTCCGCTTTGGTTGATGTCAGAGGAATCGCCTCTGGCCAGCGCGTGGTGCGATCCACCATCGTCAAAAGATGTGTGTGCCCGTGTGATAACGGAAGCGGGCCGACCAGGTCAATATGCACATGATCAAAACGTTTAGCGGGGATGTGGAAAGGTTCTAACGGGGCCTTAGTGTGTCTGTGTATTTTGGCTCGCTGACACGCTACGCAGGCTGCTGCCCATTCCTTGACCTGTTTGCGCAACCCGGGCCAAACAAATTTCTCCCCCACCAATTTGATCGATGCGCGCACCCCCGGGTGCGCGAGAGAATGGACCAAGTCAAAAACACGGCGACGCCATGCGGCTGGCACCACGGGGCGGGGCCGTCCCGTGGAGACATCGCAGATTAGCGGGGGCATACCGTCTTGTTGCACCCTGTGCTCCAGCCTTAACCCTGTTGGTCCAGACTGGAGCGCGCGCACGTCCGCGTCGTTAACCTGCTCCGCAGCCATGGCTGCATAATCTAACCCAACACAGACCGGGGTTGCGTGCGCTCCCGCGTTGCTGCCCGGGCCCGCGGCCATGGCTACAGAGTCTGCCCCTATGGGGCTTGGCGGTGCTACCGCACGCGAGAGGCAGTCTGCCACAACATTGTGTTTACCCGCGACATGCTGAATATCAGTAGTGAACTCCGATATTGCGGCTAGTTGCCTTTGTTGCCGGCCTGACCAGGGTTCTGAAATTTTGGCCATCGCAAAAGTTAGCGGTTTATGATCCACAAAAGCGGTGAAACGTCGCCCCTCTAACCAGAACTGAAAATGACGGATGGCCAAGTGTAGGGCCAAAAGCTCCCTGTCAAACGCACTGTATTTCCGTTCACTATCGCGCAAAGTCCTGCTGAAAAACGCGAGGGGTTGCCAGGTACCTGCCACGAACTGTTCAACTACCGCCCCCACCGCAACATCGGAAGCGTCAGTGGTGAGCGCCATGCGGGCCGTTGGAAGTGGGTGCGCTAACAAAACTGCGTTTGCCAGGGCTGATTTAACCTGGGCAAAAGCGCGCTCCCGCTCCGGAGACCATTCAACCTTATTTGCAGGCTTTTGTTTTTTTAACGCGGTGTACAATGGCTGCATGAGTCGTGCTGCGCTTGGGAGGAATCGGTTGTAAAAATTAACCATCCCTAGTGTAACGGGGAGAAACTTCTGCGTTGTGTTTTGTTTTTATATTAAAGGTGACGACCCAAACGTTCACTTGCTGCTGTTTATTTTCTGTTGACAACATGAAATACAGTGAGTCCTCCAAACAGCGTCACAGCTAGCACTCAGCAAAACTCTTCCATACAAATGTAAAACAGGCAGGAGAGATATACATATGTTTAAAATAGAAATAATAATTATGGCGCACCTGTTGACAACATGAAATACAGTGAGTCCTCCAAACAGCGTCACAGCTAGCACTCAGCAAAACTAGCATCCATGTCGTGACACAAAACATAAATAATACAGAATTAGACTTTAGTCAACAAAAAGAACCCAACAATAATACACATATATTGATTGTAAATGAAACCTGATAAAAGAGACTAATGGAAGACATATATTAACATAAATAATAACTGGATTGACCTTGGGCTAAAACGAATCAAACCTACCTCTTCCATACAAATGTAAAACAGGAAGGAGGAAGGGGGAATCCGGTCAGACAGGGGGAGCTAGAGGAGGGGCTTACTATCAGGATACTCACTGTCAGTGTATGCAACCAAATGTACACAGAGATCTTGTGCAATTATAATGGAAGTACTATAACCTGTTACACTAGAAACTCCTGAAGCGCCTTGACCGTTTGAGGTTGCGGAAAATCCGTTATGGCACGCACTTTATTTGGAAGGGGAACCGCTCCCTCTGCCGAAACGCGATGTCCCAAAAAATCAATCTGCGCCACCCCAAAATGGCACTTCACTGGGTTAACTATTAACCCGTGCTCTGCCAGCCTCTGGAAAACTGCTGTGAGGTGTTTTTCATGTTCGCCTTCAGACGCGCTAGCCACCAAAATATCGTCCAAATAAACGAACACGAAAGGAAGGTCGCGTAAAACTGCATCCATCATGCGTTGGAAAGTCTGCGCGGCCCCCTTGAGGCCAAAAGGCATGCGCAAGAACTCAAAAAGGCCGAAAGGAGTTATGACCGCTGTTTTGGGTACATCCTGCGCGCGCACTGGAACCTGGTGGTAGCCGCGCACCAAGTCTATTTTAGAAAAAATGCGCGCCCCCGCCAAATGAACAGAAAAATCCTGAATGTGCGGAATCGGGTAGCGGTCATGAGCTGAAACGTTGTTCAACCTGCGGAAATCGCCGCAAGGTCGCCACGAGCCGTCAGCCTTTGGGACCATGTGTAACGGCGAAGCCCAAGGGCTCTGGGAACGTCTAACAATGCCCAGTTTTTCCAGATTGGTGAACTCCTCGCGCGCGATGGCCAGTTTAGCTGGGTCCAAACGCCGAGCTTTTGCAAAAACAGGAGGACCGGTGGTTGTTATGAAATGTTCTACCCCATGTTTAGCCACCGTTGCCGAAAACGTGGGGACTGTGAGTGCTGGGAACTGAGCAAGCAAAGTGTGAAACTTACCACCCGCAGCTGAGACGCTGGCACATGCAGTCGGCGGGGCCACCCGAGCTGTGCAGGGAATAGAATGAAAGGACAGTGCATTAATCAGACGTCTATTAGCAAGGTCAACCAATAAACCATGTGAGCACAAAAAATCAGCCCCTAACATGTTGAAACTGACTGCTGCTACAATAAATGTCCACTCAAATGAACGGCCCTGTAAGAACAGAAGCATGGTCCTCTCACCAAACGTTTTAATCGTGGAGCCGTTTGCTGCTGACACTGACACCCAGGGGGCTTTAGAAGGCGACAGCCGTTCCGCGTAGGTGGGTGTGACGAAGCTCAGCTGAGAGCCCGTGTCCACGAGGAACTGTTTCCCCGAGCGTGCATCCAATTCAATTCAATTCAACTTTATTTATATAGCGCCATTTCACAACAACAGTCATCTCATAGCACTATCAACTGTAGGGGGGAACCCCCACAGTTGCAGAAAGACCCCAGCAATCAGGCGATCCCCTGTGAGCAAGCACTTGGCGACGGTGGAGAGGAAAAACTCCCTTTTAACAGGAAGAAACCTCCAGCAGAACCAGGCTCAGGGAGGGGCAGTCATCTGCTGCGACTGGCTGGGGGGTGAGGGGATAGAGAAGAAGAAAAGAACAGACATGTAGAGAGCAAACAGCACGATGGGGACTCAATCTATGGGAGAGAACAAACAGATGTTAATGACCAGCAAAAAAAAAATATTTCATAGAGAGTGAGGAAAGGAGTGAGGCCCAGTGCATTACTGGAGGTCCCCCGGCTGACTAAACCTATGAGCAGCATAACTAAGGGAGGGTTCAGAAACACATGATCCCTCCCTAATTGTAGGCTATATCAAAAAGGTAGGTTTTAGCCCTATTCTTAAAAACAGAGATCGAGTCTGACTCCCGAATCCAGATTGGCAGCTGATTCCACAGGAGAGGAGCTTGATAACTGAAGGCTCTGCCTCCCATTGTACTTTTGGAGATTCTAGGTATTACAAGTAATCCTGCATTTTGGGAGCGTAGTGCTCTGTTAGGATAATACGGTAGTATCAGATCTTTTAAATAAAAAGGAGCCTGTCACGCCGCGCCATTCATCAGCGGCGCCACCTGCTCACGCACCTGCTACTCGTCAGCGGCGAAGGATAAAAGCCGCCTCGCCCTGAGCGTCGGCCTGAAGCCGTAGACTTCATTTCCTTGTATGGACTTCTACCACATTCTCTTCAGCATCCTCATCTCCGGTAAGAAGTTCACTTACCTCATCTCTCCAGTCTGCTCCCCTGTGCACAGGTGGATTCCTCGGCGGCGGACAATCCCGTCCCTCGTCTCTCCTCGCTGCTGCACCGAGCCCTGCAGGTGGCTGTCTCCCGGGCTTCCATCCTTGAAGCGCCAGTCATCTGCCCAAACAAGTAAGCTTCTCTCCCTCGCCTATTCTCCTCCCGTGTTGGTGTGTGCTCATCACCCTGTGTCTGATTTCTCCCATAGGGTTGCCGGCTGAACGGTCTCCTGCCTCTGGGTCCGAAGCAGACGCCACCACCAACACATTAACATTCCGCAGACACGCACCCAAACATCCCTGTTGTTAATAAACAGTTTGAACTACTCTGAGCCTGTGTGTGTGCGTCTCCTGAGCCGAACGTTATGTCAGTACGGCTTCAGCAGAGCGGCTCGGCGGACGGCGGGCTCGCACACCGGTTTACCATCCTCGAGGCTCGGGTGGATCAGATTGTTTATCAGCAACAGGTGGTTCTTCATCAATTATTAGAGCTGACTAACCGATTGAACCGCTTGGACCCCCAACAGCCGTTCCTCCCGACTCACCAGGGTGGCGCGGCTCCTGCTGTTCCAGCGGCCGTCCAGCCGGCTCCAGTGGCACCGGTTCGGCTCACGCCGATTCCGACCCCCGCCCGCTTTAGCGGTAAGCTCGGCGGAGCGCGGGGGTTTATTATGCAGTGTGAGTCCGTGTTCCACCGTGTGCCCGGAGATTTTCCCTCGGATCACAGCCGAATTGGTTACATAGGGAATCTTCTGGAGGGGCGTGCGTTAACCTGGACCTACGCCGTAATGGCGAGGCCCAGTTATGCCACCCTCACCTATGACCAATTCGTGAGGCGCTTTCTGGAGGTCTTTGACCACTCACAAACCGAAACGGTCCAGGTCGATCGGCTTCTCGCTCTCCAGCAGGGAAGCCGGTCGGCAGCGGACCACTCGGTCGACTTCCGGGTAGCGGCGGAGGAATTGGGCTGGGAGGAACGCTCCCTCTGTGGCCTGTTCCTCCGCAGCCTCAATAGTGATCTGAGGGATGAACTGGCTGGTCGGGATATCCCTGGGACGCTAGCGGAGCTGACATCCTTAGCGATAAGTTTGGATAACAGGCTGCGCGAGCGCTCCTCGGGGCGGAGGTCTTCTTCTTCTCGCCCTCGTGGAGCCTCGCCGCACCTGTTCCAAGCTCGCCCCCTGGCGGCGCCGCCAGCATCGCGCCCCGAGGAGTCGGAGCCGATGGTGACGGGCTGGACTAAACTTTCCCCTGTGGAGAAACAACGCCGCCGTGAGTTGGGCCTCTGCATGTATTGCGGAGGCGACCAACACACCGTGGAGCGTTGTCCACGGAAAGCCAGTCGGTGGGGTCCGCGAGTCACTGTTGGAAGCCTCGCGGATGTCAATCGGTTAGGATCACCTTCTCAATTGAAGCTGCCCATCCGTTTCTGCCATAACCCTACTGGGCACCTCACCCACGCACTGGTGGATTCGGGCGCAGAAGGCAGCTTCATTTCACAAAGCCTGGCAACCCGATTGGGCATCCGCTGCCAGGCACTCAACACTCCCATCTCCCTAATCCACCTCTCCCGTGCCACCCTCGGGAGAGTGACACATCAAACTGTTCCCCTACCGGTCATCATCTCGGGAAACCACCGGGAGGAAATGACCTTTTACGTCCTTCCCAACTCTGTGTCGCCCGTCATCCTGGGGTATCCCTGGCTCCGCCTTCACAATCCGGTCCTGGATTGGAAATCAGCTGGGATCTCGGCATGGAGTACGTTCTGTATGGGCACCTGCCTTCAGTCCGCTGCCTGCTCTCCGTCCGCTCCTCCCCCTGCTACGGACGCTGCACCCCCGGACCTGTCTCTGGTGCCCCCAGAATTTCACGACCTGGGTATAGTGTTCAGCAAAGCGAAAGCTATGTCTCTTCCCCCTCATCGGCCCTATGACTGCGCCATCAACCTCCGCCAGGGGGCTCCCTTACCCTCTGGTCGCCTTTACAGCCTGTCTGCGCCGGAGAAGGAGACGATGAACGCCTACCTGAAGGAATCATTGAGTGCTGGGATTATCCGCCCATCATCGTCACCCGTGGGGGCAGGGTTCTTCTTCGTGGGGAAAAAGGATGGGTCCCTCCGCCCTTGTATCGACTACCGGGCCCTCAACAATATCACGGAGAGGGACCGTTACACCCTGCCTCTCATGGACACTGCCTTCCACTCCCTCCAGGGGGCGACCTGGTTCACCAAGCTGGACCTACGCAGCGCTTACCACCTCGTCCGGATCCGGGAGGGAGATGAGTGGAAAACGGCCTTCCGTACCCCGAACGGCCACTTTGAATATCTGGTGATGCCGTTCGGGTTGACCAACGCTCCTGCAGTCTTCCAGCGCCTCATTAATGACGTCCTCCGGGACTTCATTGGCCTTTTCGTGTTCGTCTACCTGGACGATATTCTCATCTTCTCCAAGTCCAGGGATGAGCACCAGGTCCACGTGAGGCGGGTCCTCCAAAGGCTGCTGGAGAATCGTCTGTACGTTAAGGCGGAAAAGTGTGAATTTTACGCCAGGAGCACATCCTTCCTGGGGTTCATCATCGCCCACGATAAGGTGCTCCCCGACCCAGAGAAGGTAAAGGCGGTGGTGGAATGGCCCACACCTGCATCTCGGAAACAGGTGCAGCAATTTGTTGGCTTCGCCAATTTCTACCGCCGCTTTGTCCCCAACTTCAGTGCCATCGTGGGACCACTGACCCGCCTCACGTCCCCGAAGGTCCCGTTCCGGTGGACCGAAGAGGTCGCTGCCGCCTTTGAGGCGCTGAAGGCGGAATTCTCCTCCTCCCGGGTCCTTCGCCAGGTCGACCCCGCGCTGCAGTGCATTGTAGAGGTAGACGCCTCGGACACGGGAGTGGGAGCAGTGCTGTCCCAGCGGTCACCGGACGATGGCGCCAAGCGACCGTGCGCTTTCTTCTCCCGGCGCTTGTCCCCGGCGGAGAGAAACTACGATGTGGGGGACAGAGAGCTCTTGGCCATCAAGCTCGCCCTGCAGGAGTGGCGCCACTGGTTGGAGGGGGCAAGCCTGCCGTTTGTGGTCCTCACGGACCACAGGAACCTGGAATACTTACGGTCTGCCAAGCGCCTGAACGCCCGCCAGGCGCGCTGGTCTCTGTTCTTCGCCAGGTTCCAATTTTCCATCACCTTCAGGCCTGGCTCTAAGAACGTCCTGCCTGACGCCCTCTCCAGGCAGTTCGCCCCCGTGGAGTCGGAGGAGGCGCCCCACTCCATCCTGCCCAGGTCGTGCGTCGTGGGAGCCATCTCGTGGGACATTGAGAGCAAGATCCGGAAGGCACAGGAGGTGGAACCTGACCCTGGCGGCGGACCGGAGGGGAGGCTGTTCGTGCCATCCGCGGTCCGAGGAGAGGTCATCCACTGGCTCCACACCTCCAAGCTCACCTGTCACCCTGGCACCTCCCGGATGATAGATCTCCTCCAACGGTCCTTTTGGTGGCCAGGCCTGCGGAGGGATGCAGCCCGCTACGCCCGGGCTTGCCCAATCTGTGCCACCTGCAAGTCGGGAAATGCCCCTCCAGCGGGTCTGCTCCAGCCCCTGCCCGTCCCTGGCAGGCCCTGGTCGCACATCGCTCTGGATTTCGTCACCGGACTCCCCATCTCCAACTCCTATGACACCATCCTGACCATCGTGGACCGCTTCTCCAAGGCCGTGCACTTCGTCCCCCTGCGAGGCCTCCCTACTGCCCTGGAGACGGCGGACCTCCTCGTCCAACACGTGGTCAGGCTGCATGGGATTCCGGTGGACGTGGTCTCGGACCGGGGCCCCCAGTTTTCATCTGAGGTTTGGAGGTCTTTCTGCAACGCCATCGGAGCCAAGGTGAGCCTCTCCTCCGGCCATCACCCCCAATCCAACGGGCAGTGTGAGAGGACCAACCAGGAGCTGGAGGCTGCGCTCCGCTGTGTGTCCAGATCCAAACCCGCGTCCTGGAGCAACCATCTTGCCTGGGTTGAATATGCCCACAACACCGCTCGCTCTTCTGCTACAGGGATGTCCCCCTTCAAAGCGTCCCTGGGTTACGACCCCCCGCTGTTTCCGGAGCAGGAGAGTGAGGTAACTGTCCCGTCAGTTAGGGCCCATCTCAGGCAGTTCCGCTCCACCTGGGCTGCCGCGCGCCATGCGCTATTGCGCACAGCGGAGCGCAACAGGACTGTGGCGGACCGGCGTAGGAGACCTGCCCCGGCGTACAGAGTTGGGCAGCTTGTTTACATTTCCACCCAGGACGTCACTCTAAAAGGCGAGAGGAGAAAGCTGGCACAGCGCTTCATGGGTCCCTACCCCATCACCCGGATCATCAACCCGGTGGCTGTGCGCGTGGCTATTCCCCCCTCCCTCCGCATTCATCCTACTTTCCACGTGTCGAAGGTGAAACTGGCGGTTACTGACCCCCTTTGCCCTCCTCCTGCAGCGCAACCCGCGCCCCGGATGATTGGTGGCCATCCGGCCTGGTCCGCCTCCTCCATCCTGGACTCCCGGCGCCGGGGTCGTGGGTTGCAATACTTGGTGGACTGGGAGGGCTATGGGCCCGAGCATCGACAGTGGGTGCCCCCGTCGTTTGTGTTGGACCCATCGCTCATCGCGGACTTCCACCGAGCGCACCCGGATAAGCCATCGCCAGGAGGCGCTGCTAGAGGGGGGAGTACTGTCACGCCGCGCCATTCATCAGCGGCGCCACCTGCTCACGCACCTGCTACTCGTCAGCGGCGAAGGATAAAAGCCGCCTCGCCCTGAGCGTCGGCCTGAAGCCGTAGACTTCATTTCCTTGTATGGACTTCTACCACATTCTCTTCAGCATCCTCATCTCCGGTAAGAAGTTCACTTACCTCATCTCTCCAGTCTGCTCCCCTGTGCACAGGTGGATTCCTCGGCGGCGGACAATCCCGTCCCTCATCTCTCCTCGCTGCTGCACCGAGCCCTGCAGGTGGCTGTCTCCCGGGCTTCCATCCTTGAAGCGCCAGTCATCTGCCCAAACAAGTAAGCTTCTCTCCCTCGCCTATTCTCCTCCCGTGTTGGTGTGTGCTCATCACCCTGTGTCTGATTTCTCCCATAGGGTTGCCGGCTGAACGGTCTCCTGCCTCTGGGTCCGAAGCAGACGCCACCACCAACACATTAACATTCCGCAGACACGCACCCAAACATCCCTGTTGTTAATAAACAGTTTGAACTACTCTGAGCCTGTGTGTGTGCGTCTCCTGAGCCGAACGTTATGTCAGAGCCTGATTGTTTAGAGCTTTGTAAGTAAGAAGAAGAATTTTAAACTTAATTCTAAACTCTATGGGAAGCCAATGAAGGGAGGCCAGAACCGGAGAGATATGATCTCTCTTTCAAGTACCTGTTAAAACTCTTGCTGCAGCATTTTGGATCAGCTGAAGACTTTTTAAAGATGTTTTAGGACAGCCTGATAATAAAGAATTACAATAATCTAATCTCGAGCTAACAAAAGCATGGATCAGTTTCTCAGCATCACTCTGAGACAAGATGCTCCTAATCTTGGCAATATTACGCAAATGATAGAAGGCAGTCTTAGAAACAAATTTAATATGTGAATTGAAGGACAAATCCTGATCAAAAATAACTCCAAGGTTCCTCACAGAACTATTAACAGAAAGAGTAACCGCATCCAAACTGAAAGTTTGATTTGGAAAGGTATTTCTAAGGTTTTTTTGGACCAACAAGAATGACTTCAGTCTTATCTGAATTTAATAGCAGGAAATTACAAGTCATCCAAGCTTTGATTTCCTTAAGACAGGCTTCTAACTTGGCTAATTGATTAGTATCATCTGGCTTCATTGACAGGTATAATTGTGTGTCATCTGCATAACAGTGAAAATGTATACAGTGCTTTCTAATAATGTTGCCTAACGGAAGCATATATAAACTAAAAAGAGTAGGGCCTAGCACAGATCCCTGTGGAACTCCATGACTAAGCTTTGAGTTGAAAGAAAACTCATTATTTACATGAACAAACTGGAACCTATCAGATAAATAAGATCTAAACCATTGCAACGAAGTTCCATTAAGTCCAACATAGTGTTCTAATCTATCAAGTAGAATATTATGATCGATAGTATCAAAAGCTGCACTAAGGTCTAAAAGGACAAGTACAGAAACTAGTCCATTATCAGATGCAATGAGGAGGTCGTTAGTGACCTTCGCTAAGGCTGTTTCAGTACTATGATGGATTCTAAACCCAGATTGAAACTCTTCAAGTAAACCATTTCCCTGCAGGTGGTCAAATAATTGCGTAGCAACAACTCGTTCTAAGATTTTTGAAATGAAAGGGAGATTAGAGATTGGTCTATAGTTAGCTAAAGCTCCTGGATCTAGCGTTGGCTTTTTGAGTAAGGGTTTAATTACAGCCGTTTTAAAAGCCTGCGGTACATGGCCTAAAGTTAATGAAGAATTGATTATATGAAGAATAAAGCTACCAATAAGTGGGAAGACTTCTTTAAATAACCTGGTAGGAATAGGGTCTAAAAGACAAGTTGAAGGTTTGGATGAGGAAACTATTTTGTCTAACTCACAAAGGTCGATTGGAGTAAACTCATCAAGACAGATATCAATAGAAGGAGTTGTAGCAGTTACAGCATTTAAGTTAACTGTGGGACGAATCTGATTGATTTTATCTCTGATGGATGAAATTTTATTATTGAAAAAGTTCATAAAGTCCTGACTAGTAAGCTCTAAGGGAATGCTAGGATTGACAGAGTCCTGACTCTTTGTCAACCTGGCTACAGTACTGAAAAGAAACCTGGGATTATTCTTGTTCTCTTCTATTAATGCAGAGTAATAACTCGTTCTAGCTTTTCTAAGAGAATTTTTATAAATTAAAAGATGATTTCTCCAAGCTAAATAGATTTCATCTAAATTAGTAGAGCGCCATTTTCTTTCTAATTGACGAGTCTTCTGTTTTAAGGTACAAGTTTCTGTGTTGAACCAAGGAGTTAGAAATCTCTGATTAGACTTTTTCTTTTTTAAGGGGGCCACCAAGTCTAGAGTCTGATGCAGAGAAGCTGAAACACTATCCACCATGTTATCAATTACAGAAGGAGCAAGCTGTCTATAGCTTATTTCCGTTGTGTTGACACATGGCATAGAGGAAACAATCTGCATAAATTTGGAAACAGCATCATCTGAGAGGCATCTATTGTAATAATATTTTTCTTTAGGAGCCAAATAGTCAGAAATAGTAAAATCAAAGGTTAACAGACAATGGTCTGACAGTACAGGGTTAAGACACTACAAGATTTTCTATTTCTATGCCATATGTCAGAACAAGGTCCAATGTATGGTGGAGGTAATGAGTAGAATTTCCTACTTTCTGAGAAAACCCAATCGAACCTAATATTGAATTGAATGCCACATTAAGGCAGTCACTATCTACATCCACATGTATATTAAAGTCCCCTACTATAATTATTCTATCAGATTTCAGCACTAAATCAGCTAAGAAATTAGCAAATTCGGATAAAAATTCTGAGTAGGTTGATGGGGGACGATAAACTATGGCAAATAAAATTGGGTTTAACCTAAAATTGCTAAAGTGCCCAATACTGAGGACCAGGCCCTCAAAGGAATTATAACATGTTTTTTGCTTTACATTAACTAGTAATTTGGAATGGTAAATTGTTGCTACTCCTCCTCCACGACCAGAACTTCTGGGATTTTGACAGTTTAAATAACCAGAGGGAGTTGATTCATTTAAACCAACATAATCCTCTTGCCCTAACCAAGTCTCTGTAAGGGAAATTAAATCAATCTGATGATCAATTAACAAGTCATGGACTAACAGAGACTTGGGAGTTAGAGACCTAATATTTAATAAACCACATTTAATTTTTAAATTATGAGGAGGAACAGAGGCCAAATCATTCAATTTAGAGGCTTTATGTTTAATTTGAGTTTTACCAATATTTTGCTTTATCACTTTGGGATGCTTATACATTATATTTTTATTCACTTTGGAGGGAGCAGACAACGATTCTCTGATGGGGAAGACAGGGGCTAAGTTGAGGGGTGGCGGATGAAGAGGAGCTGCAGAGAGGCGTGTAAGACTGCGACTCTGCTTCCTGGTCCCAACTCTGAGTAGTCAGGGTTTTGGAAATTTGGATAAAAAAGATGCCAGATTGTTAGATAAATGAGAAGCACCATCCAAAGTGGGATGAATGCTGTCTCGTCTCATAAGACCAGGTTTTCCCCAAAAAGAGCTCCAATTGTCAATGTAGCCCACGTTATTTGCAGGACACCACACAGACAGCCAGCGGTTCAAGGATGACGAGCGGCATCCGTCAGGTAAAGCAGCCTGTTCTCGTTGCCGAGGGTCGCAGCTGCTACCGGCCCTCGGTCTTGGCGTTTCCCTGGCGCTTAAAGTTGCACGGTGGGACGCACCTGTGCGCTCTCTCTGCAAAACGGCGGTGGTAGAAGCACGAGCCGTTCTCCGCTCCGCGTCGTCTGGCTCCCGTTGCCGCCGCCGTTGGTGCGTCAACGGCGCCGCGGCCGCTGGACCTGCGCTGTCTCCGGCCGCCGTTCCCAGACTGGCCGCCGCGGACGAAACCGCGTTCCGCTTGTGGGCGTCGACCAACCTCTGCGCCTCCTTGCTCAACCCATGGTAGTCTCGCCTGGCCAATCGGGGCGACTCTGCCAGGGCCACTCTCACTGCTGGTGGTAGGGTTCGAAGGAAAAGGTGGGCGAAAATGAATTCGCCATCCTCAGAGGCTTTGAGCTGCAGCGTCTTCACCATCAGGTCCGCAGGTCTATCGTTTTCTGCCTCCGTCAGCGCCAGGAGCCCCTCTGCTCGTTGTTGGACTGAGGGGGTGAAATGGCTGATCAGTGCGTCCTTCAATGCGCTGTACTTGTCGCTGTCTGGTGGATGGTTAACCAGATCCTCCACTCTCTGGACCATGTCGCTGTCCAGCTTCGCTACCACGTGGTAGAATCTTGTGTCGGCGTTGGAGATTCTCCGGAGGTTGAACTGCGCCTCGACTGCGCTAAACCATGAGCGCGGGCTGTGCTGCCAGAAATCGGGCAGCCGGATCGTGGAGGCGGCCATCAGGCTGGCTTCCGCCGAGCCCTGCTCGGGAGAATTCTGTGTGCTCATTTTCCGTCGTAGGTCACCAGTGTAGAAGTGTGTGCTCAAATGACGAGGCTGAGTTTAGTCATAAACCAGCTTTATTTGACAGAACACAGCTTCTAGCATTCTCAAAGCAGGAAAGAGAAAGAATCATATCTCAACACCCTTTTATACGTTTCCAGCATCAGAATTCAAGTCACATGGTGTCTTCAGTAAACATACAGTTACAAAGCATCCCTTTGAAGCTTCACCATTGTCTCTCATTTCCTGATGAACCGGAAATCTCTCCGGGGCATCTTCTGTGGGACAAAGAGACAAATCTCACACTTCCTTGTTATCTCCTGCAGATTCGAGTCCTCAGTCCTTGAAGACGTGACACCCCACAATACACATGCAGTCCTGTCTCTGTGGCAGCGTGAGCCCACAATGTGTGTCGGCCACAACGTAGTGATAACAGTGCAAACACTATTGACTCTGTTCTCAACACCCCACAGACTGACTGTCTGGAGCCTCCTCTGAGTTATGCAATGATTTTATGAACTTTTTTATTGATAAGGTGGGCACCACCAGGGCTCTCATCTCACCTCCTGCCTCTGATCCCTCTGTCTCTGTCCCTTGTTCTGCTGTTTTGATCAGTTTGAACCTGTGACTCTGTCATTTTTAGAGGACCTGGTTGGCCACATTAAGCCCTCAGGGTCTCCCTGTGATGCTGTCCCTCCTAGACTTTTTAAAGAGATGCTTCCCAGTATAGGCCAGTCAATTCTCGCCATCTTGAACAGCAGCCTGTCATCTGGTGTGGTTCCTGCAAATTTTAAACATGCAGTAGTACAGCCCTTGATTGAGAAACCTGGTCTCGATCATACCATGTTGGCAAATTTTAGGCCTATTTCCAAGCTGCCATTTCTCTCAAAAATTTTAGAAAAAATTGTCTATATGCAGCTGAAATGTTTTCTGGATGAACACTGTATTTTGGAGGTTTTTCAATCTGGTTTCAAAGCTCTTCATAGCACAGAGACAGCCTTGTTAAGAGTTTTTAACAATATTCTCTTGGCATGTGATTCAGGTGAATATACTGTTCTTGTGCTGCTTGATTTAACTGCTGCCTTTGACACAGTGGACCATCATGTTTTAATTTCTCGTTTGCAGCACCTAGTGGACATTTGTGGCACTGCTCTTAACTGCTTTAGGTCCGATCTGTTAGACAGGAGTTTTAAAGTTAGCATCTCTGGGTTTGAATCCTCTTCTGCTCCTCTGCCTTACGGGGTCCCACAGGGGTCAATTCTATGGCCCATGCTTTTTTCTCTGTACATACTTCCACTGGGTTCCATTTTTTAAAAAAAACATGGTATCTCTTTCCACCTGTATGCTGATGACTGTCAGATTTATGTCCCTCTAAAACAAAAAGCTGCCTCATCAGTAAACTCACTCCTGGCATACATTGAAGACATCAAGTCTTGGATGGCCCTAAACTTCCTAAACTTTAATGGTAAGAAGACCGAAGTGATGGTGTTTGGACCTAGTCGCCCCTGTGAGTCCTCTCCTGTATACATGGGCCCCCTTACTCCTTATGTTAAATCCACAGCTAGAAACCTTGTTTTTTATCATGGACAATGATTTTAAATTAGACACGCAGATTCGTTCTGTGGTAAAATCCAGCTTCTTTCATCTAAGGCGTTTAGCAAAAGTAAAACCCATTCTCTCTAGACCACATTTGGAAACAGTAATTCATGCTTTTATTTCATCTCGGCTGGGTTACTGTAATGCACTTTACACCGGTGTCAGCCAGTCATCTCTTTCCCGTCTGCAGCTGGTTCTAAATGCCACTGCTCGTCTTTTAACAGATACACGTGGAAGAGATCACATCACACCCATCTTAGCTTCACTCCGCTGGCTGCCCGTGTATTTTAGAGTTCATTTTAAAATTCTTTTATTTGTTTTTAAATCCTTGAATGGTCTTGCTCCACCTTACCTCTCTGAGCTTCTGCATCCCTACGCTCCCACCCGGTCCCTTAGGTCAGCTGAACAGCTGCTTTTGGAGGTACCGAAGGCGAGGCGCAAGCTCAGAGGGGACAGAGCCTTTTCGATCATGGCCCCCAGGTTATTGAATGATTTACCCCTGGACATCAGACAAGCACCTTCACTGTCCATTTTTAAAACACGTCTTAAAACATATTTTTACTCCCTGGCCTTCAACCCAGTATGAGACATTGATTTTATTGAATGGAATGGATTTTTATTTACTGTGTATATAGAACACCTGGATCAAACATTGACTTATTTAAGGACTGGATGGAAAAAATGTATGCAAAACTAACTCATAAAGTTATGTTCATCTGTGGGGATTTCAATATAGATCTGATGAACTCAAAACAACATAGTTTGACAGAAGAATTTATCAACACAATGTACAGTATGGGCTTACATCCAACAATTACCGGACCTAGCAGAATCACGTCACACAGTGCTACACTAATAGATAACATATTCACAAACATTATGGAAAATATTATCAGGAGTGAGCTTTTATTGAATGATATCAGTGACCACCTGACAATTTTTGTTGTCTATCAATGTGATTATAGGAAGAAAAAGTATACCAAAAATATTAAATATAAAAGAATAAGAACCGAAGAATCTATGTATTTACTGACAAAGGAATTATTAATACAAGATTGGAAGATAGTTTATGATGAAAATGATATAAATAAAGCATATGATAAATTTTTACAAATATTTCAATCATTGTACAATAAAAACTGTCCTATAAAACAATACAGTGACAGACAACAAGGTTCCAAGGTTGTCATAGCCAGGAGCGGCACTGGGGTTAAGCTCCCAGTGCTCATAAAATGCTCCTTATGGCGTGCATCTCGAAAAGCCTCTGACAACTAAGTCCAACTCCTAGCCTGCCCGTGTGGTTTAGTCTCTAAGCCCAGCGGAACTGCTTTTACTAATAGGAGAAGGGGCGAGGGTGGATCTCTGGCGCCTTAAAACCAGATGCTTCGGGTTGATGGTGGCTCGTCAACCTGGAAAGGTAGCCCATCTAGGGGAAGGTAAACCCTGATATCAAACCTCTGCTGCCTTGCGGCATACCCGGTCACGGGAAAGGCTTCGGGAGTCAACCCTGAGGAAAAATCCGGAGTCGGAGCCCCTAAGGCAGTTCTCTTTTGTGCTCAACATCATTGTGGCAGCTCCTGCAACGGCGCTGGTGCCAAACTGTAGCAGCCCTGCTGTTCCTTTGGATTCATCAGTGACGTGGAGAGGGGGGACATGCTGCATGGGCAATATCTTGTCCTCCATATCTTCCTGCCCAGACTTGAATCCTACCAACGCCCAATGATGGAAGGTAGAACACCGGATCACTGGAGAGGACACTCCAGCTTCGCCTTTGGCGTAGACAAAACACGGGGAATGACAGTTACCGGTTATAAGCCACTGCTCAATTCGCGTAGAGCGCGGCGCCAGGGGTTGTTCCCGACGGTGGGAGGGATCATCAGATCTCACTGGACAGCTACTGCCCGCCTCAAGCTTGGCAGCCCCCAGCCAATAAGGTGTTGTCCCGCCACAGCTTGCTTTCCTCATTGGGTGCATGGGGATAAGGAGAAGTCCGAACAGCAGGCTGAGAACCTTCGCACCAGGCAAGACAATAAAACAAAAGAAACCAACTCTAAAACTGGGAACTTGGAACGTCCGCACTATGATGACAGGACTCGCTGCTAACCTCAAGGACATCAACGACACCAGGAAGACTGCCATCATCAATAATGAGCTGAAGAGACTGGGAGTGGATATCGCCACTCTCCCGGAAACACGGTTGGCTGACGCAGGCACACTGAGAGAGAAGGACTACACATTCTACTGGCAGGGAAAGAGCAGTGACAAATACAGGGAACATGGAGTGGGCTTCGCAGTGAAGAACACCTTGCTGAAGATGGTGGAACCGGGCAGCACTGGCTCTGCACGACTCCTCACCCTCCGCCTGAACACTACTCAAGGCCCAGTCACCCTCATCAGTGTGTATGCCCCAACACTGACAGCCACACCAGAGGCAAAAGACGAGTTCTACGAGAATCTCGAAACAACTGTCAGGATCATCCCCAACTCTGAACAACTCATTCTCCTTGGAGACTTCAATGCCAGAGTGGGTGCTGACCACGACTCCTGGCCCTCCTATCTTGGACCTTTTGGCGTGCGCAGAATGAACGACAACGGACAGCGGCTGCTCGAGTTCTGCACATATCACGATCTGTGCATCACAAACTCGTTCTTCAAGACCAAGCCCCAACACAAGGTTTCCTGGCAACATCCGCGCTCAAAGCACTGGCACCAGCTGGACTTGATCCTGACCAGGCGCACCTCACTGAAGAACGTGCTAATCACCCGTTTGTTCCAGAGTGCAGATTGCGACACAGACCATTCATTGGTGTGTTGCAAGGTCAAGCTGCAGCTGAAGAAATTCCATCGTGCTAGACAACCTGGAAAGGCACGGATTGACACCAGCAAGATGGCCCAACCAGAACTTGTTGAGCAGTTTGCCTCCACCTTTGAGAAGGAACTTGGTGTACCACAAGAAGGAGAATCAGCAAAGCAGAAGTGGGAAGAGCTGCGAAACACCATCCACCGCGCAGCCTTTGCTACCTTTGGGAGGAAGACCTCGAAGTCACAGGACTGGTTTGATGCCAAGTTGACCGAGATGACCCCAGTCATTGAAGAATTGTATTGCTTCTTTCCCTTATGTGCTTTTTCAGGGTATTCATGCTATATATAATATTTATTGTGGGGTAGTCTCTTATCTTTGGCACTTTGGGAATGTATGTATGGTTTCTATGAGAGTGTATGACTTCAAAAAAGATGGCTGCCACCGGAGTGAGGAGTGGTCTGATGGGACACTTTCTGCCAATATACTTATTCTTATTACTGTCTTTGTGTCTCTGTAACTGCAACAAGAAGGGTTTTCCGGCCAACTCAACTAAAGGTGAAGCTAAAAAGTTTTATTTATATGGATTTGGACATGGACATTTCACCCTGTACGCTATCTGGTCTGCAAAAGCCCTGAGAAAAAGCTCCCAAAACAAGGCAAACATGACGGGTAAGCAAATATCACAATATGGCAGAGGCTATACAGTTAAAGTACTGTTAGCACTGCTACTTCTGGCAGGGGATATTCACCTTAACCCGGGACCTGCCACTATTAAACAGCAGACCACTGGGTTAGCACAAACATCTGAGCTGGCGAATTGGTTGTTTCTATCTACGGCCCTTCATAGCGAGTCGGGTGAGTCGAATTGCACTGAACAGACTCACATGTCTGATCCTGCTGTAAACAGCTGCGCTACGTCCAAACTTTTGGAAACAGGAGCAGTTAAACAAATTGCAAATGAGGCGAGATCCAAAAACCGTGCTGTTCAAAAGCAAAAACAACATCTATTTTTCCAAACTGTTAATCATACACGAGTTCTTTGGGACACAAAGGCTAAACCAAAGGGGATCCTCGGCGGACATCTAAACATATGAAGCATAATCCCCAAAAGAGATGAGATTTCGGTGTTGCTGTCTGACTCAAATCTGGACTATCTTTGTCTCTCAGAAAGCTGGCTACACAGTAACATTGACACCAATATGATCGATATTGTGGGCTATCAGTGTTTTAGAAAAGACAGGCAGCCAGGGAGGGGAAGGGGTGTTTTAATTTACATCAAAGAGAAATTTAAATGTCAATTGGTTGATTTGAATACTTCACTCGAATGTTTAGCAGTTAATGTATGTCTCTCACCGGTAATGAATTTCAACATTGCAGTATTGTACAACCCACCCTCACACAATTCTTCTTTTTATAATGAATTAAATGATCTGGTTAAACAACTTGAGAGGAGCAGAGAAACCATATTTTATGGTGATTTCAATATCAACTGGTCTGATAATAAGGAAAAACAGAAACTGAAAAGCCTCATGACTAAATTTAATTACAAACAAATGATCAAAGGACCCACCAGGATAACCAAACAATCGAGAACACTTATTGACATGGTATTCGCTAATAAACCAGAACGAATAACCAGAACCTATAATCTTGTAACTGGTCTCTCAGATCATAACATGGTTCTTGCTGTCAGAAAACTCACTAAAAAGCGACTACAGTATTTTGGAGGAGTTGATATTGACAAACCAAATTTTATTATTCCCAAATCAAAAAATGAGGAGTTTGAACATTACTTAGAGAATCAAAATTGGGAGCAGCTCATGTCAATAAACGAAGTAGATGATTGTTGTAATTTTATAACTGCAACAATTACTAAGTCCATAGAAAAATTTACAAAGCAAATTAAAAGTAGGCAACAGAAGATTAACCTACCATGGTTAAATAATGAAATAAGAAAACTTATGAAGAGGCGAGACTCTGCATTGAAAACATCATTAACCTCTAAACTGCAAAATGATCACCTTGTGTACAAAAGCTTAAGAAATAAAGTGGTACAAGAGCTGCGAAAATCAAAAGTATCTTATTACAATAAACTGATAGATCATGCAAAGGGTAACAGCAGTTCCCTATGGAGGCATTTAAATAACTTAACTAATAAAAAAAATGTTCAGAAGGGGGTAAAGGAACTTAGAATCAATGGCAAGACCATCAGTGACAAGGCTACATTGGCAAATGAATTTAATTCATATTTTGTGGGCTCTGTGGAAGACTTGACAAAAAACTTTGTGCCGCCAAATGTGCTCAACAACACAAATTAAATACTTCCAACAGATTCTTTTCACATCGATGAGGTAAATGAGGAGTTAATTGCTGGTATTGTTAAAACACTGTCAAACTCAAAAACTAATGATATCTACAACATGAGCACCTCCTTTCTCAAAACGCACAGCAAAATATTAATCAAACCACTGACTCATCTCATTAATCTCTCCATTAGGTCTAGTACATTTCCATCTGGCTGGAAAAAAAGCTGTCGTCATACCAGTTCATAAATCAGGCAGTAAAGACGATATATGCAATTACCGCCCAATCTCTATTTTACCAGTCCTGTCTAAGGTTCTTGAAAAAGTTGTAGCTACACAGCTGATAGACTACTTACAAGACAGTCAACTTCTTCATCCACATCAATTTGGTTTTAGACCAGGATACTCAACAGAAACAGCAAATTGTTGCCTTATTGAAAATGTCAAACAGTTCTTGGACAGGGGTAATGTGGTAGGAGCTGTTTTTCTAGATCTCAAAAAGGCTTTCGATACTGTAAACCACAGTTTGCTTTTATCCAAAATGGTATCTTTTAACTTCTCTCCAGACACATCAGACTGGTTTGCATCTTTTCTCCAGAATAGAGAACAGTGTGTAAAAGTTCACCAGGATAAATCCTCACTTTTAAATAACCGTATGGGTGTCCCACAAGGGTCCATTCTTGGTCCTTTACTTTTCAGCATTTTTATTAATGACTTGCCGCTACACTGCTCTGCTGCAACATGCCAACTTTATGCAGATGATGCAGTTATTTACACAGCTGCCAAGACTCCAGCACAAGCTGCAGATGTACTGTCTACAAGTATGATTGATGTCTAAGAGTGGCTCCTCCAGAACCATCTATTGCTGAACCTTCAGAAAACAGTTTCAATGTGCTTTTCAATCAAAAAATATAACCTGCAATGTTTTAAAGTTAATATACATGATCATGACATCAGTTTAGTTACAGAATTCAAATACCTTGGCGTTGTATTAGATCCTCAACTCAAATTTAATCTTCATATAAAGAAAATTTCAAAAACAGTAAAAAAAAATCGGAACTGCTTTAAATTAATTAGATATTACATACCTTACGAACCTGCTGTACTGTATATGCATTCTATGGTTTTTTTCTCATATATCATACTGTTTGACAGTCTGGGCTCAAGCAGCCCCTTCCACAATAAGACATATAGGTTCATTATTTAATCAAACCCTAAAAATCTTGGACAAAAAGCCCATTAGGTGGCATCACTGTAATATTTTAAAAAAATACAACCTATTGAGTTTTGAGAGTTTCATTGACCTCTGTTTACTGAAATTAACTTTCAAATGTTTCCATAAATCAGCACCTGAGCCACTTGCTGGTTTCATCCAAAGACAGGACAGCAGCAGAGCCACCAGGAGTTCTGTTAACAATAACTGTAAAATATTCCACCGCAGAACCACATTTGGACAAACAGCTTTCTCTATAAAGGGCAGTCACATCTGGAACACAATGCCAAATGAAATTAAAATAATAACGGACTTTAAAACATTCACTAAAAAGGTTAAAAACTTGCTGAAAAATAAACAAGAATGTACCCATGTATGAAATGATTGTCTGCAGGGTGAGAGTGAATGAAGGGAAGGAATGAATGTGTTTGTTTATAGTGAGTGACGAAGGGAGGGAGGCCTGAAATAGGCAAATGTGTGTCAGGTTGTTATATTTGTGTATTTATAATATTTATAATATTCATAATTGTGTATTTATAATGTATTTATGTTTTTTGCATTGATGTATGTGGTTATTGTGTATTCCTTTTCTTTCCTTTTTTTTTTTTTTTTTTTTTTTTAACTTGTTTCTCCTTTCAAAAGCCCATCCAGGGACAAGAGTTGCAAATTAGCTAATAGCTATACACTGTGCAACACATCAGATTGATTGTCATTGATTAATTGTCTATGTTTATTGCACTGTCCCTGTCAAATAAACAAATCTATCTATCTATCCAAGCGCTCAGCACTAGCTGAGTACAAGAAGTACCCAAACGAGAAGAATCTCCAGATTCTCAGGGCTGCAAGAAGCAAAGTTCAGCAGACTGCTCGGCGCTGTGCCAATGAGTACTGGACTCAGCTCAGCCAAGACATTCAAACCGCTGCCATAACAGGGAACATCCGTGGCGTGTACGATTGCATCAAGAAAGCACTTGGTCCGGCTCAGAGCAAGACGGCCCCCCTCAAATCTTCCACTGGGGAGATGATCACAGAAAAGAACAATTAGATGGAGAGATGGGTGGAACACTACTCCGACCTCTACTCTAGACAGAACATCGTGACACTGTCAGCCGTTGATGCCATCGACTGCTTGCCATCCATGGACGAACTTGATGCCGAGCCAACCATCGAAGAACTCAGCAAGGCCATTGATAGCTTGGCCGCTGGCAAGGCACCCGGCAACGACAGCATACCCCCTGACCTGATCAAGCACTGCAAGTCCGCCCTACTGCTGCCATTGCATGACGTCCTCTGCCAGTGCTGGAAGGAAGGTGCTGTACCACAGGACATGAGGGACGCCAAGATCATCACCCTCTACAAAAACAAAGGGGAGAGAAGCGACTGCAACAACTACAGGGGCATCTCCCTCCTCAGCGTTGTCTACGCACGAGTTGTTCTCGTTCATCTACAGAAGCTTGCCGAACGTGTCTACCCCGAGTCTCAGTGTGGCTTCCGCGCTGAGCGATCGACGGTAGACATGATATTCTCCATCCGCCAACTCCAGGAGAAATGCAGAGAACAGAACATGCCTCTGTACGTCGCCTTCATCGACCTCACCAAAGCGTTCGATCTGGTCAGCAGAGAAGGCCTTTTCAACATCCTGCCAAATATAGGATGCCCACCAAAGTTGCAAAGCCTCATCGAATCGTTTCACACCAACATGCAGGGGATAGTGCAGCACGATGGCAAAGTCTCAGAGCCATTCAACATACGCAGCGGAGTGAAACAGGGCTGTGTACTTGCGCCAGCCCTCTTTGGGATTTTCTTTGCTATGCTCCTGAAGCATGCCTTCAGCACAGCAACAGAGGGAATCTACCTGCACACAAGATCTGACGGCAGGCTTTTCAGCCTCGCCCGCCTGAAAACCAGAACCAAAGTACACGAGGCTCTAATCAGAGACATGCTGTTCGCAGACGACGCTGCAGTCGCAACCCACACACAGCAGGAGCTTCAGACCCTGATGGACCGCTTCTCCCAGGCATGCAAGGACTTCGGGCTTACCATCAGCCTGAAGAAGACTAACGTCTTGGCGCAAGGCAGGGAAGCACCACCAACCATCACTATCGACGACTACAAGCTGGAGGTCGTGAATCAGTTCACGTACCTGGGGTCCACGATCAACAACAACCTCTCCCTTGATACAGAGATCAACAAGAGGATTGGAAAATCAGCCTTCACACTCGCTCACCTCACCACACGAGTGTGTGAGAATCCCAAACTCTCTGTCAAGACGAAGATGGCAGTGTACAACGCCTGCGTCATCAGCACACTGCTGTATGGGAGTGAGACGTGGACAACATACGCCCGGCAGGAAAAGAGACTGAACTCCTTCCACTTGCGCTGCATTCGTCATATCCTGGACATATCCTGGCAGGACAAAGTGCCCAACACAGAAGTTCTGTCCCGCGCTGGCCTTCCCTCCATGTTCACTCTACTCAGGCAGCGCAGGCTCCGCTGGCTAGGCCACGTTCACCGTATGGAGGATGGCAGAATCCCCAAAGACGTCCTCTACGGAGAACTTGCAACTGGCAGGAGAGACGTTGGCCGCCCACAGCTGCGCTTTAGAGACGTCTGCAAGAGAGACATGAAGGCCTTGGATATCAACACAGAGCGCTGGGAGGACCTTGCAACGGACCGCTCCAAATGGAGAGGCACCCTGACCAGACAGCTCAAGGCGGGTGAAGAGAGACTGACTGCTGCAGCAGATGAAAAAAGGACCCGCAGGAAGAACCGCCACAGACCCAGCAGCACGGAGACCACCCACAAGTGCGACCTGTGTGACAGGGACTGTCATTCGCGCATCGGCCTGTTCAGCCACAGGCGGTGCTGTTCCAGCAGAGTAGACGTTTAGGATTCTCTTCCATGGTCATCATAGACCGACGGAGGCCAACGACAGACAACAACAACAAAAAAAATATTCCTTGGGTCACCAAGGGGTTAATAAATGCATATAAAAAGAAGAATACATTATATAAACAATTCATTAAATGCAGAACAGTGGAAGCTGAGATCAAATATAAAAGATATAAAAATAAACTTACTAATATAATGAAGACCTGTAAGAAAGAAAACTACAACAGTATATTAGAGGATAATAAAAATAACTTAAGAGGAATATGGCAAGTACTCAATGGGATTATTAGTAATCGACCTAAGAATGCTAATTATCCAGAATATTTTATTGAAAATGGCAATTTGATAAATAATATGGAGGATGTGGTCAGTGGTTTCAATAATTTTTTGTAAACGTTGGTCCTGAATTAGCAAAATCAATAGTGACAACAGAAACTAACAACAGTGGTTCTGTAAATGAAATAGAAGATAGAAATCCAAACACAATCTTTTTTGGTGCAGTTACTGAAAAGGAAATTATCGAGACTGTGAGTAAATTTAAGAACAAAAAATCAACGGACTGGAATGAAATTGACATGACAATAGTGAAAAAAGTAATTGAAGGAATTGTTAAGCCACTCACCCACATCTGTAACCTGTCATTTCAAACTGGTACATTTCCAAACAAAATGAAAATAGCAAAAGTAACACCTCTATACAAAACAGGGGACAGTCTGTTTCACAAATTACAGGCCAGTCTCTTTACTCTCACAATTCTCCAAAATACTTGAAAAAATCTTCACTAAGAGACGGGATGATTTCATTGAAAAACACAATCTCCTTACAGACAGCCAGTATGGTTTTAGAGCAGATAAATCTACATCTTTGGCACTGATCGAACTTATAGAAGAAATTACTAGTTGTATAGATAAAAAAAAAGGTTGCTGTAGGAGTATTTATAGATTTAAAGAAAGCTTTTGACACCATTGACCACAGAATACTACTGAGGAAACTGGAAAGGTATGGGATAAGAGGGGTAGGACTGACTTGGGTGGAAAGTTATTTAAGTAACAGAAAACAATTTGTACAAACTGGTGAGCACAAATCACCCTTCATGGACATCACTTGTGGTGTGCCCCAGGGGTCAGTTTTGGGACCCAAACTCTTTATCTTGTATATAAATGACATATGCCAAGTATCAAAAATTCTGAAATTTATTTTGTTTGCGGATGACACAAATATCCTTTGCACTGGTGAGAATTTGCAGCAGGTTTTAGAGGTGGTCACAACTGAAATGGAAAAGTTAACGCAGTGGTTCAACAAAAATAAATTATCTCTAAATCTAAAAAACCAAAGATTATGGTGTTTGGAAATTATAAAATAAATCATGAAATAATGGTAACGATAGATGATACCAGAATAGAAACAGTACAGGAAAATAAGTTTCTGGGGGTGACGCTAGACAATAAAATCTGCTGGAAACCTCACATCAGTCACATCCGGGCCAAGTTAGCAAAATGTATAGGCATACTGGGGAAGACAAGACACATCTTGGACTATAAATCATTGGTCTTACTGTACAATTCACTGTTTTTACCTTATCTTAACTACTGTGTAGAAGTCTGGGGAAACACCTACAAAACCAACCTACAGTCAATATGCACATTACAAAAAAGAGCTATAAGGATAATAAATAATGTAGGATATAGAGACCATACCAATTCATTGTTTTTAAAGTCACATGTCATAAAGTTCATGGATTTAGTTAAATTTAAGACAGCACAATTAATGTACAGGGCAATTAATAATCAACTCCCAACTAATATACAAAAAATATTTAAAAAAAGAGACAATGATCATAATTTGAGAGGAGACTTAAAACTTTACAAAACCCAAGATACGAACAACCAAGAAAAGTCTGTGCATATCTGTCTGTGGGGTGGATTTGTGGAACAGTCTGGAGCCGGAACTGAAACTATGTACAAACAGAAATCAGTTCAAAAAGAAGTATAAACACTATTTGCTGAAAGGATATATGTTAGAAGGGTAGTATTTATATGTACGATTCACTATGCTCACTATGGGACATTATGGAATGGTGGGTGGGACAGCATTGTGTATATCTGTGTTGTTTGAGGCTGGTTTTGATGTATGGACATCAATGTATGTTAGAATGGATGGGTGTTAATGTTGATTTGTAAAAAATACAGTAAATTGTTTACTTGGGGTCTTAAAGGTGGTAATTTGTATATAATTCACATGGGTGTATTTATGGAAAAGAGGAGATGGAATTAATAAGTGTTCACTTCTTCCTTCTCCCTTTTGAACACTGTATACTGTTACTTTATTGCATTTGTCATTTGTTTTGTTTTTGTTATACTTTTTTGTTCGAAATAAAGTATTTTGTTTTATTTTTAATTTATTTATGAATTTATTTATTTTTATTTTTACTGTGGTTCTTGTGTTAGTGCCCTGCTTTTATGTTCTCTTGCTGTACAGCACTTTGTGTAGCAAGTGGTGCTTTACAAATAAAGTTGATTGATTGATTGATTGATTGATTGTACAGTCCAACCAAACTGAGGATGTGTCTGAAAAATCAAAATGTTCAACAAAGAAAAGACTCACCATCATGTGTTTGAATAAAGACAGAATCAAATCTCTGGTGTGATTAAAATCCTCTTTATTAGACAGATACTTTATTTCCAACAAAAAGCAAAAACCAAACCAGTGACCAGAGCAACAACAGTGACCGAGTCCAGTCCTGGAAAGGCAGAAGAAGAAGTTCACACTGATTTACTCCAACTCCTCTTTTCCCTAAATACAACCCATGTGAAATATATACATTATTACCTCATTTAAGACCCCAAGTAGACAATTAACTATATTTTATCCACATCAACATTGACTCCCATCCATCCCTACATACATATGGTTCATAGATCTAAACCAGCCCCAAACCAGGGATGGCAATTTTCCGCCGATTTTATCATCTGTCATAATTTTGTACCTTTACCTTGTTCTCAATAAAGTTTGGAAAAAAAAACATACGCGCTCGGCGCTTCCCCGAAGTCTCGCGATAACCCGGATGTACTCAAGCTACTGCTGTATTGTAAACAGCCCTGCGATTGGATAGTTGCAAACGATTGGACCAATCAAATGGCTCGTATGCTTTGTCAAAAATTCATTTCGGCTTGTTCTCAGGGATGTGACTTTTCCGGTAATTCACCGAATTCCGCTTTATTTGTATATTATATGTACGTTAAGTACATTAGCGGCTTGTGGTTCACGAACGCAGTGAAAGTGTGCCCTTTCAGCCAGAACCGGAAGTGGCGTGTGCCAGGTAGAGAGCCATTAACTCTCTGTCGAACACGCTGTATTTACGCTCACTGTCGTGCAAAGACCTGCTTAAAAAAAAGGTGAGCGGCTGCCAAGAACCGGCAACGCATTGCTCCACGACGGCCGCTATGCCCATGTCCGAGACGTGGGTAATGAGCGCTGTTTTAACCTCAGAACGCCTGCTCCCGTTCAGGAGTCCAGTCGACTCTGTCCGCCGGTTTCCGTTTGAGTGCAGCGTACAGCGGCTGTATGAGCTGAGCTGCGCGGGGGAGGAAAATGAGCTGCTCAAGACTCAATGGAGATTGAAACTGGTGATCTGAAATGAATGCTGAAATTATAAAAAGTAATGGTATGTTGGAATTTTATTTCTATTATGGAATAGATAAAATTAACTGATTTTGGTTTGATCAAGTACGATCTGAACCCGAGTGGTGTTCAGTTATTGGACTTCTGTGCTAACCACAGTCTGTCTATAACGAACACCATGTTCAAGCATAAGGGTGTCCATATGTGCACCTGGCACCAGGACACCCTAGGCCGCAGGTCGATGATCGATTTTGTTATCGTATCATCAGACCTGCGACCGTATGTCTTGGACACCCGAGTAAAGAGAGGTGCAGAGCTGTCAACTGATCACCACCTGGTGGTGAGTTGGATCCGATGGCAGGGGAGGAAGCCATTCAGACCTGGTAGACCCAAACGTATAGTGAGGGTGTGCTGGGAGCGTCTGGCTGAGGCCCCTGTCCGGGAGGTCTTCAACTCCCACCTCCGGAAGAACTTCAACCACATTCCGAGGGAGTCTGGAGACATGGAGTCTGAATGGGCCATGTTCTCCACCTCTGTTGTTGAAGCGGCAGCCCAGAGCTGCGGCCGCAAGGTGGCCGGTGCATCTCGTGGTGGCAACCCCCGAACCAAGTGGTGGACACCAGTGGTGAGGGGGGCCATTAAGCTGAAGAAGGAGTCCTATCAAGCTTGGTTGGCTTGTGGGACTCCCGAAGCAGCTGAGGTGTACCGGCAGGCCAAGCGGAGTGCAGCTCGGGTGGTTGCTGAAGCAAAAACCCGGGTATGGGAGGAGTTCGGTGAGGCCATGGAACAAGACTTTCGGTCGGCTTCAAAGAGATTCTGGCAAACTGTTCGGCGGCTCAGGAGGGGAAAGCAGCTCCCCGTCCACACTGTGTATGGTGCGGATGGGACACTGTTGACTTCAACTGGGGATATCGTCGGGCGGTGGAAGGAATACTTCGAGGATCTCCTCAATCCCACTGATACGCCTTCCACAGAGGAAGCAGGGTTTGGGGACGAGGGGGATGACTCGCCTATCACAGGGGCTGAGGTCGCCAAGGTGGTTAAAAATCTCCTTGGTGGCCGGGCCCCGGGGGTGGACGAGATTCGCCCCGAGTACCTCAAGGCCCTGGATGTTGTTGGGTTGTCATGGTTGACACGCCTCTGCAACATTGCGTGGAGGTCGGGGGCAGTGCCTTTGGCATGGCAAACCGGGGTGGTGGTTCCTCTCTTCAAAAAAGGGGACCGGAGGGTGTGCTCCAACTTTAGAGGGATCACACTCCTCAGCCTCCCTGGGAAGGTCTATGCCAAGGTATTGGAGAGGAGAGTCCGGCCGTTGGTCGAACCTCGGATTCAGGAGGAGCAATGTGGTTTTCGTCCTGGCCGTGGCACATCGGACCAGCTCTTTACCCTCTCGAGAATTCTTGAGGGTTCGTGGGAGTTTGCCCAACCAGTTTACATGTGTTTTGTGGACTTGGAGAAGGCATTTGACCGCGTCCCTCGTGGATTTTTGTGGGGGGTGCTTCGGGAGTATGGGGTATCGGGCTTGTTGTTACGAGCTATTCGGTCTCTGTACGACCGTTGTGAGAGTTTAGTTCGCATTGCCAACACTCGGTCGGAGTCATTCCCAGTGAGAGTTGGACTCCGCCAGGGCTGCCCTTTGTCACCGGTCCTGTTCATAATTTTTATGGACAGGATTTCTAGGCGCAGCCAGGGAATGGAGGGTGTCATGCTTGGTGACCACAGGATCTCATCTCTGTTGTTTGCAGATGATGTTGTCCTGTTGGCTTCATCCAGCAATGACCTACAGCTCTTGCTGGGACGGTTTGCCGCTGAGTGTGAAGCGGCTGGGATGAGAATCAGCACCTCCAAGTCCGAGTCCATGGTCCTCAGCCGGAAAAAGGTGGATTGTCCTCTCCGGGTTGGGGACAGGCTCCTGCCCCAAGTGGAGGAGTTTAAGTATCTTGGGGTCTTGTTCACGAGTGAGGGGAAAATGGAGCGAGAGATCGACAGACGGATTGGAGCAGCATCTGCAGTGATGCGGACGTTGTACCGGTCTGTTGTGGTGAAGAGGGAGCTTAGTTCTAAGGCAAAGCTGTCGATTTACCAGTCAATCTACGTTCCTACTCTCACCTATGGTCACGAGCTTTGGGTAATGACCGAAAGAACGAGATCGCGGATACAAGCGGCTGAAATGAGCTTTCTCCGTAGGATTGCTGGACTCACCCTCAGAGATAGGGTGAGGAGCTCAGTCATCCGGGAGAGGCTCAGAGTAGAACCGCTGCTCCTCCACATTGAAAGGAGTCAGTTGAGGTGGTATGGGCATCTGATTAGGATGCCTCCTGGACGCCTCCCACTTGAGGTGTTTCAGGCACGTCCCACTGGGAGGAGACCCCGGGGCAGACCCAGGACTCGGTGGAGAGACTATGTCTCCCAGCTAGTCTGGGAACGCCTTGGTATCCCCTCTGAAGAGCTGGAGCAGGTGGCTGGGGAGAGGGAAGTCTGGGCTTCTCTGCTTGAACTGCTGCCTCCGCGACCCGGACCTCCGGAAAAGCGGTAGAAGATGGATGGATGGGTTTGATCAAGTGTTAAAGCATGTGATGGATAATGCTTGTTGGAATATTTACCTCCGCCAAGGAGGTTATGTTTTCATCGGCGTTGGCTTGTCTGTCTGTCTGTTAGCAAGGAAAAGTGATGGACGGATTGTCATGAAATTTTCAGGAAAGGTGTGCAATGGCACGGGGAACAGATGATTAGATTTTGGTGATGATCTGAGAGTGCATACCTCCACCAAGGGCTTTTTTGTATTTGTGCAACAGGATTACACAAAAACTACTGGATGGATTTGGATAAAATTTTCACCAGAGGTGGTTCTTGGGCTAGAGAGGAACCCATTATATTTTGGTGATGATCTGAGAATGCATACCTCAGCCAAGGCTCTTATCTTCTCACAGTGTGTTAGCAACAATACTTCAAAACTGATGGACAGACTTTGATGCAATTTTCACCACAAGTGGCTATAGGCCTAAACACAAACCCATTACATTTTGGAGTTGATCCATGACAAACGGAAGGAGCCTTGGCGGAGGTATGCGCTCTGAGTGTTTTTCTAGTTTAGGAATGCTATCTTCTTGGAACATAAGTCAATATTATACAGTAATAAGTGGCATTCAGCTGTTTGTTTTATGTCATGTAAGCACAGTTCTGGTACTTAAAAATCATAAAAACCCAGGAGCTTCGGGGAGCGAAGTGACAGTAAAGGTGAAAATTGGCTCAAAGTTCAATGAGGTAACAGAAACACTTGGACAGTTTCTGAAGAAACCAGAAAAGGAGATGAAGTTCAAAGTTCAGAGACTGACACAGCTTGCTGCCAAAAGGAAGAAAGTTTCACATTAGAAGTGACTTGGTGACCAGTGTAAATAGTGTAAAAAACTCTAATAGAACTGTTAAATATGTTGGACTAAAGACAGTGAGACAACATTGAAGAAAAAGTAAGTTAACTTTTCATTAAATTTAATGATTTATCTAAGTCTAGTATTTCATTTTTTTAATCATTTTTTTCAGTCTAAATTACTTGTATTTTACTGAAAACCTCCCAGCTTCAGGGGGGCTGCGCCCCCCCGGCCCCCCCATAAGTCAATCGACCAAATTAGATTTCAGCTGAAATCAGAATTTCCTGTTGCTATCCCTGCCAACCACCACAGATATACACAGATCTGCACAGTCCTGTCCCACATAGCCTCCCATAGTGTCCCAGAGTGAGCAGAGTGAATCCTACATATTAATGCTGCACCTCTAGCATTGATCCTTTCAGCAAATAATGTTTGGACCTATTTTTGAATTGGTTTCTGTCCATAGTTCCAGTTGGTGTCCATGACTGCAGCTCAGCTTCTGGCCTCGTTCAAACCAGTTGTGTTCAGAGCTTCCATGAGCAGATTCCCTTCATCAGCACAGTGGGCCTGACTGAGAAGCTCGGCGCCGTTCACCACAATAAAGACCAGTCAGCAGCAGCTGCTGGGAGGGGCCCATGTCCCCCTGTTAGCAACGTGAGCCACAATCTCCCCCCTTGTTCTTCTGCCCCCATCTCTGTTCAGAGGTGCAACTCAAGGGGGGACGGGGGGACGCTGCCCCTCCCAGCCTGCAGAAAAGACAGAATCAGCCCCAAAATCATTTTGACATCATGTTCCACAACTGAATGAAATCACTTTGAATCACTGATTCTGAGCACAAATGCAAGAAACGAGACATTTTACACTCCACAATTAGATCATTTTTTTCTTTGATATTTTCACTTTTTTTCATGTAAATTTGATGATTTTTTTCCTCCAGAAGTTTGAACTTTTTTCTTAAAAATTTGTTCCTTTTCCTCATAAATCTGCAACTTTTTTCTTCAAAAATTTTGACTATTTTTCATAAATTTAAGTTTTTTCTTGTATATTTACAACTTTTTTTAGAAAAATTTTGAACTTTTTTCTTAATAATTTGTGACTTTTTTCTTATAAATTTTCAACTTTTTTTCCTCATAAATCAACTTTTTTCCTCATAAATTTGCAACTTTTTTCCCTGTAAATTTTACAAAAAAATGTTACCTGAAATTGAAAGCTGACAGACAGAGGAAAGAGTTCCACTAGAACCACAGGAACAGCAAGAGAGAACCATGAGGAGACGTGGAGGGACCGCCCACAATGTTTGATTGACAGCTGGTCTCTGCAGAAACCAGGATGGAGAGAAAATCAAACAGAAAAGTCAAACAGAGATTTGAACCTACAACAGCATGAAGACTTCAGTCTATCTGACTTTAACCAACTCAGCTGTGGATCCAGAACCAATCCAAAGTCCAGCATAGAGGTTGTGAGTGAACGTGGTCTGGACTCTGTGGATCAGGGTCATGGTCTCAGAGACTCTGTAGAAGGACAGAGAACCTGCTCTGTGATCCAGGAACACTCCTACTCTGGAGGATCCAGGACCTGAGATCTTAGTGGAGATGCTGTTGTGACTGAATGTGAAGCTGTTTTGGTAACAATAGAATGACCAAGATTTGTCATTATATCCAAACCCACATTCATACCCTCTCCCTGCTCTTTTCACGTCCTTATATGCTACTGCTGCAGAAACTCCTCCCCAAAATCCTCCCCCTCTCCACTCCACCTCCCAGTAACAACGTTCACTCAGACTCTTTCTACTCAGGACCTGAGGCCACCATGTAAATCTGTCTGGATGTTCAGGATAAGGCCGTGATTGTCTCACCCTTTTCACTTTTCTGTTCCCCTCTGATAATTCCAGCCATCCATTTGCTGTGTTTGGATTCAGAGTGATTTCCTGGTAGTACTGTAAGAATTCCTCTCTGGTCTTTGGCTCTGGTGTCAGTAGAAGCTCTGAGATGTTTGTCCGTGTCTCTGTCAGAATGTCCTGGAGTTTGTCTCTGACCTCTGTCACAGCTGCTGTCACATTCTCAAAGTAGCACCGAGGACCAACATGGATGCTGGATGAGTGTGGAGACTCTCTGAGTGCTGACAGTGAGGGGCAGCTGTGGAGAAACTGGATGTGATCCTCTGTGTGTGAGAGCCGTTCCAGCTCGCCGTCTTTGCTCTTCAGCTCGGCGATCTCCTGCTCCAGCTTCTCCTGAAGATCTAAAACTTGACTCACTTCAGTTTCCTGCTGGGATCTGACCTGCCGCTTCACATCAGAGCTTCTTTTCTGGATCAGACGGATCAGCTCAGTGAACATCTTCTCACTGTCCTCCACCGTTTTATCAGCGGACCCATTGATGGCCTCCACCTGCTGCTGAAGAACCTTCACATCTTTCTCTCTGCCCTGGATTCTCTGCTGGATCTTTAGTCGACTCTCGCTGAGCTTCTTCTGCCTCTCAGCCCTTTCTGCTGCTGCTGAGACTGTATAGTGGCCTTGATGTTCTTCCATGGTACAGAGATAACAGATGATATGCTGATCAGTACGACAGAAAATCTCCTTCAGTTTATCATGACGAGAGCAGATGTTCACCTGGAGGTTCTTGGAGGGCTCCACCAGCTTGTGTTTCCTCAACGGAACCACATCATAATGAGGCTGAAGGTGATCCTGACAGTAAGAGGCCCGGCAGTCCAGACAGGTTCTGACAGCTTTCAGCTTCCTCCCAGAGCAGAAGTCACAGGCCACATCTGCAGGTCCAGCATAGCAGTGATCAGCAGGAGCAGCCTGGAGTCCAGTCTTCTTCAGCTCCTCCACTAGACCTGCTAACACGGTGTTCTTCATCACATCAGGCCTTGGTCTGAAAGTCTTCCTGCACTGAGGACAGCTGTAGGTTCCCCTCATGTCCTCTGCATCCCAGTGGGCTTTAATGCAGTCCATACAGTAGCTGTGTCCACAGGGAAGAGCCACCGGATCCTTCAGCAGGTCCAGACAGATGGGACAAGAGAAGTTCTCTGGGTGCAGCTGAACTCCTTTCTGGGCCATTTCTGCTCTCAGTGACGGTGACTGTGTGAGTTCCTCTTGCTGCTAACAGAGACTATAGAGCCCTGATCTGAACACGTCACCACAGGTTGGTCCACCCAGGATCAGAGTTCAGTTCTGAGGGAGGAGCCATGAAGAATGTGGACAGACCGGAGCTGCTGAGACAGAGAACAGGGCTGGGTGGAGCTTTTAGGGAGGAACCATGAAGACTGAGCTTGGCTGCTTCTGCTTTAGACTTCAGACTGTTTCAATGAAGAGAAAACCTTTAAAATAAAAAATAAACTTGGATCATTGTCTAGATGAAGAGAAAAAAGCAACACGGCGGCACGACGCAACAGTTGCTGATTTACAAGGAAAAAGTTGATGATTTTTGATAAAAGAAGCTGCAAATTTATCAGAAAAAACTGCAAATTCATTTTATTCATTCAAATTCTAAGAAGAAATCCAGAAAAAAGAGAAATTAGCAACTTTTTTCTAAAAAATGCAACTTTTTCCTGTAAATTTTTAACGTTTTTCTCAAAAATTTTAAACTTTTCTTGCAAATTTGCAGCTTTTCACCTATAAAGTTCCAATTTTCTCCTATAAATTTGCAACTTTTTTCCTCAAAAATTTGTAACTTTTGTCTTGCAAATATGCAACTTTTTCCCTGCAAATTTACAAATTTACTTCCTAAAAATTTGCGAAATTTTTCCTTAAAATTTGCAACTTTGCTTGCATATTTGTCTTCTTTTTCTTATGGACGTGATTTTTCTCTTGTAAATTATGAACTTTTTTCATATAAATTTGCAACTTTTTCTTGAAAATTTGAAGCTTTTTTCTTGTTGATTTGAAACTTTTTTCTTCTAAATTAGAAATTTTTTTCTTGTAAATTTGAAACTTTTTTCTTGTTAATTTGAAACTTTTTTCTTGTAAATTTGAACCTTTTTACCTGTCAATTTGCAGATTTTTTCCTATAAATTTGAAACTGTATTCCTATAAATTGGCAACTTTTTCAAAAAGATTGCAACTTTTTCCCTGTAAATTTACAAATTTTAATCCTATAAATTTTTGAAATTTTTCCTTAAAATTTACAACTTTTCTTGCATATTTGCAGCCCTTTTCTTATGAACTTGTAATTTTTCTCTTGTAAATTTTCACCTTTTTTCTTGAAAATTTGAAACTTTTTCCTAAAAAAATTACAAATTTATTCCTGTAAATTAAGTGTAAATTTGTAGCTTTTCTTCCCAAAGATGTGCAACTTTATTTCGTCAAAAATCTGTCCTCAAAAATCTGCAACTTTTTCTTCAAAAATTTTCAACTTTTTTCTTATGAATTTGTGATTTTTCTCTTGTAAATATTCAACTTTTTTATAAAAATTTTTCAATTTTTTCCAATAAATGTGCAAATTTATTTCTACAAATTTGGAGCTTTTTTCTCAAAATTTTGTAACTTTTGACCTGTAAATTTGAAACTTTTCTTCCTTCAAATTTGAAACTTTATTCATATAAATTTTCAACTCTTTTCTAGAAATTTACATTTTTTTTTGTAAATTTCAAACATTTTTCTTATAAATTTGAAACCTTTAGCCTATAAATTTTCAACAGTTTCCTATAAATTTGCATCTTTTTCTTGTAAATTTGCAACTTTTTTCCTATAAATTTGGGAAGTTTTCCCGTTAAATTTGCAACTTTTTTCTTTCAAATTTGCAGCTTTTTATATGTAAATTTAAAAATTTTCTTCCTATGAATTTGTAAAATTTTTCCTTAGAACTTAGAAATTTCCAACTTTTTTCTTCTGCACTTGTGATTTTTCTCTTGTTAATTTGTGTTGCTAAATTTAGGGAAGTTGGCTGGAATGCTGAGAAGTGAAAAGAAAAGCTTCAAGCCTACAAGAAAAAAATTCAAATTTTTGAGAAAAAGTTGAAAATTTACAATAAAACGTTGATTTACAAGAAAAAAAGTTTCACTTTTTTGAGGAAATAGTTGCACATTTGCAAGCAAAAGTTTGTAAATTTACCCAAACAGCAAATTTACAAGAAAAAAGTTGCAAATTGGAGGAAAAAGTTGCAAATAGTTGAGACAAAGTTTCAACATTTACAAGAAAAAAGTTGCAAATTTTTTTTAAAAGAAGCTGCAAATTTATAAGAAAAAAACTGCAAATGCCTGAGAAAAAGTTGCAAATTGAAGCTGTTCAAATTGCAGTGACGGCAGGACGTTTCCAATTTTCTGCTGCCACTCAGTGAAGATGTCCTGGGCCGAGCCGGTCTGGCTTTCCCCGGCTTGGTCCTGATCCCTCTGTGGGGGCTGGTTCTGTTGTGTGTGTGTGTGTGCACTTTGTGTGTTTCTGTCACTGTAGCCACTGTCTTACTGGCAGCTGTTAGCCAGCATCAGCAGTCTACTTTCTCCCACGCTGCTGACAGTCTGTCGGTCCAACCACGCCCCCTCGCCCCCCTCGCTTTTCCACCAGCTGTTCCCAGTCTCGGTACTTATCCGCGCCTCGCCCAGGTGTTGCCTATCTGTGAGGCCAGCGGTTTTTGCATAAAAGCAGCCCTTTGCTGGACAAACACCGCTGGACCATTGTACGAGTCACACCGTCGTGCTTCATCGTGTGACCGTCCGTCTCTGAAGGACTTTGCTCGCCGCTCTACTGGAGGACCTGGATTGCTAGGCTGTGAGTAATTGTAGCGTTTCTCTGTTCAGGTTCAGGTTCAGGTTCCTTTATTTGTACCCGTAGGTAGATTTGTTTTGCAGTCAGGTGACATCCATATTTACAAACCACAATTACATTCAACATGAACACAAACACAGGCACACATGAAGCTGACTATAGACATGATAAAAATACTCAAGGCTCCACCAATCAGGACATAAGACAAAGAGATAAGAGAGAAGGGTCATATTACAAAAATTAAAACTAAGTCAAAGAGGTTAAAAACTCAATAAAAGTCTAAAACCCAATAAAAGATTTAGAACCCAAATAAAAAACCTACAAAAATAAGTAAATATAAAATCAAATTAATAAATAGGTAACTAAATTATGTGCAATATATTGTTACAGCTTGTTCAACTCTTTGACAGCAGCAGGAACAAAGCTGTTTTTGTAGCGCTGGGTTCTACTTCTTGGGACAGCAAACCTCCGTGTTGAGGGAAGAAGCTGAAAGTTGCAGTGCAAAGGGTGGGAGTCATCATTTAAAATGGAGGTAGCCATCCTCTGTACCTGTCTGGTGTACGAGGATGTCAGGCTCAGCTGTGATTCACCAAGCAAACGACTGGACCATCTAACTACCTGATCCAAGGATTTCCTCTGTTTCAGTTTTATCTGACCAAACCATGACACTAAAGAAAAGGATAAAACAGATTCAATAAAAGCCCGATAAAACATTGTTATTATGGTTCGGTCAATTTGGAAGCGTGCAAGTTTCCTTAAACAATGCAAATGTTGCTGACCTAGCATCACAAGTGAACTCTTTGTTAGCCCGAGCTGCCTAGCCATTTGGATGGTTTGCCCTGAACTTGTGTCTAATAAATGTGGACTTGTGGGGGTTAATCATGGGCCCTGGGTGGGGGTTCCCTCCTTTCCTGTCCCCCCTATCGCCCACCTGGGTTCATGTTATTTTTGTTGTTGCTCCTGTTGGGGGGGGGGGGGGGTTCTCGTGATGTTACCTTGGGTGTCTGGGAATCCACCGATTGGTGGGGCTCTGTCATGGGCTGAGCTGGGCTGAGCCGGTTTGGCTTTCCCCGGCTTGGTCCTGATCCCTCTGTGGGGGCTGGTTCTGTTATTTATGCGCACTTTGTGTATTTCTGTAACAATAGCCACTGTCTTACCGGCAGCTGTTAGCCAGCATCAGCAATCTACTTTCTCCCACGCTGCTTACAGTCTGTCGGTCCAACCACGCCCCCTCGCCCCCCCTCGCCTTTTCACCAGCTGTTCCCAGTCCTGGTAATTATTCTCCCTGCGCCTCGCCCAAGTGTTGCCTATTTGTGAGGCCAGCGGTGTTTGTATAAAAGCAGCCCTTTGCTGGACAAACGCCGCTGGACCATTGTACGAGTCACACTATAGTGCTTCATCGTGTGACCGTCCGTCTTTGAAGGATTTTGCTCGCTGCTCTACTGGAGGACCTGGATTGCTAGGCTGTGAGTAATTGTAGTGTTTCTCTGTGCGGTTGTGCCACTACGCTGGTAGTGTTTCCTTGTGCGGCACAACTGCTACGCTTTTCCCCTGTGCAGCCTAGCATCACAAGTGAACTCTTTGTTAGCCCGAGCTGCCTAGCCATTTGGATGGTTTGCCCTGAACTTGTGTCTAATAAATGTGTGTGTAGAAACCCTCACATTTAAATCCTCATTTCTCCTTCTCTCCTCTGTGCGCAATGGTAGAGTGCACGGAGGGTTCTTGACAGAAGAAAGAATTTGTTTTTCTTGGCATGTGCTAAATTGAAGGAAACTGGCTGGAATGTAAGGGGTTAAACATGCCAGCCACAGTCAGAAATGCTAAAGGTTCCAATGCAGCAAAACAGGATTTTGCACCATGAAAGCATGTAAAGGGAATGGAACCAAGAGTTTAATGAATCCACTTTATTGTGTGAGCACACAGCCTGCAGCAGCTGATGTGGACAGAAAAGCCCAGATTTGATCAGACGGACGTTTCCAGAATCACCACACAACCAGACGGGACAAAAAATTGCCTCTACAGTGGAAAAAGACACAAGAAAGACACTGGAACTACAGTATAGTCAGGCTTTAACACGGGCATGCATGTTGGCGTGTTCAGGCTCACACACGTTAAAGCCTTTGGACTAGAACCAGCAGGTTTAGGAACAGTTTCTTTCCAACAGCTGTCACGTTATTGAACTTAGTTCCCCGCTGACTCTCTTACCATCAACTCTTACCATCCTCACCTGTACATAACTGCATAACTACATAACTACATCTAACTTATTGCACATTATTTGCACATAACCGTACTCTTAACTTTCTGCACTGCTGCATATATTTGCATATATTTGCTTAAATTGCACATACTGTTAATTACCGTATATACTGCACTGCTGTCCTTTGCACTTCTGATTGGATGCTAAACTGTGTTTCGTTACCTTGTATTCATACATGTGTAATGACAATAAAGTTGAATCTAATCTAATCTAATCTAATCTAAAGTGATCAGCACACCGTGTTTGTTTCTCTATCACCACAGGAACCTTCTGCAGTTCCTCACTTTAGTCCCTGAAATCCCAGAATCACCCCCCCAACACACACATCCCCATTCACAGGTGGAACAAAGAGAGAACCGTCCCCCAATATCATCAGAACCCTGTTTTAACATCATGTTACAGCACTGACAACAATGGAACTGAAGCTCCAATTAGAAGAATCCAGAACAAAGACAGAAATTAGAAACTTTTTTCTGAAAAAATGAAACTTTTTTCCTATAAATTTGAAACTTTTTTCTCCTGAATTTATAATTTTTCTTTTGTAATTTCTCATCTTTTTCTTGTCAGTTTTCAACGCTTATCTGGATTCTGGTTAAATTTTTTTTCAGTGTAGTTAAATTGTAATTTGTGACTTTTTGAATTTGTAAATAATGTTTTAATTTTTCAATAATAATAGAAGCCTCTCCAGCACCACAGGAATCTTTCCCGGACTGTTATAGTTCCTCATTTTAGTCCCGGAAAATCCCTCTCCAAGATCCACTTTAGTTCCTCCCTTCTTCACCGTTCACCGTTCACAAGAATAAATTATCAAATCTCTAGAAAAATGATGAGGATAAAGTCACAAAATTCTGGGGATAAAGTTGCAAATTAAAGAGAATAAAGTCACAAATTTAGGAGAAAAAAGGCTGCAGATTTGTTAAAATAAAATGGTAAATTTACAAAAATAAAGTCAAAAAATGACAAGAACAAAGTGATCAAGTTACAAGAAAAAAGAAGCAAAATCCAGAGACTTAGAATTCTGATTTTTGAGAATAAAATGGCAAATTATGGAAATAAAATCAAAATTTTTACATTTATGAGAATAAAGGAGAAAAAAGATTCTGACATTCATGAGGTTAAAACAGAAATTTACAAGAATAAAACTGTAAATGTTTAAAAAGTTCAGTTCTGAGAATAAAATTGGAAATTTATTTCCAAGTCAAAAGCGTCATGACAGAACGAGCCAGCCAGGACGGAAGCTCAGCCGGTGCCTCACCGCAGGAGCAGTCTGCTATGGATGGCAGCAACGGAGAAGGGTCATGTTAAAAGTTAAAAACTAGTCAAAGAGGTTAAAAACTCAAAGGTCTAAAACCCAATAAAATATTTAGAACCCAACATCCTACAAAAATAAGTAAATATAAAATGGAGTTAATAAATAGGTACCTAAATTATTAGGTGATGGAGCAATACATGAAGGAATCACTGAACGCTGGCCTCATTCGGCCATCTTCGGCTCCACTCGGAGCCATATTCTTCTTTGTTGGAAAGAAGGATGGCTCGCTGCGCCCGTGCATCGACTACTGGGAGCTCAGCGCTATCACCATCAAAGATAAGTACCCTCTGCCATTGATCAATTCAGCAGTCGAGCTCCTTCAGCGCTCATGGGTTTTAATCAAGTTAGACCTTAGAAATGTGTATCATTTGATCTGCATTCGGGCGATGAGTGGCCTATAAAACACACCAGGGCCAGTTTGAATACTTAGTGATGCCATTTGGGCTCACTAACGCCCCCGCCGTCTTCCAGCAGTTAATAAATGATGTCCTCCACGATATGCTCTATCAATTCGTGTTTGTCTATCTTGATGATACAGTGATCCCTTGCTACTTCGCGCCTCACCTTTCACGCCCTCAGTGCATCGCGGATTTTTCAAAAATATTCATCAAAAATTCAAAATTGAGAAAAAAGGGGCAGGCGCTAGCAGACGGCAGGGAGACTACATTAGGACATCAGGTATCAACACGGAGAGCCCACACAACTCAAAATCCACCTCTCTGTTCGCTGTTCTCGTGTTGGCTCGGCTCGGGAATCTTGCAAGCTGATTGGCCTAGACGTTTAACCCAGCTTCTCTCCCTGCCGAGCGCCCATACCCAGCGAAGGAAGACTGCATTCATTGTTCTTTATCGCTCGTGTTGCTTAGTCTTGCCGCGTGGAACTTTTCGCTGTTCTCTTGTGCCTTTTTGTGCCAAATAGTCTTCCCGTCGAGCCACTACGCCGCCTCCTGCAGCTTCTCCAGCTCTATCGGAAGCTGCCCTTGACGATGCTGTGCCTCTAGCACCTGAAGATGAGGCATCACCTGAGGAGCAGTAAAGCTCTCATTAACCTGTGCAGTAAATCATCTTCATCTTGAGTTGCGTATCTTGTTATAAGAATAAAAGAGTTCTAAAAACATATTTATGTACACTTTATTTACATCTACGTATGTATGTACACTTACACACACACACACGTATCATATGAGAGAGAGAGTGAGAGAATGAACGTATGTATTATTTATGGGTGACGTCATTAGGGGTGACGCTACTTCGCAGTTTTTCACTTTTCGCGGTCGGTTCTGGAACCCATTAACCGCGATAAGTGAGGGATCACTGTATTCTCATTTTCTCCCGCTCGCTAGAGGAACATGAGGTCCACATAAGAGCCTTTTTTCAATGGCTCTTGGAGAACCAGCTTTACGTTAAAGCCAAGAAGTGTGAGGTAGCCACACCATCCACCACCTTCTTGAGCTTCGTCGTGGCTGAGGGGGAGCTGATTGCCGACCAAGTCAAGATAAAGGCAGTGTTAGATTGGCCAATACCCCACTCCTGCAGGGAGCTCCAAAGCTTCCTCAGGTTTGCGAAGTTCTATCGCAGGTTCATCAGAAACAATAGTGGGATCACACTGCCTTTGACACAGCTGACCTCTGTTAAAGTCCCCTTTTGGTGGACTGAGGCAGCTGAACTGGCGTTTAACAAATTAAAGCACCAGTTCACAGAAAAACCTATCTTGGCTCAGGTTGACACGCAGCTTCCATTTGTCCTCGAAGTGGATGCATCTGATTCAGGGGTTGGTGCTGTACTGTCACAGTGCACGCTGTGCACGCAGAAGCTTCGCCCATGTGTATATTTCTCTCGCTGGCTCACACCGGCTGAGAGGAATTATGATGTAGGGGACAGAGAACTGCTGGCCATTAAGTTGGCATTAGAGGACTGGAGACACGGGCTAGAGGGTGCCATTCACCCCATCATCCTGTGGACCGACCACAAGAACCTCGAGTACTTGCGGTTGGCCCGCTGACTGAATGCCAGGCAGGCTTGCTGGTTGTTTTTTTTTTTTTTTTCCCAGCGATTTAACTAAACCATCACTTACTGGCCTGGCACCCAGAATACCAAACTGGACGCGCTCTCTAGCCAGATTGATTCCAGAAACGTAACCCCCCACCCCCACCCCCCAAACCATCATGCCACCTTCATTCGTCATTGGAGCCCTTACCTGGGATAAGATAAGATAAGCCTTTATTAGTCCCATAATGGGGAAATTCCAGGATTGCAACAGCACAGGGATAGCAACACTCAGAGCAAGAAAAAAGAAGAGCAGCGAGTATACATATGTACATATAAACATAAATATATAGACACACGGTGCGGAGCATTGTAGCTAGATGGACCTGCAAACGATACAGATATGCAGAGGGTTTTTTTCCATAATCTTGGAAAGTGTTCATGAATCGCACAAGCAGTTCCTCACCGTCTTCAACAGTCCCAAAAGCTGAGTCCAAAAGCTTAAGATAGCTAGCAGAGGTGGCTCCAGGCCCAAGAGGGCAGATAACATCAGACGCAGGAGCAAGAAGACTTTCAAGGATCCTGTGAGATTTTTCCAAGTCAGACAAAGAAGTATCTTCCAGCATCAGGTCAACATGTGAACGCCATGTTTCATAGTCAGCTTCAGTATACGGTCTTGGCGTTTTGCCAGGGAAAGCTCTGATTCTCAAAGAGGAATGAGCATTCGATGGCTTCTCTGCATTTTTAATGACATGCTCGACTACGATTTTTTGAACCTCGGGTGGGTTAAAATCAGCTGGGCTCAACATTTGAGGTGTTAAGTTTGGTCTAAGAGGGCTTTGGAAGAGTGCTTGAGTGGTTTTAGGGGTGCGAGGCACTTCAACTTGGAGTGGAAGAGAGACTCCACTTTGTGCAGGTTCTACAGTAGGGAAAGCAAGATCAGCGTCGACAAGAGACCATTTCAGCTGTCTCAGCAGCTTCAATAAACTTCCCTATTGTGGACATAACCTCCCGCAACACCTCTTCAAAACCTTTTTCCACTTAGCTTAGCTAAACCCCTCAGGTTGCCAAGATAAGCCTCAGTAACACTGCCCCCTACAGTTTTAGTGTAGACATCAGTTAGAGCTTGAATCCAGTACTTAACCTCAGGATTGTCAGTGGATGGAAAGGAGCACGGCAACGTAGGTGCTAATGCTTCAATGGTTAATCCAGACTCGTACTCTACAATATGACTTTTGTCAAAGTCAGATGAGTTATCATTAATGCTAAGCACCCTACAGATAGTGTCATGTTGCTCTAGGAACTCAAATATGTCTGTGTCGCTTTCTTTATCAACAACACCACTGACATTTTTTTTTTGTACTTATTTTGTACCCGTAGGTAGATTTATTTTGCAGTCTGGTGACAAGCCACCAGCTGCCGGTCGCTGCGTGCGCAAGTATCCCTAACCTGCATGTTTTTAGCATGTAGGAGGAAACCGGAGGTCCAGTCGAGGTTTTCTGCGGGCTTCTTTTTCTTAAGTGTGGCATACAGCTGCAGCAGCTGGGCTGCACGAGGAAGGAAATGGTTTTAAAAGTTGACCATTCCCAAAAATTCTTGTAGGGCCCTCACTGTCTGCAGACGTAGAAAATCCAGCAGGGCGCGTACCTTATCGGGTAACCGAATTGTGCCCTCCGGCGAAATGCGGTGAACCAAAAAAATCAATCACAGGCACATCAAGCTGGCATTTTGCCAGGTTAATTATAAGCCCGTGGGCTTCCAATCTCTGGAAAACCATTTTGAGATGGGCGAGGTGCTCCCTTGGACACGCTAGCCACTAGAATGTCATCTAAGTTGACAAAAACAAAAGATAGGTCAAGGAGCACCGTGTCCATCATTCTCTGAAAGGTTTGCGCTGCACCCTTTAACCCAAATGGCCAAAAGGAGTTATTTCCGCTGTTGTGAGAACATCCTCCACGTGCACCGGGACCTGGTGATAACTGCAGACCAGATCCACTTTTGAAAAAAACATGCATCCTGGCCAGGTGTATGGAAAAATCATGGATGTGCGGATGGGATACCAATCTTGTTCCGTGGTGTTGTTCAAGTGCCGGAAATTTCCGCATGGTCGCCATGACCAGTCGGTCTTAGGCACCATGTGTAGCGGGGATGCCCATGGGCTGTTGGAGCGCCTAAAGATATCCAACTGCTCAGTTCAGCCATGTCCAGGCACCAAGATCGCCCGAACACTGGGGGGCCTTTAGTTGTTATGAAATGTTTGACCCAGTGTTTGGTTACTGACGTCGAAAAAACTGGGACCGTGAGTGCTAGGAACTGTGCAAGTAAATGCTGGTACTTACCCCCTGGAGCTATAACGTTTGCCAGTGTTGTTGGCCCAGCTCACCGAGCTGTGCAGGGCAAGTAGCTGAAAGAGACAGCGTCCACTAAATATCTGTTGGCAACATCAACTAACAGCCCATCAGTACATAAAAAATCTGCACCTAAAATTGGGGCAGAACATTCAGCTACCACAAAGTCCCACTGGAAATTGCATCCGTGTAGGCATACCATCAGTGTCCATTCACCAAATGTCCTGACGGTAGACCCATTGGCGGCTGTAAGCTCGGGACCGCTGCCTTCTGTCTGCGCTGACTGGCAGGATAAGGCTCTTCTTGGAGCCGGAGTCCATCAAGAAACGTCTCCCCAAACATATGTCTGTGACAAAAAACAGCTTGTTCCTGTCACCAGTGGTCACAGCCGTTACTGACTGCCGGCCATGCCGTTTCCCGGCTTCTTAAATTGGCAAGGCAGCAGGCAGCGTTGTGCATTCGAGCTGAAATGGCGATGGTAGAAAAAGATCACCCCATTCCTGCCTCTCTTGATGTCCGTCTCGGCTACCACCAATGGCTCCTCGACCTCGCTTGAGTCCCTCGTGGATGCCTGTGCCACTGCATTCACACTGAGAGCTCTGGTTGCTAAAAAGAAAGTGATAGGATATTTTCAAGTTTCATTAATTATTCTATATGATTTTAATGCTATATTATTCTATTTTATATTATAATTGTTTCTGGTGCATATAAAAATCCAATGTCTGGGTCACTGTGATATTTTTATTGTCTCAGAGCTTGAAAAGACTGTTTTCAGAGCAAGATTAGGATGAGCAAGATTGTGAATAATGATGAAAGTTTCATTGTTTTATCATACCAAACTGTACTGTATTGTCAGGATGACCAGATCATGTTAGAATGTTCATTGCTGACCACAGATAAAGAAGGAGTCGCTTGGAGAGTTGGCTCCTGCCAGTCTAGCTCAGATAAGAGGCCGAGGTATAAAAGAGCAGCATCTTTGAACACGTTAGGGAGTTGGTGCTGTGAAGCTCTGAGGCGAGTGTATGCTGTTACTGATTTCCTCCTTTCTGATCAGAAGGAGAATAAATGACTCAGAACTTGGAAAACCGCCTATTGATTATTGTTTCAGCCTCAGTCAATTCATTTTTGTTCTAACAAAAGCTAGCTCTGTCCTGGGGCAGCGCCTTGACCCGGTGGAGGAGATAGGAGAGAGAAGGACGGTGGCTAAACTGTCATCTCTGCTGGAGTCCGAGTTCCACCCTATGCAGGACATACTGAACGCACTGAGGAGCTCATTTAGCAGCAGACTACATCATCCCAGGTGCACAACCGAGAGGTTTCGCAGGTCCTTCCTACCAACGGCTGTCAGACTGTACAACCTAAGCAGGGCTGCTCGCAGAGATAGCAAAAAGACGTAACAACCTAATAGTTTTGAATGCAAAAGATGCAATAGACTTACACAATGGTCCCCTCCGGCATACAACTAGGAAAATACCGGTTGCTATGGAGGGTGAGAATATGTATGGGCACATAATCATACCATGTAGGATAACTAAGTAGACGGTTGTGCTGTTTCATCCCATCTAGCAACAATGCTCTGCACTGTGTGCGTTTATATATTTATATATTTATTCCATCTAGCTACAATGCTCCGCACTGTGTGTCTGTGTATATATATATATTTATAGTAATATGTACATATGTATATTAGCTGCTCTTGCTTTTTTTTTTCTTGCCTTCTGATTGTTGCTCTGAGTGTTGCTATCCCTGTGCTGTTGCAATCCTGGAATTTCCCCATTGTGGGACTAATAAAGGCTTATCTTATCTTAAAATGATGCAGTCCGCTTCCTTCGCCAGGGTGCGATAGTCTTTGGTAACCAGCAGCTGTGAGTTGGCCAGGATTTCCCTCGCTGTAGCATGTAGGTTCCTGAGGAAAAGGTGGGCGAACAGGAAAGATCCGTCATTCTTCCTCATCAGCGCCAACATGGTCTCCATAAGTTCTACAGCTGATCTGTCACCTAACTCTGAATGTTTTCGGAGTCTCTCTGCCCTTTAACTGTCAGACAGGGTATAACGCTGGAGCAGCATCCTCTTGAGCGCTTCATATTTCCCTTGGGCCGGTGGCTCCTGGCGCAGTCTCGTTTCCTGCTGCGTGGTGCGCACATCCAGTGCAGCGACCACATGGTAATATTTTGGGTCATCTGCTGTGATCCCTCAGAGGGCAAACTGGGCTTTCATATGCAGGAACCACGCGGTCGGGTTGTGAAGCCAGAAGTCTGGGAGCTTGACTGAGACAGTGCACGCGGCGCTGGTGTTCTCCCTCTGGGTCGTGTTCAGGGCGGTGCTCGGCTTGTTCTCCAAGGAACGTCTTGGATCACCAATGTGGAAGAAAAAAACAACTGAGGCAGCGAGCTGAATGACACATGAACTTTATTCTTCTTCCAACATCAAGTACAGGAAATACTCTGTCTGGATCTCTCTGCGCCTCCTTTTTATAATCTTTATTTCTGCACAGTGAGACCCAGGGAGTCCAAACACAATACCTTCAGTTCACAAAGACATGCGTGGCACATTAACATCATCACCCCCTCTCTCCTTCTCTCCACTCCTGCTTGTCCTGACTGCCCGGGGGGTGGATAGTCCTTTCCGATACTTCTGAGACCCCCGGAGCCACTTCCTCCTTCAGTCCTTTTGTTCCATCATCCCCCCTTCCGACTCTGGGTGGAGAACCCCCACACAGTGCCACCACACTTCCATTATTAAATTTGAGCGGATTTTATTACTTGGAGATTTTAATATTCATATTAAAGATTCCAATGACGGTTTTGCAGTTAATTTCTTGAGTATTATTTAATCATTTAATTTTGTTTTGTGTCTATCTGGCCCTACACGTATCAAAGGAAATACGCTTGATCTTGTTTTTACACTTGGTCTTAATGTGAACAACGTTCAGACTAAGGAGCTTCTTGTGTCAAACCATTTTTGTGCTCTTTTTAATTTATCATTTAAATCAGACTGCTACACTGGCAAGCGTGTAAAATGCTCTCGTGTGTTTGACTGTTTTTCAGCTGTGAAATTTTCTGCTGCCTTTGACAGCAGTGTGGTTTTATCCTCTGATGAACACACTGAGAGCTTGGTCTGCTCTTTTAACTCACACTGTTCAAGCATCTTAGATGTAGTTGCTCCCCTGAAAACCAGGACAGTCTGTGCTGTTAATTCATCCCCCTGGTTGAATGAAGATCTTTGTTGTTTTAGACGTAAATGTCGGAGGGTTGAAAGCCTGTGGAAGTCCACTAAACTTGAGGTGCATCGGTTGTACCTTATGGAACTGTTACTTGAATGAAAACAATATGATTAAAACGACAAGGACTTCTTATTTTTCCAACATCATCTCCTCCAATAGAAACAATCCAAAGATCTTCTTCAGCACATTAAACAGTACAGTTAACCCTGTCACTTCTGCTCCCCTTTTCATTCAATTAATGACTGTAACAAGTTTCTTTCCTTCTTTGTTGACAAGATTACAGCTGTTAGGGTTGGTTTTTCCTCATTCTTCTTCCATGATTCTTGATTGTCCTAACAGACAGGCCATTTTAAGTTATTTTACTCCAATTTCTTTTGAGGATTTGTTAGTATTGGTGAGCTCCATGAAATCCTCCTCCTGCCTTTCAGATATCTTGCCTTCCTCAATGTTAAAAGAGGTAATTGGCTCAGTGGGTACATCTCTGGTTAATATGTGTAATGACAATAAAGTTGAATCTCATCTCATCTCATCTCATCTCATCATTAACAGTTAACTTGAATCTGGTTGTGTCCCCTCGTATTTTAAACATGCAGTTGTGTAGCAACTTTAAAAAAAAACCAAACAACCTTGATCCATTTGTTTTTAAAAACTTCAGGCCAATTTCTAAGCTTCCTTTTGTTTCTAAGCTTTTAGAAAAAGTTGTCGCCAAGCAGCTCACTGACTTTCCGATTGAACACAATATTTTCAATAAATTTCAGTCAGGTTTTTGTCAGAAACACTCAACAGAGACCATTCTTCTCAGGGTGTCAAATTATATTTTAATGTCATCAGACTCTGGCAGATGCTCTGTTTTAGTGTTATTAGATCTTACTGTGGCATTTGATATTGTTGATCATTATATTTTGCTTCAAAGGCTTAGAGATTAGGGTAGGGATTTCTAGAAAAGTCTTGGATTGGTTTTCCTCCTACCTTTCTGGTAGGAGTTTTTCCGTGGCTGTTTGCTCTTACTCATCTGACTCTGCTTCTTTAACCTGGGGGGTGCCTCAGGCTTCTATTCTGGGTCCACTTTTATTCGCCCTGTACATGCTGCCACTTGGTTCTATCATCAACAAATTCAAAGGTGAGTCTTATCACTGCTACGATGATGATTTACAGCTGTTTTTTTTTCTTTTAAACTGGACCATGTTGACAATTTAAAAATTATTCATGATTGTATTCATGATTGCAATTAATGACTGGATGTCTAGAAAATTTTTGAAACTTAATGCTTACAAAACTGAAGTCCTTTTTGTAGCACCTGATAATGTAATTCCTAAGATGGTTAATAGCATTAGTTTATTAAGCGCTAATGTACAGTCTAATCTAAAAAAATCTTGGTGTCATTTTTGAAAAGTCAATGAGTTTTGATCAGCATGTCAAATTTCTGACCCGGAGTTGCTTTTTCCACCTCAGAAATATCTCCAAAATTAGGTCACTGGTTTCCTACAGTCAGTTAGAAACTATTATTCATGCCTTTGTTTCTTCACGTTTGGACTACTGTAATACTCTCTTTACATGCCTCAGTTAATCCTCTTTAGCCCTACAGTTAGTCCAGAACTCTACTGCTAGATTACTGACTAGGTCCAGTAGGTTCGGTCATATCACTCCTGTTCTGGCCTCCTTGCATTGGCTTCCTGTAAATTACAGAGTTGATTTTAAAGTTCTTGTCCTTACTTGCAAAGCCATTCATGATGAGGCACCTTCTTATATCAGTGACCTGCTCCATCTACACCATCCCAGCAGGTCTCAGGTCTTTTAATCAGAACTTACAGGTAGTCCCTAGTACTAGGCTCAGAACCAAATATGATAGAGACTTTGCTGCTGTTGTTCACACTCACTCTTTACCATTTGAACTTAAGATCTGCACTTTCCATTGATGTTTTTAAGAAGCAGCTAAAGGCCCACCTTTATAGCCTGGCTTTGCATTAACTACAGTTAGGTCCAAAAATATTTGGACAGTGACACAAGTTTTGTTATTTTAGCTGTTTACGAAAACATATTCAGGATACAATTATATAATCAATATGGGCTTAAAGTGCAGACTCTCAGCTGTAATTTGAGAATATTCACATCCAAATTGGAGCAAGGGTTTAGGAATTACAGCTCTTTAATACGTAGCTGCCTCTTTTTCAAGGGACCAAAAGTAATTGGACAATTGACTCAGAAGGCTGCAAAAAACAAAAAAAACAAAACAAGGCTGCATGGGCTCTTCCCATGTTAACCTGTCATCAATTAAGTAGTTAAAAGGTCTGGAGTTGATTCCAGGTGTGGTGTTTGCATTTTTTTTTCACCCTTATTGTCATTCAACCGTACAACCAATCATGTACAGCAGAACGAGATTGTGCTTTACCTATCTACAGTGCAAATCACACACACCCCAAGTGTAGAATCAGAGGGCCGCTGCCATGCAAGGCGCCGCCACAGAGATCCCTCCTCCATTCCAATATTGCTGAGCACCAAGCTGGATGGCAGGAAGTTCCACTTTTATATGGTCTTCGGCATGACCCGGCCGGGATTTGAACCCCTGCCTCCCGGGTGTGGGGTGGATGCTCTACCAACTGAGCCACCAGTCCGGTGTTTGGAAGCTGTTGCTGTGAACACACAACATGCGGTCAAAGGAGCTCTCAATGGAGGTGAAACAGACCATCCTGAGGCTTAAAAAAAAGAAGAAATCCATCAGAGAGATAGCAGAAATGTTAGGAGTGGCCAAATCAACAGTTTGGTACATTCTGAGAAAAAAAAGAGTGCACTGGTGAGCTTGGGAACGCAAAAAGGCCTGGATGTCCACGGAAGACAACAGTGGTGGATGATCGCAGAATCCTTTCACAACCCCTTCACAACATCCACTCAAGTGAAGAACACTCTCCAAGAAGTAGGTGTATCAGTATCTAAGTCTACCATAAAGAGAAGACTTCATGAGAGTAAATACAAAGGATTCACCACAAGGTGAAAACCATGAATCAGCCACAAAAATAGAAAGGCCAGAATTGACTTTGCCAAAAAACACCTGAAGAAGCCAGCCCAGTTCTGGAACAGCATTCTTTGGACAGATGAGACTAAGATTAACCTGTACCAGAATGATGGGAAGAAGAAAGTTTGGAGAAGAATTGGAACAGCTCATGATCCAAAGCACTACATCTTCTGTAAAACATTGTGGAGGCAGTGTGATGGCATGGGCATGCATGGCTTCCAATGGCACTGGGTCACTTGTGTTTATTGATGATGTGACAAAAGACAGAAGCAGCCGGATGAATTCTGAAGTGTATAGGGATATACTTTCTACTCCGATTCGGCCAAATGCAGCAAAGTTGATTGGACGGCGCTTCACCAATGATCCAAAACATACTGCAAAAGCAATCCAGGAGTTTCTTAAAGCAACGAAGTGGAATATTCTGCAATGGCCGAGTCAATCACCAGATCTCAACCCAATTGAGCATGCATTTCACTTGCTCAAGACAAAACTTAAGGCAGAAAGACCTACAAACAAGCAACAACTGAAGACAGCTGCAGTAAAGGCCTGGCAAAGCATCACAAAGGAGGAAACCCAGCGTTTGGTGATGTCCATGGGTTCCAGACTTCAGGCAGTCATTGCCTGCAAAAGATTCTCAACAAAATATTGAAAAGTAACATTTTACTTAGGGTTATGTTTATTTGTCCAATTACTTTTGAGCCCCTGAAATGAGGAGCGTTTGTATAAAAATAGCTACAGTTCCTACATGTTTAATCATATATTTTTGTTCAACCCCTTGAATTAAACCTTAAAGTCTGTACTTCAATTCCGTTGTAGTTGTTTCATTTCAAATCCAATGTGGTGGCATGCAGAGCCCAAATCATGAAGATTGTGTCACTGTCCAAATATTTCTGGGCTTAACTGTATGTGTTGATTGTATTTTTGTGTTTTTTTTACTGTTTACTTTGTTCTGTTACTGTTTTATGTGCCTGTATTTTTATTTGCTTTGTTCTTGTATTTTATTATCTTTTTTGTTTCTTTTCATGTTAAGCACTTTATGACTTTGTGAAAAGTGCTCTATAAATAAACTTATTTTTATTAAAATTAATGTGGGGTTTTCATTACTTGTAAGCTGTAATCATCAAAATTAAAAAGGAATAAAGGTTTAAACTACATTACTGTGTGTAAAGAATCTATATAATACTTGAGTTTCACTTTTTGAATTGAATTCCTGAAATAAATGTACTTATTGATGACGTTCTGATTTATGGAGCAGCACCATAAAGTTGAGCCTGATTTGAAAGTTGAGCCTCTGCCCCTCAGTGGTCTCTGCACGTCCCTGATGTGTGTCCATGGAAGTATAGAAGACATCCGATTGGTTAAAGCAACAGAATAAGTTTTAACAGTGAATTTAACCTATAGAGTACACTGAAGGCCCCAGGCAGATTTGCTTGACCCTGGCAACACAGATTGCTGAAATATGATTGGACAAAAACACTCTTAAATGCATTACCCTACTGGAAGGAGAGCAACCAAGAGAAAAGCTACAAAATGAAGAGAATAGACTATTGGGAATAATTTAATACATCCTCATGGAACAAATATTTCCTATGCTTGTAATTCTGATAGTGTTTAGGCCAGCAGAGAAGGCTTTGCTGGCCCTGAGGGTCCACCACTGCTTTAACTGCAAAGAATTCTGTTCCAGTGTATGCCCTCTATGGAGTTTTTGCATATGACGTCAGGGGGCGTGCCGCACTGGCCCATTAGAGTGTGCCGCCATATTGGATGGCAAGAAACAGCAGCAGCAGGGTGAAACAAACCACATAGCTCACGTGTACCTACAAACTCGGCAAAATGGTGTACTCCTGTTGTTCCTCCTGATAAGGGGATAAGCGGGGAATTAAATGGCCGGTGTGAAATGCAAAAAAAAAAAAAAAAAAAAAAAAAAGTTGGATTTTTGAATAATTACCTTCACTGACGTAATCTCTCGCTTTCTCATAACAGGCTGCAAGGTGGAGCAGTGGTTTAGCACTGTGGCAGCACAGTTTTACCCTTGGCCGGGGGATCGAGGGGATCATGAGACCGTGGGCTCGATCCCAGCCCCCGACCAACAGTGAGCTGTGTGGAGTTTGCATGTTCTCCCCGTGTTGCGTGGGTTTACTCCGGGATTTCTCCGGTTTCCTCCCGCATACCAAAAACATGTAGGTTTAGGGTGCTCGTGCACGCAGCGGCCGGTGGCTTGTCACCAGATTGCAAACCAAATCTACCTACAGGTACAAGTAAGTAACAAAAAAAAACAACTTTGTGAGTCGGGTCTGGTTTGGGGGCGCCTCTCTGCTTGCTACAAAGGACAATGCACACATGAAAGGGGAGAAAACTATTGTACATGTGCATAAAATCAGGTACGTTTTAACGCGGCGCGCCGTGGAGAGCCTTTAAAAAAAAAAAAAAACACGCAGCGCGCTTCACTCACCTGAGTCCGAGGAGCTGCTGTTGTTTTCCGACTCGTTCACCAGCAAACACTTCACATCATCCAGATCCCTTTCCGCTGACACGTTTTCCGATATCTTTTCCTCCTGCTCCCCTTCGTCTTTGAAAGATATCATCTCATCGTTTGCCCCCAAATCATCCCTGCTGAGCAGATTACTGGCAGTCATTGTTCTGCTAATTGCTCCAGCTGTTACCCCACACCCGTCACCTCCGTTCAACTGAGGCATTTCGGCACACCAGAGGAGCGCACGGGAGCAAGATTAAAAACACTTGTCTGCTGTTATGACTGCTGACAATGACTCCACTGAATGTGACACAGACATCGCAGACACAGTTTCAGAGGCCACAGTGTTAGTTGTTGAAAAGGATGATAGGATGTTATTATGTCAGACTGTGACTGTGTGTTCTCCTCACTCATTCTGATCGCTAAACAGTACAAGTTACGCCTGGGTTGTCACAGTGCAACTGCTGCTCTTGCCATCCAAGATGGCGGCACCTACGGCGTGTTTATGTTTACCCCAGCGAGTCACGTGAATTTTACGAGCCTACGCAAAAACTCCATAGCTAAACTGACTCATCCTTTCACCCAAAACTCCTGGTTTGCAAAACTAAAGGTGCGTTCAGACCAAACGCAAATGGGCAAATTTTTTGCACGGCGTGATTACATTATAACTCAATGTAAACACATGAATAGACATGAATTCACCATCTGAGTGAGTTGCAGAAAGGCGAAGTTGCCTTTATAACTTCTGCAGCAGTGTTCCACCTGCTGTAGGAACCCCCAAAATAACGTCCTGCTTTAGGTTGACATTATCCAGTGGGGAGCTCACCTGAAAAAGTTGTCCTTGTCTCCAAAATTTTACAAGATGAGTGTTTCCGTTGCTAACTTGCTAGCCTTGTTAGCACATCTGTGGCAGGAATCTGTGGATAAATAACTCCAACATCCCGATTTAGCTGAAGAGCTCCCAGTCCTCCTGTGTCCAGATGAGGCAGTCTCCTTTTCAAACTAGTTTACTCTCCAATGGTGATACTTTTACTCCGGTGACGGCAGAATCTCAAAGCTAACTTATTCCCTCGGACATGGACACGCAATTTTGCGTGTGCTCACCTCTTTCCATTGACTTTGTATGGATTTGCACCACGCATTTCAGTTTTGTCTGAACGCACCTTAAGGTGTGGCACAAAGTTTCTGTCAGAGAAGAAACAGACAGTGACTGTATACATTAAAAACTGATCATATACACAGGACAATGACATCCTCTGTTGTTCCATCCATCCATCCATTCATGCATTCATCTTCTACCGCTTAATCCTTTTCGGATCGGGGAGAAGCTGGAGCCTATCCCAGCATCTTTGGGGGAGAGGCAGGATCCACCCTGGACAGATCGCCAGTCCATCCCAGGGCCAACACAGAGAGACAGACAACCATTCACTCTCACAGTCAGACCTAAGGACAATTTAGAATCCCCAGTTTGATGCCAATTAACCTAACTTGCATGTTTTTGTGATGTGGGAGGAAACCTGAGAAATCCCGGAGTAAACCCACGCAGACACGGGGAGAACATGCAAACTCCACACAAAAGGGCCACCGATGGTCTGGGGGTGGGATTGAACCCACGATGATCAAGGGTGGAATCAATCCCATGACCTTCTTGCTATGCTGCCACTGTGCTAACCACTGTGCCGCTCCCCCTCTGTTGTTGTAAGTAAAAAAAAAAATAAAATAAAATAACTGTTTTAAGTCAGCTCTTTTTGAATTTGTGAAATGGTAGCAAGAAGTGGGGAGAATGAAGTCAGAGATTGACAGATGGATCGGAGCAGCATCTGCAGAGATGCAGACATTGTACCGGTCTGTTGTGGTGAAGAGGGAGCTTAGTTCTAAGGCAAAGCTGTCGATTTACTGCTCAATCTACGTTCCTACCCTCACCTATGGTCATGAACTTTTTATAATGACTGAAAGAACGAGATCGTGGATACAAGCAGCTGAAATGAGCTTTGTCCATAGGATTGCTGGACTCACCCTCAGTGATAGGGTGAGGAGCTCAGTCATCCGGGAGAGGCTCAGAGTAGAACCGCTGCTCCTCCACATTGAAAGGAGCCAGCTGAGGTGGTTTGGGCATCTGATCAGGATGCCTCCTGGACGCCTCCCATTTGAGGTGTTTCGGCCATGTCACACTGGGAGGAGACCCCGGGGCAGACCCAGGACTCGGTGGAGACACTACGTCTCCCAGCTGGTCTGGGAACGCCTTGGTATCCTCTCTGAAGAGCTGGAGCAGGTGGCTGGGGAGAGGGAAGTCTGGGCTTCTCTGCTTCAACTGCTGCCTCCATGACCCGGACCTCCGGAAAAGTCGTAGAAGATGGATGGATGGAGGCAAGAAGTGATTAGAACTGTAATTTCATGGATTCTTAACAGTTGCGCATTTAAAAACCAACACTAGACCAAGTATAGACAGCGACATCTAAAATCATTTCCATCTTTATGTCAGTCATAAATCTTTTATTATTTACATTTCCAGAATTTGGTGGAACACACCAACATACAGTAAAATACTAACTTTACTATAAATGTGGAAATTTAAAGTGAAATTTTTGGGTTTAACAACAGATTCATCATTGGTGTTTTTCTTCCCTTGTTATCTAGAGAGAGATTGATTTTTAAAATAATCGTTATTTCTACTCACCTGCACAGTGTGACTTCTTCCTTTCAGTAAAATGACAAGATGATGAACTGAAAGTTAACTTTGGTCAGTGGAATAGAAACGCCCCTGTTATGTATGAGAATGTGAGTGTCTGGGACGCCATGCCCACCCACAGGGTGGTGTCAGGTGGGCACGGCCCACTCTGGATATAAACCCAAGTTCACATAATAAAGTTGTTAGTTCCTGCATGAAGAATCGCCTCCTGCCGAGTCATTTTACAGACATAACATTTGGAGACAAGGAGACTAATGGGAGTGTGAGGGCTCCCTCCACCACTGGCACCATTCCTGGAGCGCGCAGGAGAGCCGGTGATCCTCTGGCCGGAGTGGAGAACTTCATTTGAAAAGTGCATCAGAGCTCTGGGCCTACACAGGCTAGACGGGAGACGACGGTGGGCACTTCTGGCCCACAATCTCGGCACGGGCGGCTGGAGAATACTCGATATGCTGGGAGCAGCGGAGGGTTATGAGGATGCCGTCGAGCGGCTGGCCGTGTACTTCGCTGGGCATACGAGGACAACGAGGCTGTGGGCATTGGAGCTGTTGGTGCAGGGAACGGTGGAGCCAGTTAGCTTCAGGAGGCTAACAGCCCATCCTGCGGCGCCGATAGACAGGCTGGCTGAGGACCTAACAAAAATTAACCTGACCTAAAAATTGACCTAACCAAAACTGGGCAGCGAGCGACAAGCAGGACATCAAGGTGGGACCGGGGCAAAGTGTGGAAGAGTCCCGAGAGGGAGTGCAGCCAGAGTCAACCCCGCTTGTGGAAGCTACACAGTGGACGAACGATGCCAGGCAGGCTGACGGCCCCGGGGAGGAGCAGCAGCCACACGACACAGTGACAGCGCAGCGGACCACCAACACCGAGAGCACTGGATGCAGCGGTGAGGAGCCCGGGTCGGTGAGTGGGCCCGGCGAGGGTGATGGTGCGTGCCCCGGAGGTGAGCAGCAGCTGAATATGGAGGCTACACAGCAGGAAACGTGGAACGAGGGAGTCCAGAACTGTGTAGAGGTGCCTGGGCGGGAGAATGATGCCGGTGAGGATGACGCTGTGAACCCCAAAGGTGAGCGGTAACAGACGGACACGGTGGCAGCACGGCGGAGCGCCACGGACGAGGTGCTGGGTGCTACAACGAAGCACCCGAGGCAGCGAGCAAGGCTGACGAGCGGGTTTCAGTGGTCCCTGAAGCACAACCACAGGGTGCCAGAGTGTTCGGGGCCAAAACAAAAAAGAGTGGAGAAGGACCTAAAGATGCAGTTTTAGGGTGCGTCAAAAGCCACCGCCATGGGAAGGGTCCAGACCTGGCTGGTGGGGCAGCCCGACCAAGGATGGAGGTCCAGTCATGGCATGAAGAACGCTGGAGGTTGACCCAGTTTTCTCTGCGGGTTGGAGATGAGGTCCAGGCCAGGAACAAGACTCAGGAGAGTGAAATTCATGTGAAGCCGAAGCTTATGGCGGGCAGGAACATTTTCTCCAGAGAGGGGGACTTCGACCCTGGAGGTGGACAGAGGCCAGGCGCGCTGTGGGGGTGCCGGGGGCCTCCGAGGCAGTTTTGTGAATGGAGGCTGCCCAGAGACATCGGGGTCACCTGAGAAAAAAACATCCTTGTGTAAAAACCTGTGTGTCTATGTGAGAAATCGTCGGCCTCCTTCGGTCTATGATGACCATGGAAGAAAGTCCTAAACATCTACTCTGCTGGAACAGCACCGCCTGTGGCTGAACAGGCCGATGCGCGAATGGCAGTCCCTGTCACACAGGTCGCACTTGTGGGTGGTCTCCGTGCTGCTGGGTTTGTGGCGGTTCTTCCTGCGGGTCCTTTTTTCATCTGCTGCAGCAGTCAGTCTCTCTTCACCCGCCTTGAGCTGTCTGGTCAGGGTGCCTCTCCATTTGGAGCGGTCCCTTGCAAGGTCCTCCCAGCACTCTGTGCTGATCTCCAGGGCCTTCATGTCTCTCTTGCAGACATCTCTAAAGCGCAGCTGTGGGCGGCCAACGTCTCTCCTGCCGGTCGCCAGTTCTCCGTAGAGGACGTCTTTGGGGATTCTGCCATCCTCCATACGGTGAACGTGGCCTAGCCAGTGGAGCCTGCACTGCCTGAGTAGAGTGAACATGGAGGGAAGGCCAGCGCGGGACAGAACTTCTGTGTTGGGCACTTTGTCCTAACTAACTAACTACTAACTAACCTGCACTTATATAGCACTTTTCTAGTCACAAAGACCACTCAAAGCGCTTTCATTAATACTAACCCTCTATTCTAAGGGCCTATAGGAAAAAAATATCTAGGGACAATTTAGAACAGCCAATTAACCTAACATGCATGTTTTTGGCATGTGGGAGGAAACCGGAGAAATCCCGGAGTAAACCCACGCAACACGGGGAGAACATGCAAACTCCACACAGATCGCTGTTGGTCGGGGGCTGGGATCGAACCCACGATCCCACGATCCCCACAATCCCCCGGCCAAGGGTAAACTGTGCTGCCGCAGTGCTAACCACTGCGCCACCGTGCAGCCCTGCCAGGATATGTCCAGGATGTGGCGAATGCAGCGCAAGTGGAAGGAGTTCAGTCTCTTTTCCTGCCGGGCGTATGTTGTCCACGTCTCACTCCCATAGAGCAGTGTGCTGATGATGCAGGCGTTGTACACTGCCATCTTCATCTTGACAGAGTTTGGGATTCTCCCACACTCGTGTGGTGAGGCGAACGAGTGTGAAGGCTGATTTTCCAATCCTCTTGTCGATCTCTGTATCAAGGGAGAGGTTGTTGCTGATCGTGGACCCCAGGTACGTGAACTGATTCACGACCTCCAGCTCGTAGTCGTCGATGGTGATGGTTGGTGGTGCTTCCATGCCTTGCGCCAAGACGTTAGTCTTCTTCAGGCTGATGGTAAGCCCGAAGTCCTTGCATGCCTGGGAGAAGCGGTCCATAAGGGTCTGAAGCTCCTGCTGTGTGTGGGTTGTGACTGCAGCGTCGTCTGCGAACAGCATGTCTCTGATTAGAGCCTCGCGTACTTTGGTTCTGGCTTTCAGGCGGGCGAGGTTGAAAAGCCTGCCGTCAGATCTTGTGTGCAGGTAGATTCCCTCTGTTGCTGTGCTGAAGGCATGCCTCAGGAGCATAGCAAAGAAAATCCCAAAGAGGGTTGGCGCAAGTACACAGCCCTGTTTCACTCTGCTGCGTAGGTTGAATGGCTCTGAGACGTTGCTGTCATGCTGCCCTATCCCCTGTATGTTGGTGTGAAACGATTCAGTGAGGCTTTGCAACTTTGGTGGGCATCCTATCTTTGGCAGGATCTTGAAAAGGCCCTCTCTGCTGACCAGATCGAACGCTTTGGTGAGGTCGATGAAGGCAATGTACAGGGGCATGTTCTGTTCTCTGCATTTCTCCTGGAGTTGGCGGATGGAGAATATCATGTCTACCGTTGATCGCTCAGCGCGGAAGCCACACTGAGACTCGGGGTAGACACGTTTGGCAAGCTTCTGTAGACGAACGAGAACAACTCGTGCGTAGACTTTGCCAACAACGCTGAGGAGGGAGATGCCCCTGTAGTCGTTGCAGTCGCTTCTCTTCCCTTTGTTTTTGTAGAGGGTGATGATCTTGGCATCCCTCATGTCCTGTGGTACGGCACCTTCCTTCCAGCACTGGCAGAGGACGTCATGCAATTGCAGCAGTAGGGTGGTCTTGCAGTGCTTGATCAGGTCGGGGGGTATGCCGTCGTTGCCGGGTGCCTTGCCAGCGGCCAAGCTATCAATGACCTTGCTGAGTTCATCGATGGTTGGCTCGGCATCAAGTTCGTCCATGGATGGAAGGCAGTCCATGGTATCAAGAGCTGACGGTGTCACGGTGTTCTGTCTAGAGTAGAGGTCTGAGTAGTGTTCCACCCATCTCTCCATCTGCTTGTTCTTTTCTGTGATCATCTCCCCGGTGGAGGATTTGAGGGGGGCCGTCTTGCTCTGAGCCGGACCAAGTGCTTTCTTGATGCCATCGTACATACCACGGATGTTCCCTGTTTTGGCAGCAGTTTGAATGTCTTGGCTGAGCTAAGTCCAGTATTCATTGGCACAGCGCCGAGCAGTCTGCTGAACTTTGCTTCTCGCAGCCCTGAGAATCTGGAGATTCTTCTCATTTGGGTACTTCTTGTACTCAGCAAGTGCTGAGCGCTTGGCTTCAATGACGGGGGTCATCTCGGTCAACTTGGCATCAAACCAGTCCTGTGACTTCAAGGTCTTCCTCCCAAAGGTAGCCAAGGCTGTGCGGTGGATGGTGTTTCGCAGCTCCTCCCATTTCTGCTTTGCAGAGTCTCCTTCTTGTGGTACACCAAGTTCCTTCTCGAAGGTGGAAGCAAACTGCTCAACAAGTTCTGGTTGAGCCATCTTGCTGGTGTCAATCCGTTCCTTTCCAGGCTGTCTAGCACGATGGAATTTCTTCAGCTGCAGCTTGACCTTGCAACACACCAATGAATGGTCTGTGTCGCAATCTGCACTCTGGAACGAACGGGTGATTAGCATGTTCTTCAGTGAGGTGCGCCTGGTCAGGATCAAGTCCAGCTGGTGCCAGTGCTTTGAGCGCGGATGTCGCCAGGAAACCTTGTGTTGGGGCTTGGTCTTGAAGAACGAGTTTGTGATGCACAGATCGTGATATGTGCAGAACTCGAGCAGCCGCTGTCCATTGTCGTTCATTCTGCCCACGCCAAAAGGTCCAAGATAGGAGGGCCAGGAGTCGTGGTCAGCACCCACTCTGGCATTGAAGTCTCCAAGGAGAATGAGTTGTTCAGAGTTGGGGATGATCCTGACAGTTGTTGCGAGATTCTCGGAGAACTCGTCTTTTGCCTCTGGTGTGGCTGTCAGTGTTGGGGCATACATACTGACGAGGGTGACTGGGCCTTGAGTGGTGTTCAGGCGGAGGGTGAAGAGTCATGCAGAGCCATTGCTGCTCGGTTCCACCATCTTCAGCAAGGTGTTCTTCACTGCGAAGCCCACTCCATGTTCCCTGTGTTTGTCACTGCCCTTTCCCTGCCAGTAGAATGTGTAGTCCTTCTCTCTCAGTGTGCCTGCATCAGCCAACTGTGTTTCCTGGAGAGTGGCGATATCCACTCCCAGTCTCTTCAGCTCATTATTGATGATGGCAGTCTTCCTGGTGTCGTTGATGTCCTTGAGGTTAGCAGCGAGTCCTGTCATCATAGTGCGGACGTTCCAAGTTCCCAGTTTTAGAGTTGGTCTCTTTTGTTTTCTTGTCTTGCCTTGTGCGAAGGTTCTCAGCCTGCTGTTCGGACTTCTCCTCATCCACATGCACCCAATGAGGAAAGCAAGCTGTGGCGGGACAACACCTTATTGGCTGGGGGCTGCCCAGCTTGAGGCGGGCGGTAGCTGTCCAGTGAGATCCGATGATCCCTCCCACTGTCAGGAACAACCCCTGGCGCCGCGCTGTACGCCAATTGAGTGGTGGCTTATAACCGGTAACTGTCATTCCCCGTGTTTTGTCTACGCCAAAGGTGAAGCTGGAGTGTCCTCTCCAGTGATCCGGTGTTCTACCTTCCAGCATTGGGCATTGGTAGGATTCAAGCCTGGGCAGGAAGATATGGAGGACAAGATGTTGCCCATGCAGCATGTCCCCCCTCTCCACGTCACTGATGAATCCAAAGGAACAGCAAGGCTGCTACAGTTTGGCACCAGCGCCATCGCAGGAGCTGCCAGAACGATGTTGAACACAACAGAGAACTGCCTTAGGGGCTCCGACTCCGGATTTTTCCTCTGGGTTGACTTCCGAAACCTTTCCTGTGACCGGGTGTGCCGCAAGGCAGCGGAGGTTTGAAATCAGGGTTTACCTTCCCCTAGATGAGCCACCATCTACCCGAAGCATCTGGTTTTAAGGCGCCAGAGATCCGCCCTCACCCCTTCTCCTATTAGTAAAAGCAGTTCCGCTGGGCTTAGAGACTAAACCACACGGGCAGGCTAGGAGTTGGACTTAGTTGTCAGAGGCTTTTCGAGACGCACGCCGTAAGGAGCATTTATGAGCACTGGGAGCTTAACCACTTGCACTCCGTTGTTCCGCGGGCGGGCAAGTCTCTGCGTCCTATGATGCACGAGGGCGCACGAGAGCGCATGATGGTGGTGATGGTGATGTAGTGGCGTCCAAGCGCCACTAAAAAAAAAACTGCAGAGACAGCCGCGAACAGATTAGTTCATCTGATTGACCTCTCATTCGACTAATAAGAGCCTTGAATTGGGTTTCTGAAACCTTGAAGAGCCAATGAATGAAAATCTAGGAAGGAGGACCCGCCTACTGTGAACGCAGGAGCCAATTGAAGCACAGAAATTCAGGCTGGGTGAAGAGATATTTACTGCTGCAGCAGATGAAAACAAAGGATGCTGGATGAATCTACTACAGACCCAGGCTCACCCAGCAGCATGGAGAACACCCACAAGTGGGACCTGCACTCATTCCAGCAGAATAGACGGAGGCCGACGACAAAAGTCGTAAATCATTCGCCAAAATGGCAATAATGGAATTATGTTGATCGGGATCCACGAGCGGAGCAGCGTCGCGTTCGTCTGACAATGGGGGAAGAGATGTTCACCACGACTCTGCTGCTTTGAAGAGGTAAGGTGTTATAAGCTAAATTATTATTTATCCCTGAAAACTGTAATCCAAAAATGACTTTTGACCGATCGGTAAATTACAACTGTACTGCGCACGAAGTACGAAGTGCGTGCGCCGCGATAAACGGTTCATTTGCCGTGTTCGGACCATGAACCCCCCCCCCCCCCCGCTGCAGAAGAGGAGCGGGGGGGGAGCGTTTACGGTCCGAACGCCCCCCGGTCCGCGGGGGGAAGCATATGAGTCTATTCCATCATGTAGCGATGGCCCTCTTCTGTAGCGAGGGGGGGGGGTGTTCACGGTCCGTTCACGGTTCCCCCCCACACACACACACACAGTAGCGAGGAGGGGGGGAGCCGCTGTGAAAACATGCAAGGAGTGTAATCCGTCATGTAGCGAGGGCCGAAGTCGGTCCTTGGTAGCGGGGGGGGGATGACCCCCCGCCCACACACACACACACAGACACAGCCCTGAGTGTGACCTTTCATTAGAGCCTAAAATGAAGATTCTACATTGAATTATTCAAAAGTTACAGACGTTTTTCCAAACTGTGCCATTTGGCACAATTTGGCACAGTTCCAAAACGCCTGGGAACAGCCTGAGAACAAAGCTGTGTAAAATATTCATTTTTTGTGGTATTGTTACCAGATTTGGATCTCAGCTGGATAACACTTGGTTCTACATTTCTGTTGCATTTTCCAGCCGGATCGGACAGCTGTGTGTTATTTACAAGCATTTGTATCCAAAAAAACACTGTCCAATTTTTTTTTCTTCAAGTTCAGTATGTTTAGATGACTGTAACTCAGTGGCCGGAGCACGTAGAGAGATTATGTTTTTTTTGCCAAAAAATTCAAAGTGTTTTCTTTTAAATGAGACCAACCCCATGAGGATGCTGCAAAGGGTTGAATAACAGCTTTCGATTTACTTTGGGCACATTATTTTTTGGCATTTTTAGGAAAATTGCCCGGAGTGCAAGTGGTTAACCCCAGTGCCGCTCCTGGCTATGACAACCTTGGAACCAAGTGAGAAATGTGCAGTTTGTGTATATGTGATGCTGGTGTGCATGTGGGTGAATGTGAATAATATGGGATTAATTTGTGTTTTCAAGAGACGAGGTCCAGTTTAGCTGTTTTGTGTGAATGTGAGGATGTTCATGACAGTATTTTATTCTCCTTGTTCTCAGTGCCTGATTTAGGTTTCTAAGTTTGGAAGGTTACAGCGGTGTGTGTGGTTTTGCATTTTTCAAAAGGGGGGGAAAGTTATGTATGAGAAAGTGTGTCTGGGACACCGTGCCCACCCACAAGGTGACGTCAGCCGGGTACAACCTGATCTATCACGACATGGTCTGTTTACCTCCGCCAAGGAGGTAATGTTTTTGCCAGGGTTTGTCTGTTTGTCTGTCTGTTTGTCTGTCGGTTAGCAAGATAACTCAAAAAGTTTTGGACGGATTTCGATGAAACTTTCAGGCGTTGTCGGAAATGGTACAAGGAAGAAATGATTAAATTTTGGTGGTGATCCGGACCACCGTCCATAAGAAAACTGCCATTACGGAAAATGTCATTTTCCTGAGTAACTACTGAACCACTAATCCTATCATTGTCAATCCAATTACTAGTCATATGTTTTCGTGGTCAAGGAATCTGAAAACGTACACACAAACACTGTATGGGGGGAACTGTGGCCGCCATTACGGAAAATGCCATTTTCCTGAATAACTACTGAAACACTAATCCTATCATTGTCAATCCAATTGCTAGTCATATGTTTTCGTGGTCAAGGAATCTGAAAACGTACACACAAACACTGTGTGTGGGGAACTGTGGCCACCATTACGGAAAATGCCATTTTCCTGAATAACTACTGAACCACTAATCCTATCATTGTCAATCCAATTGCTAGTCATACGTTTTCGTGGTCAAGGAATCTGAAAACGCACACACAAACACTGTATGGGGGGAACTGTGGCCGCCATTACGGAAAATGTCATTTTCGTGAATAACTACTGAACCACTAATCCTATCATTGTCAATCCAATTGCTAGTCATATGTTTTCGTGGTCAAGGAATCTGAAAACGTACACACAAACACTGTATGGGGGGAACTGTGGCGCTTGGCGGAGGTCTGCACTCTCCGAGTGCTTTTCTAGTTAACCTTATGTGTCAGGAATATAGAATATAGAAAAGTTGAGCTTTTTCATTTAAACTGAAAACTAATGGAACCATCACAAGCTGTTTGTTTCTTGCAAGAGGCCACGTATAGAAATCGTACAGCAAGCATTACTTTGAATCACACCTGTCACATTGCTGGTGACTCCACTGACCGGAGACATGATGACACCCCTTACTCGGTGAAGGCAAGGTTAATCTCGCCGGGGAATTTCTCCTTTTGTCTTAAAGGGTATGGAAACGTCTCTCTGGGCAGCTTACCGCTTTCTAAGTGTGCAACGATGCATAGTGCGTCTCACCCCTGTACTGCTTCCTGCTGGACCAATGAAGTGGGCAAAAGCTGTCCTGGAGATCTTTATTGTCAGTCTAGAAGTCTGCAAGGAAATGCCACCCTGCAGGAGCTCTGTAGTGCTGCCTTTTGTGATTCTTATCAGCATGGTATGCATATGGTGAGAGGGTGATGGTGGCTGTATGGCCATCGTGCCCACTCACACCTGCCCATGAATTGGAGAGGGGTGTGTGCCCCGGTAGTTGTAACTGACCACACCATCATATTGTCGGCAGGACAGGTGGGCAGGGTGAAGAGAGATGTCTTCTTTGCACTACACAATGCCATCTTGTTGTGTCTGGACCTGCAACAAGAAGGGTTTTCCGGCCAACTCAACTAAAGGTGAAGCTAAAAAGTTTTATTTATATGGATATGGACATGGTCATTTCACCCTGTACTCTATCTGGTCTTCAAAAGCCCTGAGAAAAAGCTTCCCAAACAAGGCAAACATGGCTGTTAAGCAAATATCACAATATGGCAGAGGCTATACAGTTAAAGTACTGTTAGTACTGCTACTTCAGGCAGGGGATATTCACCTTAACCCTGGACCTGCCACTATTAAACTGCAGACCACTGGACATAGCGAGTCGGGTGAGTCGAATTGCACTGAACAGACTCACATATCTGATCCTGCTGTAAACAGCTGCGCTATGTCCAACTTTTGGAAACAGGAGCGGTTAAACAAATTGCAAATGAGGCGAGATCCGAAAACCGAGCTGTACAAAAGCAAAAACATTTATTTTTCCAAACTGTTAATCATGCATGAGTTCTTTGGGACACAAAGGCTAAACCAAAGGGGATCCTCGGCGGACATTTAAACATACGGAGCATAATCCCCAAAAGAGATGAGATTTCGGTGTTGTTGTTGGACTCAAATCTGGACTATCTTTGTCTTTCAGAAAGCTGGCTACACAGGAACATAGACACTAATATGATCGATATTGTGGGCTATCAGTGTTTTAGAAAAGACAGGCAGGTAGGGAGGGGAGGAGGTGTTTTAATTTACATCAAAGAGAAATTTAAATGGCAGTTGGTTGATTTGAATACTTCACTCGAATGTTTAGCTGTTAATGTATGTCTCTCACCGGCAATGAATTTCAACATTGCAGTATTGTACAACCCACCGTCACACAATTCTTCTTTTTATAATGAATTAAGTGATCTGGTTAAACAACTTGAGAGGAGCAGAGAAACAATATTTCATGGTAACTTTAATATTAACTGGTCTGATAAAAAGGACAAACAGAAACTGAAAAGCCTCATGACTAAATTTAATTACCAACAAATGATCAAAGGACCCACCAGGATAACCAAACAATCTAGAACACTTATTGACATAGTATTTGCTAATAAACCAGAACAAATAACCAGAACCTATAATCTTGTAACTGGTCTCTCAGATCATAACATGGTTCTTGCTGTCAGAAAACTTACTAAAAAGCGACTACAGTATTTTGGGGGAGTCGATATTGACAAATCAAATTTTATTATTCCCAAATCAAAAAATGAGGAGTTTGAACATTACTTGGAGAATCAAAATTGGTAGCAGCTCATGTCAATATATGAAGTAGATGATTGTTGTAATTTTATAACTGCAACAATTACAAAATCTATAGAAAAATTTACAAAGCAAATTAAAAGTAGACAACAGAAGATTAACCTACCATGGTTAAATAATGAAATAAGAAAACTTATGGAGAGGCGAGACTCTGCATTGAAAACATCATTAACCTCTAAACTACAAAATGATCACCTTGTGTACAAAAGTTTAAGAAATAAAGTGGTACAAGAGCTGCGAAAATCAAAAGTATCTTATTACAATAAACTGATAGATCATGCAAAAGGTAACAGCAGTTCCCTATGGAGGCATTTAAATAACTTAACTAACAAAAAAAAATGTTCAGAAGGGGGCAAAGGAACTTAGAATCAATGGCAAGACCATCAGTGACAAGGCTACATTGGCAAATGAATTTAATTCATATTTTGTGGACTCTGTGGAAGACTTAACAAAAAACTTTGTGCTGCCAAATGTGCTCAACAACACAAAATCAATACTTTCAACAGATTCTTTTCACATCGATGAGGTAAATGAGGAGTTAATTGCTGGTATTGTTAAAACACTGTCAAACTCAAAAACTAATGATATCTACAATATGAGCACTTCCTTTCTCAAAACGCACAGCAAAATATTAATCAAACCACTGACTCATCTCATTAATCTCTCCATTAGGTCTAGTACATTTCCATCTGGTTGGAAAAAAGCTGTCGTCACACCAGTTCATAAATCAGGCAGTAAAGACGATATGTGCAATTACCGCCCAATCTCTATTTTACCAGTCCTGTCTAAGGTTCTTGAAAAAGTTGTAGCTACACAGCTGATAGACTATTTACAAGACAGTCAACTTCTTGACTGTCCATAACCGTGTGGTACGCAGGAGCCACTGCCAGGGACAGACTAAGGCTGCAGCGCATCGTGCGCACTGCTGAGAAGGTGATCGGCTGCAAGCTCCCATCTCTTCAGGACCTGTACATCTCCAGGACATGGAGGTGTGCAGGCCGGATCATAGCCGATCCTTCACACCCTGGTCACATACTGTTTGCCCCCCTCCCCTCAGGTAGAAGACTTCGGTCCATTCAGACTAAAACCTCCCGGCACATGAACAGCTTCTTCCCCTCTGCCATCAGACTGCTGAACACTAAGTGACTTATTGACTCTCGTGCACTATGTACAGCAGCTCAATCTGACTCATGTCAATCATCACTGTTTTTCTGTTGCATTATTGACTGCACTATGTGGTACTCCACAATATCTGCTACTCGCTAATATATTTAAAACTGCTTTGACTAGTATTACTCATTCTTATTCTACACTTATTGCATGTTTAGTTTTTTAGTTTTTTTAGTTTATCTCTTTATCTTATCATGTTTTAATGTTGCAGCATTGCACCGAGACAAATTCCTAGTTTGTGTACTACATGAACAATGGCAATAAATCTGATTCTGATTCTTCATCCACATCAATTTGGTTTTAGAACAGGATACTCAACAGAAACAGCAAATTGTTGCCTTATTGAAAATGTCAAACAGTCCTTGGACAGGGGTAATGTGGTAGGGGTTGTTTTTCTAGATCTCAAAAAGGCTTTCGATACTGTAAACCACAGTTTGCTTTTATCCAAAATGGTATCTTTTAACTTCTCTCCAGATACATTAGAATGGTTTGCAGCTTATCTCCAGAATAGAGAACAGTGTGTAAAAGTTCACCAGGATAAATCCTCATTTTTAAACAACCGTATGGGTATCCCACAAGGGTCCATTCTTGGTCCTTTACTTTTCAGCATTTTTATTAATGACTTGTCGCTACACTGCTCAGCTGCAACATGTCAACTTTATGCAGATGATGCAGTTATTTACACAGCTGCCAAGACTCCAGCACAGGCTGCAGATATACTGTCCACAAGTATGGTTGATGTCCAAGAGTGGCTCTTCCAGAACCATCTATTGCTGAACCTTCAGAAAACAGTTTCAATGTGCTTTTCAATCAAAAAATGTAACCTGCAACGTTTTAAAGTTAATATACATGATCAAGACATCAGTTTAGTTACAGAATTCAAATACCTTGGCATTGTACTAGATCCTCAATTCAAATTTAATCTTCATATAAAGAAAATTTCAAAAACAGTAAAAAAAATCTGAACTGCTTTAAATTAATTAGATATTACATACCATATGAAGCAGCTGCGCCGTATGTGCATTCTATGGTTTTTTTTCTAATATATCATACTGTTTGACAGCCTGGGCTCAAGCAGCCCCTTCTACAATAAGACATATAGGTTCATTATATAATCAAACTCTAAAAATCTTGGACAAAAAGCCCATTAGGTGGCATCACTGTTATATTTAAAAAAAAATACAACCAATTGAGTTTTGAGAGTTTCATTGACCTGTTTTCTGAAATTAATTTTCAAATGTTTCCATAAATCAGCACCTGAGCCACTTGCTGGTTTCATCCAAAGACAGGACAGCAGCAGAGCCACCAGGAGTTCTGTAAACAATAACTGTAAAATATTCCACCGCAGAACTACATTTGGACAAACAGCTTTCTCTGTAAAGGGCAGTCACATCTGGAACACAATGCCAAATGAAATTAAAATAATAACGGACTTTAAAACATTCACTAAAAAGTTTAAAAACTGGCTGAAAAATAAACAAGAATGTACCCATGTATGAAATGATTGTCTGCAGGGTGAGAGTGAATGAAGGGAAGGAATGAATGTGTTTGTTTATAGTGAGTGACGAAGGGAGAGAGGCCTGAAATAGACAAATGTGAGTCAGGTTCTTATATTGTGTATTTATAATATTTATCATCTTTATAATATTTATAAAATTTATAATTGTGTATATATAATGTATTTATAATCTTTTTTGCATTGATGTATGTGGTTATTATTTATTCTGTTTTCATTTTTTCTTCTCCTTATCCTTTTTTTTTCTTTTTACTTGTTTCTCCTTTCTAAAGCCAATCCAGGGACAAGAGTTGCAAATTAGCTAATAGCTGTACACTCTTTGTGCAACACATCAGATTGATTGTCATTTGATTAAATGTCTATATTTATTGCACTGTCCCTGTCAAATAAACAAATAATCTAAATCTGGGGCACAGGTGTGCCGGAGGAGTTTAAGTTAGAAACTACAGGGCAGAAGGTCCTTCATGCACCGTTTCCCTGGGTGGGTGTGGCTAAAAACGCCCTGTGGAGTCAAACAATTATAGATTACAGTCATTTGTGAATTTTTCTCTATCTGCTTTTCTGGTATACATGAGGAATTAACAGCTCTTAGACTTATGCTGACCCAAAACAGAATGGTTCTTGATCAAATAACTGCCGCCCGAGGGGGCGTGTGTGCAGTTGTAGGTGATTATTGTTGTACTTTTATCCCTGAAAATGATGCAGATGGTCTTTGTTACATGTGGGAATTGTACTTTGGGGCTTGCCGTAGCCCAGCGGGGGTGGGGGGTGAGTGAGGTCAGGCGGGCTACGGCTAGGGTATATATATATCGATGGAAGGTTCAATAAGGTGCGTTCAGTGATCATCAAAACCAACTCTCCATTCTCCATTATTAAGACATAACATTTGGTGACGAGGAGAAAAGTGGGCGCGTGCGTCAGAGAACCACCTCTATTTCAACAGCACCTGGGCACATCGACGATACCGTGGGCATGCTGGAAAGCTATGTTTGAGGGTGTATTTGGCGGCGGCTGGACTCAGTTCTATCAGCGAGGAGAAACGGAGGAGTCTGCTTGTGCATTGCCTTGGCACCAAAGCGTAATGTATGTTCTTCGGGCTGTGTGGCGGTGGTTCACTGCAAGATTGACTGACCCTGATGAGCAATACATTTGGTGACGATTCTACAGTCACCAAAAGGAGGTATGAGTTTTTTGACCGTCGACAGTGGGTGGATGAGTCCACAAAGTCATTCATTATGGAGGTGGTAGCTTAGCGAAGAAGTGCGCGGTTGGGCCTATCAAGTAGAATCTAGTGCGGGACAAGCTAGCCCACAGCACCAGTAATATATGGCTGAGGAACATGCTACGACTAACCAGGGAAACCTTGTCATTGGAACAGGTGCTGGACTTAGACAGAGAGAATCAACGACTCTGAGAGAGCTAACAACCACAGCTAGCGAGGAGTGGGCAACGTGTTTTTTCCCACCGAAAATGGAGGTTAGCATGCTAGCTAGGCCTCGAAACCACACTAAGAAAAAGAAGGAGAGGCAGATGAAGGCACATAACAGAGCCCATATGTTGTCTTCTGGCTTAGGGCTGGTGGAGGCCGGCAACCCTGAACAGGTGTGTGTAGCATGCATGAGGAAAGGACCATTGAAGTGGTACGTGCTCCAGCTTGACGGGGTTGACATACCCCTCATGAAGGACTTGGAGGCCAGGAGATCCATCTTGTGCTTGGTTACGCTACAGAGGCTGTTCCCCACGAAACCTATAAAAGGGGGGGGCAGTGAAGATGTTCAGGTACTGTCATGCGGAGATTGAGATGGCGGGCACGGTGGATTTCTCGTAGACATGCGGGTCGAAGATGGTATCCAGATTCACCTATCAGGTGGCACATCATGTCGAAGACCCTTGACCTTGTACCTCAAGATTGAAGTTAGGTTCATCAGCTTGCAGTTCCTAGAGGAATTTTCCTCATAGGAAATTATGTCACATGTGTGTGTGTGTGTGTGTGTGTGTGTGTGTGTGTGTGTGCGCGCTTGGTGACTTTGAGAGTTAACCCAGCTACACTGTCTACTATCTATCATGGGACCACCACTGCCTGTATACCAGACCTCCGACTGAGTGACCTATCCAGTCAGACACCTGGAATACACCCCTGGTATTAATGACAGCCTCTCATGGCCTTGCATTGCCCTTGGTAAATCTGGGTAAATATTTAAGATCAGGAAAGTTGATCTATATGAGGTCTGTTTTAAAAACACCTTAAAGAGTAACCTTTCAAAACTCATGAAAAATGTAACACCTCTTGTAGAAAAATGCCTTCTTGAAAAATCACACAGGAAAAGTGGACACTGAATCACTGATCTCACAAACTCCCATACTGTCTTTTAAAATGCTGTAGTATATATTGAAAGGTTGCAAAGCTCAGCTAAAACAGGATGTACTTGCATGAAAAAAGTCAATTAAATCAAAATGATGAAAATTAAAAATCAAACCAAAAACTGATTGAAAAACCTTGATTCAAAAAAGTTGATAGTTGTAAAATCAGTCATTTGATCAAAAAACCAAAAGTTTCAAAAAACATAAAAGTTCAAAAATCACCAATCAGTTCAGAAAATCAAAATGTAAAATCAATTAAAAATATGAAAAATTTGAAAGAGTCCAAAATAAAAGAAACCCTTTGAATAATAAAACCTGGGAAAAACATCTAATCAATTTGTGGATAAATGTCTAAAAAGCCTCGATGGTGAGATTGGGGGAAAAGGATGATTAATAGCTGGTCTACACCGATGAGGCTCCCCTTTCACGGGGAAAACGGGAAGAAGCGGGTGAGGTGGGATAGCTGTCACTCGAGGCTCCGTCTTCTGTTCTTCCATCAGCTGGGCCAGTGGTCTGCGAAGCTGTCTGCCGGGAGGAAGAAGGCGAGAGGAGCCCTTGAAGCGGAGACCTCAATTCCGGAGAAATCTTAAAGCCTCGGCTCCCTCTCTCCACTCTCAGGGAACCTGTGATGTAAGGCAGCAGGCTGGGAATGCAGCCATTGGTGGTGGCTCCCCTTCCCTTTTCTGCTCGCCCAAAGTGCTATTTTGTCCCTTCTTGCTGCAGAAGATTTGTAGCTATTAAAAGTTGAAGAGATAAGATGGTAGTTGATCCATTTTCCTGTGGCGCTCTCACTTTCTTCAGTCTTCTGCTGTGAGATGCTGGGGGTCTTGGAGTCCACCGAAAATGAACATTTTGTGGCTTTCAGGCTTGGTTTTTATACCTTTTTAACACTCAGTTGTGATATAACAATTACCTTATTCTGCACATGTTTCATCTCCCCAGTTCCAGTAAAACCATGTGCTTGTTCATGCGCTCAGCTCATGGCTGTCTGCCTTGCTTATCTCATCATTTTCCATCACCAAAATACCTCAACTTGCTGTTCCAACCAACTTTCACTTCCTCATTATCACATGCCTTTCCAGTCAATAGGCCTTTCCAACATATCACAATCTGACCCCACATAAATCTTCTTTTGTGCAGTTAAAATGTGCATACAGTCACACAGTTTGATTGCATTCATTGTTTCTGTTGATTACATACATCTTAATCAATGAGTATACATTTGCTTTGCTGATTACACAAGATATTACATTTTATGGCATATGCTTTCAATATTGCTTTGCATTCAGTTCTATGATTCACCAGCCATGTCTGCTCCCATCTTTTCTGACCACAGGAGTGTGGGCCTTCTGATAATTTCCTGTCCCTTGCTGACTTCCCTGTGATGTTTTCTGTATTCTTGGGCAACTGGAAGAAGGATTCCCCATTTTCTTTTCATGGGGGGTATATCAGTATGATTGGGAGGGTCTACTGCTTTCAGCCTTCTTGTGGTTACTGGGGTCATGTCGTGAGATACTCAAACAATCAGGGGGTGGACCTGTTTGGTATTGACTTGCTGGGGGAACTGGATTTCTCTATAAGGGTCCCGGACGGCTCAACGGTGTTGACAGTATGCCCAGATTGGTACCTCCTCTGTCCAGCATTTTTTATGGGCCTGGGCTTTATTGGAGCTTTTCACCACCTCGCCCTCTCATCGACGAGAAAGTGATGCTGAAAATTCAGCCTCCGTGGCGACTCCCCGTCGCATTGTGGGACGAGGTCTTGGTGGTAGCTGTCCAAGCAACTGGAGTACGGCATCATTGAGAAGGTGGATGCATCACCATGGATCTCCAACCTGGTGGTTGCCAGGAGAAAGTGGGAAGGAATCAGACCCTGCATCGATTTCAGGGTGGTGATCAAGGTGGTTATCCCCAACAAAGATCCCCTCCCAACTATGGAGGAGCTCAAAGCAATGTTCAGTGGGTCTCAGGTGTTCTTGAAGCTGGACCTACGCCAGGGCAACCTACAAGTCCCGCTCAACCCAGACAGCAGAAACCTGATGGTGTTGGTGACTTGCCAAGGATTTTTTTTTTTTTTGATATACAGGGATTCCATTTGGCCTGAGCTCCACACCAAGCTGTGTTCAAAAAGTTATGTCAACCATGCTGGCTGGTCTCGTGCGTGTGGTTTCATACTTGAATGACATCGTTGTGCATGGGGCATCACAGGAGGTTAACAACACGAGGCTGGAGAGAGTCCTGCAGACACTTTAAGGTCACGGGGTCACCCTGAACGGTGAGAAATGTATCTTTGCAATGGACGCTGTGGAGTTCGTGGGATTCCGGCTGACTGGTAGAGGACTTCAGCTGCTGTTTTCAAACATAGAGGTGGTGCATCCCAGACCCTTTCTCACCCACTCAGATCTCGTCATTCCTGGGCATGGTCAATTTCTGTGGGTGGTTTATCCCTCACTATTCGGAGACAATCGAGCCTCTCCAAGCTCAGTTGAAGCAGGATGCACGGTGGAAGTTGACCCAAGCTTGGTCAGCAGCGGTCGCTAAGTTAAAACAGCAGCTCACCTCGCCGCCATTACTGGCTCATTCTGAACCCTATCTGGCGACTATTGTAACATGCAACGCGTCCGGCTCGACACTGGGAGCAGTCATGTCCCAGTTGCAGGATGGCACGGAGCATCCAGTGGCGTTCGTGTCAAGATCCCTCTCAGCGGCGGAGAAAAAATATGCAGCAGATGAGAGGGAAGCGCGGGCCTGCATCTGGGCCTATGAGAGATGGCACATCTACATCTACAGACGCCACTTCACCTTGAGGACAGACCACCGGGCACTCACAACTTTGCTGGAGACGTCGGAGTTGGGTCACAGCCCTCTGAGGATCACAGCCCTCTGAGGATTTTCTGATAGGCTAAGGGCCTATAGCTTTACAACCAAGTTCACCCAGGGTAAGGATAACATAGTGGCAGACTTCCTGTATTGCGCTACAGTGAATTCCTCCTTACTGGACGACTGTGGTGAGGACTCAGCTTAGGTGGACCTGATCAACATACTGCATGGAATGCTCCAGAAGATTGTGTCTCACCAGGAGCTCAGGGGGGCATCGGAAATGGATCCAGTGATGGCAAAATATGTGCTCGGCGAATGGAGAGGGCTGTCCAGCTGGGGTGCAGGGTGAGTTTGAACTCTACCACCGAGTAAAGGACGAACTGAGCTGCTGGGGCGAGGTGTGCTTGGCAAGGGGACATTGCGCTCTGATCCCGTCATCCCTGAGAAGGTATGTTCTGGCGATGCTCCACGAGGGCCACCTGGGGATAGTTTAGGTAAAAAAGTGCAGTAGGGACTCTGTCTGGTGGCCGGGTATTCATAAGGACATTGAGGTAATGGCGAAACACTTGATGCCATGCCTGCACAACCTGCAAAACTGGCAGACTCCCCCGCTGGTATGACCAGTGCCATACCTGGTTGGACCCTGGAAATATGTTGAGCTGGACATATATGACTAACTGCATGTGGCTCCTTCGAACCGCACGTTTCATCTTGTGGCCTATGATATGTTCTAAAAGTGGCCAGAGGTGCTCCCGACAAACTCGGCTATGACAGAAGTGATCATGGGGTTCCTGGCGTCCCTGTTTGCTAGGTGGGGAAACCCGAGTACAGTTACCACAGATAATGGCCCGCAGTTCATTTCCGGGGTGTTTGAGGAGGTCCTGAGCACCAGAAGTGTAGAACTTGTTAACCCTTTGAGTGTGAGAATTTGTGTGCCCCTAGCGGCAGAGCGTGACACTGCGCCTGCCTTCTCACTCTGACATGATCACCTGCATTGGAGATTTGTACTGATTGTACTGATTTGCCAGTTTCAAAAGGTGGCAGACATTCTTTTGAGGAATCAGTGGATGATACGTAATATACCAAAGAAGAAGAACTCCTCATTTCCTTTTCCTGTTTGTAGCAGTTAGCCCAGAAAGCTAATATGGCCACGATTGGTCACACTGTAACTTTTTCAACTTTGTACGTGGAAAATAGCTGCGTGATACATGCAAAATTTATGTGGGATAATCATAAGACTTTGTAGATGTGCTGGAGATTTTAAATTACCGACAGAATGCAAAATAAGGACCATGATTTGTGAAAATGCAGCGCCCCCGCCAGCCAGCCAGCCAGCAAGCCCCCCATTGTCAAAAGTAAGTGACTTTCAATGACGTTTTTTTTTTTAAAAGTATTAATTTCTTGTTCATATACTTCGAAAGTAATTCAAGTTTATTTATTTATATAGCGCCATTTCACAACAACAGTCATCTCATAGCACTATCAACTGTAGAGGGGAACCCCCACAGTTGCAGAAAGACCCCAGCAATCAGGCGGATACCTCATCATCTAAGATGATGAGGTACCTCTGTAAAAAAAAAAACGGTGTCAAAAGACTGAACCATTCTTTGTGTAAATACGTCCAAAATCCAGTTTTCACTGAGTTATGGAATTTAAATAGGTGTCGCGACATTATGCAAATTAGATGCGTAAATTCATTCCTATCTGAAACTTTGGATCATATTTTACATCTTTGTAATTGACAGTAAGCCATTATCTCTTGCAACTTTCAAGATATATCCTTTGAAATTTGAACTATTTTATTGACAAAAAATATTTACTACTTTTGACCACTAGGGGTATGTTGCAATTCGGCAACAGTCACACTCAGAGGGTTAAGATGGCTTTCTACCCCCCCCAGGATAACGGAGGGGTCGAGCACTTCAATAAAACATTAAAGAATGGACTGAGGGCTTACTTGTTGGATGGTTTTGCATTTGCTGATGCTCTGATCAACATGTTGCTACACTACAGGGCATCTGTAAACACCACGACGGGCTACTCCCCGGCGGCTCTCATGCTGGGACGAGAGTAACCTTTGCTGGCGATGTGGCTGAGACCAGCACCGACGGATTCTCGGGAGGACACAGGAGTGGTGCGCAACTGGGTCACCAGGCAGCGACATAGAATGGAGCGAAGGTTCATAAGGAAGCACAGGGCGAGGGAGCAGATACTGAAGGAAGCAGACCGAGAATGGATCAAACACCCTTTCCGTGTCCACAAGCTTCATCCGCTGTGGATAGGTCCAAGACAAATCGCAAGGTAGCGGGGCCAGACTTGCTTGAGCTGGACAACGGGTCCCAGTGGCATTCCACTAGGCTGAGGATGTCACTTCCGGAGCAGAGAACTGAACCCACAATGGAGCGTTTCAGTGAGAGCTGGGACTGGGGGGTCCAGACTGATGTCAACTCACAGGCTAGGCTGACGGTGCCAGGTGAAGTGTTCCCACTGAGGGACACCCGGCTCGAAGTCGTCGGAGTCCTAGGTACCTGGAGGACCTTGTCATGAAGACTGTTTTGTTTGATGCTGGTTTGATCTAGTGGCAAAATAATCCACTCCAACCCGACTGGGTGTTCTGGTAGTCTACCCAGACACCCGGAGATTTCGTTTGTTTGCAGTTGCTCTTGGTAAAAAAAAAAAAAAAAAAGGACTTGATGGTGGTGTGTTGCAAAGGGCTGGCGTTTGGTGCATTGTTGGGGGGGGGGTTTACATGTAGGAATTGTACTTTGGGGCTTGCCGTAGCCTAGCTGGGGTCGGGGGTGAGTGACGTCAGGTGGGCTACGGCTGGGGGTATATATGTCGATGGAAGGTTCAATTAAAGTGTGTTCAGTGATCAGCAAAACCAACTCTCCGTTCTCCATTATTAACACATAACAATCATGTGACTGCCTCAGCCATTCGAGACCTCACTGCCTTACAGGCTGCTGCGGCCAAGGACAATGTCACTGATGGACAGGCCTGGTTAACCCCTTGCACTCCGGGCAATTTTCCTAAAAATGCCAAAAAATAACTTGCCCAAAGTAAATCGAAAGCTGTTCTTCAACCCTTTGCAGCATCTTCATGGGGTTCATCTCATTTAAAAGAAAACACTTTGAATTTTTTGGCAAAAAAACATAATCTCTCTACGTGCTCTGGCCACTGAGTTACAGTCATCTAAACATACTGAACTTGAAGAAAATTTTTTTTGACACAGTGTTTTTTTGGTTACAAATGCTTGCAAATAACACACAGCTGTCCGATCTGGCTGGAAAATGCAACAGAAATGTAGAACCAAGTGTTATCCAGCTGAGATCCAAATTTGGTAACAATACCACAAAAAATGAATATTTTACACAGCTTTGTTCTCAGGCTGTTCCCAGGCGTTTTGGAACTGTGCCAAATTGTGTCAGATGGCACAGTTTGGAAAACGTCTGTAACTTTTGAATAATTCAATGTAGAAGCTTCATTTTAGGCTCAAAGGAAAGGTCACACTCAGGGCTGTGTGTGGGGGGGGGGAGGGGGGTCGTCCCCCCCGCTACCAAGGATGGAGTTCGGCCCTCGCTACATGACGGATTACACTCGTTGCATGTTTCCACAGCAACGCTGTCACAGCGGCTTCCCCCCCTTCGCTACTGTGTGTGTGTGTGTGGGGGGGGGTTTCCCCCCCCTCGCTCGCTACAGAGGATGGACTTCGGCCATCGCTACACAACGGATTAGCCTCATGTGGTGATGTGGGACAGCAGTGCAATCACCGCGGCTCACCCCCCCCTCGCTGCAGAAGAATAGCGGGGGTGGGGGGGTGTTTACAGCCTGTACACTGCGAGCAACCCCTTGTACCGCAGCGCACGAACTTCAGACTTCGTGAACCGCACAGCTGTAATTTACTGATCGGTCAAAAGTCATTTTGGATTACAATTTTCAGGGATAAAGAATAATTTAGCTTATAACACCTTACCTCTTCACAGCAGCAGTGTCCTGGCGAACTTCTCTTCCTCACTGTCGGACGAACGCGATGCTGTTCCACTCTGGTTCTGGTCTCGCGACTCGATCAAAGCATAATTCCATTATTGCGGTTTTGTGCTTCCATGATTGCGGTTTTTGGCGAACGATTTTTCAAAACAAATAACAGTAGTAATTAAAAAAAGACTGGCGAAGGCGTGTGTGTCACTCAGCCTTCGTCGTCAGCCTCCGTCGGTCTATGATGACCATGGAAGAAATCATAACGTCTACTCTGCTGGAACCAATACAAAATAAGCACCGCCTGTGGCCGAACATGCCGATCCACGAATGGCACTCCCTGTCGCACAGGTTGCATTTGTGGATGGTCTCCATGCTGCTGGGTCTGTGGGGCTCTTCCTGCGGGTCCTTTTTTGATCCGCTCCAGCAGCCAGTCTTCACCCAGCCTTACAAAAAATAGCTCGCAAACTTCTCTGCTTCAATTGGCTCACTGCATTCACAGCGTTGGGAGGCGGGTCCTCCTTCCTAGGTTTTCATTCATTGGCTCTACATGGTTTCAGAAACCCAATTCAAGGCTCTTATTAGTCAAATGAGAGGTCAATCAGATGAACTAATCTGTTCGCGGCTGTGTTTGCAGCTTTTTTTTTCAGTGGCGCTTGGAGGCCACACCACCTACATCACCACCATCAATATCCTTATCATGCGTCATGCGTCCAAGGGTGCACGAGTGCGCCCTCGGACGCAGAGACTTGCCTGCCCGCCGAACAACGGAGTGCAAGAGGTTAAGTTGGTTACTTTCTTCATGGAGAAGTCTCTTCATGAACCTGTTAGTGATTTTGAGGGTATTATTTTTCTCCTTTTCCTGTGTCATTCCCTGCATTCGTCGTGTGATGATGAGACTTGTTCATGTTAACTTAGTGATGTAACATGGTGCAGTTACTGGGGATGGTGCGGATGATGAACAAACAGCGTGAGCTCAGTGTGTCTCTCCATGACCCGAGTGGAGAGTAAAATTATGACTGACATGCAAATAACCAAAAGGAGTTGCCTGATCACAATGTGGAGTTAAAATGTATTTCTTGTAAATACATTTATAAAGTTTGAAGCACTACTTTTATTACTTTTACTTTTATTTTGTTGTTATTTTATTTTTATATTACTCTTTTTTGTATTTTTACATTCCATCATTGCACTTTATTATTATGATTATTGTTTCCTATTGTTTTGTTTTATCTCTTAAGTTACCTTTTAAGTTTTTTTTAATATAAGCTGCAAAGACACATAACTATAACACACACATACTGTATATCCTTATTATATCCTCTTAATATCATTTGATCATCATTTTTGGTTTCACTGGTTTTACATTAATGATTTTCTTTATTGATCAATGACCATGTTTACATGGACACAAGTAACTGGACTAAAAGCCTGATCAGAATAAAAATGCTTCATGTAAACACACCAGTCTGAATATTCTGACCCCATCACACTCATTTGGATCAAAATTTCATTCCGATCGAGGGGGGTGGGTTATGCCAGTTGTTAATTCGAATGGTGCGCATAAAAACACTTATTCCGAAGGTTGGGCAGAAAATATGTTTGCTGCACATGTCTGTACGTCAGCCATACATTGACATGACATATTTCCGCCTTTACAGCAGCTAGCGGAAAACATAGCGGGAGTAAAACAAAACTGGTCTGTATCGTCCTACTGTCTCCCTCTGTTGGTCATATGCAGAAGTATGGACTTGTAGCTTCTTTACGGAGACCAGCAGAAGCAAAAGTACAGTCTGAATAACACGATACAGGTCCATTTCAAAAAGAGAGACACGAAGCGGGGCTTGCTCATACCGGAAGTTGCTTCTTCTTCTACTATTTTCGGAATGTCGGAATGTTGAAATGTCGAGGTGTGCATGTCAAAATGATTTATTCTGTTCAAACGTGTGACACATGGAAATGCACGTCCTAATCGGATCAACTTTTTCATGATCCATGTAAACAGTAGTTGTCATAAACTCTCCGTGCGCTCTTCCATTGCGCATAAGGAGGAATGAGGATTTAAATGAAGGGGTTATCACACACACATTTATTGAAGACAAGTTTAGGGAAAACCATACAAAATGGCTAGGCAGCTCGGGCTAACAAAGAGTTCTAAGATGCTAGGCTGCACAGGGAGAAAGCGTAGCAGTTTTGCCGCTCAAGGAAACGCTACTAGCGTAGTGGCACAACCACACAGAGAAACACTACAGTGACTTACAGCCTTAGCAATCCAGGTCCTCCCAGTAGAACAGCGAGCATAATCTTTCACCAACTGATGGTCACATGAAGAAGAACGGTGGTGTGACTCGCACAATGGTCCAGCAGTGTTTGTCTCGCAGTGAGCTGCTTATGAACAAACACCGCTGGGCAAACAAATTAGAAACACCTGGGCGTGGCGCGGGAAAGATAATTAGCGGGACTGGGAAAAGCTGAATTGGTAAGATGGCGGACTTTCCCCGTTATGAGCTAGTTAGGATCTGTTGCATACAAATGTATTGGAGCTTAGCATAGCTGCCAGATGGGGTTTTAGATGCCATGAACCATTCTATTCTGATGCCCATCAAAGGTGGGAGAATGATAGAAAAATTTCATATTTGTCTTTGTTTGGTCTCAGAGTCTAACTTAGAGTTTGTGTAAAAGTATCAAGGCTACAGCTGCACTAGTTATAATCTTGCTTTGAATCTAGCCTGTGTGGCTCCTGTGTGGCTGGAACAGAGTGACCTGAGAAAATAAAATCTGTAGACCAAGTTTTGACCAGATGTACTGGACCAATCATGATGGACAATTTGCTCCTCCACCTCTCAGATAATGGAGGGCTTAAAGAACTGAGTGATGTGTGTTTGAGTCAGAATGGTGCGTGAATAGGCTCTGAGACTATTTTTGTATTGTTCTCTACTGGCCAGTGTAATTAAATTTGTGGAAACTCTGATCCAGCCTGGTTTTTAACTGAAGGTTTTATAGAATTTTTTAAACACCGAATTATGCAATTAAAAAGACATGATATATTTAACTTTATGTGTCAGGAATATAGAATATAGAAAAGTTGAGCTTTTTCATTTAAACTGGGGCAAAATCTGCAGCATTTATTTACTTACTTTTTAATTTTATTTTCAGTTGCACCTGTAAGTGCTGCAGTTTCTCTTTTGATTCTGACCTTTAATTTTAATCTTGTGCTCTTTGTTAAAAATACTTGGATGGGGCTCGGTCTGGAAGAAAACAGGTCACCACACCAACCAGTTTTTCCACCTGCTGCACCTGAAACAATGACAGTTATTTCAAGGTCTGTGATTTAAAGAGGTAAACTGCTAACCCTGCTGTTTTAGAAGCTTTGCATATATGAGCTCCTTGAATACAGTGCTGTGAAAAAGTATTTTCTCCCTTCCTGATTTCTTATATTTTTGTATATTTGTTGCACTTAAATATTTCAAATGATCAAACACATTTTAATATCCAACAAAGATAACCTGAGTAAGATAAGATAAGATAAGATAAGCCTTTATTAGTCCCACAACGGGGAAATTCCAGGATTGCAACAGCACAGGGATAGCAACACTCAGAGCAACAATCAGAAGGCAAAAAAAGCAAGCAAGAGCAGCTAATATACATATGTACATATTACTATAAAATATATACACACACACACACACACAGTGCAGAGCATTGTAGCTGGATGGAATAAATATATGAATATATGAACACACAGTGCAGAGCATTGTAGCTAGATGGAATAAATATGTAAATATATAAACACCCACAGTATGGAGCATTGCAGCTAGGTGGAATAAATATGCAAGTATATAAACACACACAGTGCGGAGCAATGTAGCTAGATGGAATAATATGTAGATATATAAAAACACAGTGCGGAGCATTGTAGCTAGATGGAATAAAAATATAGATATATAAATATAAACACACCCAGTGCAGAGCATTGTAGCTAGATGGAATAAGTATGTAAATATATAAACACACACAGTGCAGAGCATTGTTGCTAGATGGGATGAAACAGCATAACCGTCTATTTAGTTATCCTACATGATATGATTATGTGCCCATACATATTCTCACCCTCCACAGCGACCGGTATGTTCCTAGTTGTATGCCGGAGAGGACCATTGTGTAAGTCTATTGCATCTTTTGCATTCAAAAACTATTAGTTTGTTACGTCTTTTTGCTATCTCTGCGAGCAGCCCTGCTTAGGTTGTACAGTCTGACAGCCGTTGGTAGGAAGGACCTACGAAACCTCTCGGTTGTGCACCTGGGATGATGTAGTCTGCTGCTAAATGAGCTCCTCAGTGCATCCAGTATGTCCTGCATAGGGTGGAACTCGGACTCCAGCAGAGATGACAGTTTAGCCACCGTCCTTCTCTCTCCTATCTCCTCCATCGGATCAAGGCGTTGCCCCAGGACAGAGCTAGCTTTCTTAATCAGTTTGTTCAGTCTCTTCCTATCGGCTGCAGTAATGCCACTGCCCCAGCAGACCACTCCAAAAGTGATGGCTGATGCCACCACCGTGTCATAGAATGACTTCAGCAGCGCCCCTTGTACACCAAAAGACCTGAGTCTCCTCAGCAGGAACAGCCTGCGCTGTCCCTTCTTGTAGAGTGCGTCAGTATTGTGTGACCAGTCTAGTTTATTGTTCAGATGAATACCCAGGTACTTGTAGGATGTCACCATCTCGATGTCTGTTCCCTGTATATTTACTGGTGCTGTGAGGGGCTGCCCATGCCTGCGGCAGTCCACCACCAGCTCCTTAGTTTTCCTCGCGTTGATCTGGAGGCAGTTCCGATGGCACCAGTCCACAAAGTCCTGGATAAGCCCTCTGTACTCAGCTTCATCTCCGCTGGAGATGAGACCAACGATCGCAGAGTCATCAGAGAACTTCTGTAGATGGCAATGTGTTGTGTTGTGTGAGAAGTCCGCAGTATAAAGAGTGAACAAGAAGGGAGCCAGCACCGTTCCCTGGGGGGCCCCCGTGCTACTGATGATCGTGTCGGAAACACAGTCCCGGGTTCTCACAAACTGAGGCCGGTTCGTGAGGTAGTCCAGGATCCATGATGACAGGTGCTGGTCCACCCCTGCGCGCAGCAGCTTGTCCTTCAGGATCATCGGTTGGATGGTGTTGAAAGCACTGGAGAAGTCAAAGAACATGATCCTCACCATATTCCCGGGCTTCTCCAGGTGGGACAGAGAACGATGAAGGAGGAAGATCACCGCATCCTCCACCCCAATGCCATGCTGGTAGGCGAACTGGAGTGGATCCATCGCTGGTTCCACCAGGGGGCGGAGATGAGCAAGGAGCAGTCTCTCCAGGGTCTTCATCAAGTGGGACGTCAAGGCCACCGGTCTGAAGCTGTTCAGGTCTTTGGGGTGGGAAGTTTTTGGTACAGGTACCACACAAGATGTTTTCCACAGCTGTGGTACCCTCCCCAGTTTCAGGCTCATGTTGAAGATATACGTCACAATCCCACACAGCTGGTCTGCACAGGACTTGAGGAGCTTTGCGCTGATGCCGTCCGGTCCCGACGCCTTCCTCGCCTTGATCTTCCTCAGCTCCGTCCTCACCTGGGTCTTGGTCAGGGTCAGGATGGGGGGCTGTGTGTTGGGAGTGGGGGAGGTGTCGGTGGAGTGGGGAGTGGGTAGCAGGACTTGATTTCTTAGAGGCAGCAGTGGTTGTTGTGCAGACAGGGGGGAGGGCGGTTGGTCAAATCTATTGAAAAACAGATTCAGGTTGTTCGCCCACTCCCTGCCCCCCGTGGCCTGGGGGGAGGTATTCTGGAGCCCCGAGATGGTTTTGAGGTTTCTCCAGACCCCGCTGATGTCGCTCTGTTGCAGCTTGTCCTCCATCTTCTTCCTGAAGCTGTCCTTGCCTTCTCTGATCTTTCTCCTCAGCTCCCTCTGTACGGACTTCAGCATCTCCCTGTTCCCCGACCTGAAGATCCTCTTCTTCTCTCTCAGAAGTGTTTTTATCTCAGGGTTGATCCAGGGTTTGTTGTTTGAGTGACGCCGTATGGTCTTGGTGGGAACGGATTTGTCCACACAGAAGCTGAGGTAGCCCGTGAAGGTGTGAATGAGGCCATCGATGTCCTCACCATGTGGATCGCAGAGCTGCTTCCAGGCAGTGGCTTCAAAACAGTCCTTTAGAGTGTCCATTGTCTCCTCAGACCATAACTCCACTGTGTGCATGGCCGGAGGTTGTCTGTGCACTAGAGGTTTGTACACCGGTCGGAGATGAACCAAGTTGTGATCCGATCTCCCAAGTGGGGGGAGTTGTGATGAGGTGTACGCCTCCTTAGTGTTTGCGTAGAACAAATCCAGTGTTTTATTGTCTCTAGTGTGGCATGTGACATACTGGGTGAAAGTGGGCAGAATGGGAGACAGTGAAACGTGGTTGAAATCGCCTGAGATGAGGAGAAGAGCATCTGGGTGTTCTGTCTGCAGCCTGCTGGTTACTGAATGGATGACGTCACGCGCTGTCCCAGCGTTCGCCGTCGGATTTGCATAAACAACAATGCAGATCACGTGTGAGTGTTCTCTCGGGAGATATGTAGGCCGCATGCTAACAGCTAGCAACTCAATGTCTTTGCTGCAGTGTCGTTGTTTAACAGTGATATGTCCCGGTCTGCACCAGTTGTTGTTAACATACATGATCACTCCACCGCCCCTAGTTTTGCCACTCTCTGGTGTTCGGTCAGCTCGTATCGTGTGAAAACCCTCCAGCTCAATGTTAGCATCTGCTGCTAGTTCAGTTAGCCACGTCTCAGTAAACAAAAGGAGAGAGCACTCCCGGTAAGTGCTATCATAACGGGAGATAGCCGCTAGCTCATCTAACTTTACCAGTATCGACCGTACATTTCCCATGACAACAGATGGAAGGGAGGGTCTGTACCTTATATTTTTTGTCCTCCGCCTTACTCCAGCCCGGCAGCCGCGGCGTTTTCGCCTCAGTTCTCTCGGTATGTCGAGTTTTTCCAGTGGGACCGGGTGGCGGTTAAATGCTAGCAGCTCTTCCCTGTTATATCGTATCCTGCTATAAACAGTGGCTCCGTCCACCGGCTCAGGAGACATTTGGGATGATCTGTGTGTCCGTGATATAAGTGGGGTGAAAAAAAAAAAAAAAGTGATCAAAAGAGAGAGGAAGGGAAAAAAAACTCGGAATCGAGCCGCTGTTGCAAAAGGCAGCCGACTGGTGTGGCGCCGAGACGTCAATAATAAGATGGTTGAGTAAATACAAAATGCAGTTTTTAGATAATGATTTCATTTATTAAAGGGAAAAAAGCTTTCCTAACCTACCTGGCCCCATGTGAAAAAGTAATTGCCCCCTAAACTGCTAAACTAATGGAACCATCACAAGCTCTTTGTTTCTTGCAAGAGGCCACGTATAGAAATCGTACAGCAAGCCTTACTTTGAATCACACCTGCCACATTGCTGATGACTCCACTGACCGGAGACACGATGACACCCCTTACTCTGTGAAGTCAAGGTTAATCTCACCGGGGAATTTCTCCTTTTGTCTTAAAGGGTATGGAAACGTCTCTCTGGGCATCTTACCACTTTCTAAGTGTGCAACGGTGCATAGTGTGTCTCACCCCTGTACTGCTTCCTGCTGGACCAATGAAGTGGGCAAAAGCAGTCCTGGAGATCTTTATTGTTAGTCTAGAAGTCTGGAAGGAAATGTCACCCTGCAGGAGCTCTGTAGTGCTGCCTTTTGTGATTCTTACCAGCATGGCACGCATATGGTGACAGGGGATGGTGGCTGTGTGGCCATCGTGCCCACTCACACCTGCCCATGAATTGGAGAGGGGTGTGAACCCCGGTAGTTGTAACTGACCACACCATCATATTGTTGGCAGGACAGGTGGGCAGGGTGAAGAGAGATGTCTCCTTTGCACTACATGATGCCATCTGGGGCACAGGTGTGCCGGAGGAGTTTAAGTTAGAAACTACAGGGCAGAAGGTCCTTCATGCACCGTTTCCCTGGGTGGGCGTGGCTAAAAACACCCTGTGGAGTCAAATAACGATCTATTACAGTCATTTGTGAATTTTTCTCTATCTGCTTTTCTGGTATACATGAGGAATTAACAGCTCTTAGACTTATGCTGACCCAAAACAGAATGGTTCTTGATCAAATAACTGCCGCCCAAGGGGGCGTGTGTGCAGTTGTAGGTGATTATTGTTGTACTTTTATCCCTGAAAATGATGCAGATGGTCATTGTTACATGTGGCAATTGTACTTTGGGGCTTGCCGTAGCCCAGCGGGGGTGGGGGGTGAGTGAGGTCAGGCGGACTACGGCTAGGGTATATATATCGATGGAAGGTTCAATAAGGTGCATTCAGTGATCATCAAAACCAACTCTCCATTCTCCATTATTAAGACATAACATTTGGCGACGAGGAGAACAGTGGGCACGTGCGTCAGAGAACCACCTCCATTTCAACAGCACCAGGGCACACCGACGATACCGTGGGCATGCTGGAAAGCTATGTTTGAGGGTGTATGTGGTGGCGGCCGGACTCAGTTCTATTATCGAGGAGAAATGGAGGAGTCTGCTTGTGCATTGCCTTGGCACCAAAGCGTAATGTATGTTCTTCGGGCTGTGTGGCGGTGGTTCACTGCAAGATGGACAGGCCCTGATGAACAATACATTCGGTGACGATTCTACAGTCACCAAAAGGAGGTATGAGTTTTTTGACCATCGACAGCGGGTGGGTGAGTCCACAAAGTCATTTGTTATGGAGGTGCATAGCTTAGCAAAGAAGTGCGTGGTTGGGCCTATCAAGCAGAAGCTAGACCGGGACAAGCTAGCCCACGGCACCAGTAATATATGGCTGAGGAACATGCTACGACTAACCAGGGAAACCTTGTCATTGGAACAGGTGCTGGACTTAGTCAAAGAGAGAGAATCAACGACTCTGCGAGAGCTAACAACCACAGCTAGCGAGGAGTCGGCAACGTGTTTTTTCCCACCGAAAATGGAGGTTAGCATGCTAGCTAGGCCTCGAAACCACACTAAGAAAAAGAAAGAGAGGCAGACGAAGGCACATAACAGAGCCCATACCTTGTCTCCTGGCTTGGGGCTGGTGGAGGCCGGTGACCCTGAACAGGTGTGTGTAGCATGCATGAGGAAAAGACCATCGAAGTGGTACATGCTCCAGCTTGACGGGGTTGACGTACCCTTCATGAAGGACTTGGAGGCCAGAAGATCCATCTTGTGCTTGGTTACGCTACAGAGGCTGTTCCCCATGAAACCTATAAAAGGGGGGCAGTGAAGATGTTCAGGTACTGTCATGTGGAGATTGAGATGGCGGGCACGGTGGATTTCTCGTAGACATGCGGGTCGAAGATGGTATCCAGATTCACCTTTCAGGTGGCACATCATGTCGAAGGCCCTTGACCTTGTACCTCAAGATTGAAGTTAGGTTCATCAGCTTTCAGTTCCTAGAGGAATTTTCCTCATTCAATTCAATTCAATTCAACTTTATTTATATAGCGCCATTTCACAACAACAGTCATGTCATAGCACTATCAACTGTAGGGGGGAACCCCCACAGTTGCAGAAAGACCCCAGCAATCAGGCGATCCCCTGTGAGCAAGCACTTGGCGACGGTGGAGAGGAAAAACTCCCTTTTAACAGGAAGAAACCTCCAGCAGAACCAGGCTCAGGGAGGGGCAGTCATCTGCTGCGACGGGCTGGGGGGTGAGGGGATAGAGAAGAAGAAAAGAACAGACATGTAGAGAGCAAACAGCACAATGGGGACTCAATCTATGGGAGAGAACAAACAAATGTTAATGACCAGCAAAAAAAAAATATTTCATAGAGAGTGAGGAAAGGAGTGAGGCCCAGTGCATAACTGGAGGTCCCCCGGCTGATTAAACCTATTAGCAGCATAACTAAGGGAGGGTTCAGAAACACATGATCTCTCCCTAATTGTAGGCTATATCAAAAAGGTAGGTTTTAGCCCTATTCTTAAAAACAGAGATCGAGTCTGACTCCCGAATCCAGATTGGCAGCTGATTCCACAGGAGAGGAACTTGATAACTGAAGGCTCTGCCTCCCATTGTACTTTTCGAGATTCTAGGTATTACAAGTAATCCTGCATTTTGGGAGCGTAGTGCTCTGGTAGGATAATATGGTAGTATCAGATCTTTTAAATAAAAAGGACCCTGATTGTTTAGAGCTTTGTAAGTAAGAAGAAGGATTTTAAACTTAATTCTAAACTCTATGGGAAGCCAATGAAGGGAGGCCAGAACCGGAGAGATATGATCTCTCTTTCTAGTACCTGTTAAAACTCTTGCTGCATCATTTTGGATCAGCTGAAGACTTTTTAAAGATGTTTTAGGACAGCCTGATAATAAAGAATTACAATAATCTAATCTCGAGCTAACAAAAGCGTGGATCAGCTTCTCAGCATCACTCTGAGACAAGATGCTCCTAATCTTGGCAATATTATGCAAATGATAGAAGGCAGTCTTAGAAAAAAAATTTAATATGTGAATTGAAGGACAAATCCTGATCAAAAATAACTCCAAGGTTCCTCACAGAGCTATTAAGAGAAAGAGTAACTGCATCCAAACTGAAAGTTTGATTTGGAAAGGAATTTTAAGGTTTTTTGGACCAACAAGAATGACTTCAGTCTTATCTGAATTTAATAGCAGGAAATTACAAGTCCCCCCTCATGGATCGTCACCTTATCGTGGTGGGGGGGGTTGCGTGCCCCAGTGATCCCAGGAGCTATGTTGTCCGGGGCAATTTGCCTCTGATAGGGTCTCCCAAGACAAACTGGTCCTGGGTGAAGGGCCAGACTAAGAACGATCCAACAGACTCTCATGATAAATTGTATATCAAGGATTCAGTGTACCCCGCCCGGTATGGGGTTACCGGGGCCCCACCCTGGAGCCAGGCCTGGGGGAGGGGCTCGAAGGCTAGCGTCTGGTGGCCGGGTTTCCACCCATGGGACCCGGCCGGGCTCAGCCCGAAAGAGTTACATGGGTCCGCCCTCCAGTGGGTTCACCACCTGCAGGAGGGATCATGGGGGTCCGGTGCTATGTGGATTAGGTGGCGGTCAAAGGCGGAGACCTTGGCGGACTGATCCCAAGCTTTCTAAACTGGCTTTTGGTACGTGGAATGTCACCTCTCTGGTGGGGAAGGAGCCTGAGCTGGTGTACGAGGTTGAGCGATACCGGCTAGATATAGTCGGCCTCACCTCAACACACAGCTCCGGTTCCGGAACCAGTCTCCTGGAGAGGGGCTGGAGCTTGGCCTTTTCTGGAGTTGCCCCGGGCGAGAGGCGACGAGCAGGGGTGGGTATTCTTGTATCGCCCCACCTTGCTGCCTCTATATTGGAGTTTTCCCCGGTGGACGAAAGGGTTGCTTCCCTGCGCCTTCGGATTGGGAAACGGGTCCTGACCATCATTTGTGCCTATGCACCAAAGGATGTTTCAGAGTACCCACCCTTTTTGGAGTCTGTGACTGGGGTGCTGGAGGGTGCTCCTCCTGGAGACTCCATTGTCCTACTGGGGGACTTCAATGCACACGTGGGCAACGACAGTGAAACCTGGAGGGGGGTGATTGGGAGGAACGGCCTGCCCGATCTGAACCCGAGTGGTGTTCAGTTATTGGACTTCTGTGCTAACCACAGTCTGTCCATAATGAACACCATGTTCAAGCATAAGGGTGTCCATATGTGCACCTGGCACCAGGACACCCTAGGTCGCAGGTCGATGATCGATTTTGTTATCGTATCATCAGACCTGCGATCGTATGTCTTGGACACCCGAGTAAAGAGAGGTGCAGAGCTGTCAACTGATCACCACCTGGTGGTGAGTTGGATCCGATGGCAGGGGAGGAAGCCATTCAGACCTGGTAGACCCAAACGTATAGTGAGGGTGTGCTGGGAGCGTCTGGCTGAAGCCCCTGTCCGGGAGGTCTTCAACTCCCACCTCCGGAAGAATTTCAACCACATTCCGAGGGAGTCTGGAGACATGGAGTCTGAATGGGCCATGTTCTCCACCTCTGTTGTTGAAGCGGCGGCCCAGAGCTGCGGCCGCAAGGTGGTCGGTGCATCTCGTGGTGGCAACCCCCGAACCAAGTGGTGGACACCAGTGGTGAGGGGGGCCATTAAGCTGAAGAAGGAGTCCTATCAAGCTTGGTTTGCTTGTGGGACTCCCGAAGCAGCTGAGGTGTACCGGCAGGCCAAGCGGAGTGCAGCTCGGGTGGTTGCTGAAGCAAAAACCCGGGTATGGGAGGAGTTCGGTGAGGCCATGGAACAAGACTTTCGGTCAGCTTCAAAGAGATTCTGGCAAACTGTTCGGCGGCTCAGGAGGGGAAAGCAGCTCCCCGTCCACACTGTGTATGGTGCGGATGGGACACTGTTGACTTCAACTGGGGATATCATCGGGCGGTGGAAGGAATACTTCGAGGATCTCCTCAATCCCACTGATACGCCTTCCACAGAGGAAGCAGGGTTTGGGGACGAGGGGGATGACTCGCCTATCACAGGGGCTGAGGTCGCCAAGGTGGTTAAAAATCTCCTTGGTGTCCGGGCCCCGTGGGTGGACGAGATTCGCCCCGAGTACCTCAAGGCCCTGGATGTTGTTGGGTTGTCATGGTTGACATGCCTCTGCAACATTGCGTGGAGGTCGGGGGCAGTGTCTTTGGCATGGCAAACCGGGGTGGTGGTTCCTCTCTTCAAAAAAGGGGACCGGAGGGTGTGCTCCAACTTTAGAGGGATCACACTCCTCACACCTCCCTGGGAAGGTCTATGCCAAGGTACTGGAGAGGAGAGTCCGGCCGTTGGTCGAACCTCGGATTCAGGAGGAGCAATGTGGTTTTCGTCCTGGCCGTGGCACATTGGACCAGCTCTTTACCCTCTCGAGAATTCTTGAGGGTTCGTGGGAGTTTGCCCAACCACTTTACATGTGTTTTGTGGACTTGGAGAAGGCATTTGACTGCGTCCCTCGTGGATTTTTGTGGGGGGTGCTTCGGGAGTATGGGGTATCGGGCTTGTTGTTACGAGCTATTCGGTCTCTGTATGACCGTTGTGAGAGTTTAGTTCGTATTGCCAACACTCGGTCGGAGTCATTCCCAGTGAGAGTTGGACTCCGCCAGGGCTGCCCTTTGTCACCGATCCTGTTCATAATTTTTATGGACAGGATTTCTAGGCGCAGCCAGGGAATGGAGGGTGTCATGCTTGGTGACCACAGGATCTCATCTCTGTTGTTTGCAGATGATGTTGTCCTGTTGGCTTCATCCAGCAATGACCTACAGCTCTTGCTGGGACGGTTTGCCACTGAGTGTGAAGCGGCTGGGATGAGAATCAGCACCTCCAAGTCCGAGTCCATGGTCCTCAGCCGGAAAAAGGTGGATTGTCCTCTCTGGGTTGGGGACAGGCTCCTGCCCCAAGTGGAGGAGTTTAAGTATCTTGGGGTCTTGTTCACGAGTGAGGGGAAAATGGAGCGAGAGATCGACAGACGGATTGGAGCAGCATCTGCAGTGATGCGGACATTGTACCGGTCTGTTGTGGTGAAGAGGGAGCTTAGTTCTAAGGCAAAGCTGTCGATTTACCAGTCAATCTACGTTCCTACTCTCACCTATGGTCACGAGCTTTGGGTAATGACCGAAAGAACGAGATCGCGGATACAAGCGGCTGAAATGAGCTTTCTCCGTAGGATTGCTGGACTCACCCTCAGAGATAGGGTGAGGAGCTCAGTCATCAGGGAGAGGCTCAGAGTAGAACCGCTGCTCCTCCACATTGAAAGGAGTCAGTTGAGGTGGTATGGGCATCTGATTAGGATGCCTCCTGGACGCCTCCCACTTGAGGTGCTTCAGGCACGTCCCACTGGGAGGAGACCCCGGGGCAGACCCAGAACTCGGTGGAGAGACTATGTCTCCCAGCTGGTCTGGGAACGCCTTGGTATCCCCTCTGAAGAGCTGGAGCAGGTGGCTGGGGAGAGGGAAGTCTGGGCTTCTCTGCTTGAACTGCTGCCTCCGCGACCCGGACCTCCGGAAAAGCGGTAGAAGATGGATGGAAATTACAAGTCATCCAAGCTTTGATTTCCTTAAGACAGGCTTCTAACTTGGCTAATTGATTACTATCATCTGGCTTCATTGACAGGTATAATTGTGTGTCATCTGCATAACAATGAAAATGTATACAGTGCTTTCTAATAATGTTGCCTAACGGAAGCATATATAAACTAAAAAGAGTAGGGCCTATCAGAGATCCTTGTGGAACTCCATGACTAAGCTTTGAGTTGAAAGAAAACTCATTATTTACATGAACAAACTGGAACCTATCAGATAAATAAGATCTAAATCAATGCAGCGAAGTTCCATTAAGTCCAACAGTGTTCTAATCTATCAAGTAGAATATTATGATCGATAGTATCAAAAGCTGCACTAAGGTTTAAAAGGACAAGTACAGAAACTAGTCCATTATCAGATGCAATGAGGAGGTCATTAGTGACCTTCGCTAAGGCTGTTTCAGTACTATGATGGATTCTAAACCCAGATTGAAACTCTTCAAGTAAACCATTTCCCTGCAGGTGGTCAAATAATTGCGTAGCAACAACTCTTTCTAAGATTTTTGAAATGAAAGGGAGATTAGAGATTGGTCTATAGTTAGCTAAAGCTCCTGGATCTAGCGTTGGCTTTTTGAGTAAGGGTTTAATTACAGCCGTTTTAAAAGCCTGCGGTACATGGCCTAAAGTTAATGAAGAATTGATTATATGAAGAATAAAGCTACCAATAAGTGGGAAGACTTCTTTAAATAACCTGGTAGGAATAGGGTCTAAAAGACAAGTTGAAGGTTTGGATGAGGAAACTATTTTGTCTAACTCACAAAGGTCGATTGGACTAAACTCATGAAGACAGACATCAATAGAAAGAGTTGTATTAGTTACAGTATTTAAGTTAACTGTGGGAAGAATCTGATTGATTTTATCTCTGATGGATGAAATTTTATTATTGAAAAAGTTCATAAAGTCCTGACTAGTAAGCTCTAAGGGAATACTAGGATTGACAGAGTCCTGACTCTTTGTCAACCTGGCTACAGTACTGAAAAGAAACCTGGGATTATTCTTGTTCTCTTCTTTTAATGCAGAGTAATAACTCGTTCTAGCTTTTCTAAGAGATTTTTTTATAAATTAAAAGATGATTTCTCCAAGCTAAATAGATTTCATCTAAATTAGTAGAGCACCATTTTCTTTCTAATTGACGAGTCTTCTGTTTTAAGCTACGAGTTTCTGTGTTGAACCAAGGAGTTAGAAATCTCTGATTAGACTTGTTCTTTTTTAAGGGGGCCACCAAGTCTAGAGCCTGATGCAGAGAAGCTGAAACAATATCCACCATGTTATCAATTACAGAAAGAGCAAGCTGTCTATAGCTTATTTCCGTTGTGTTGACACATGGCATAGAGGAAACAATCTGCATAAATTTGGAAACAGCATCATCTGAGAGGCATCTACTATAATAATATTTTTCTTTAGGAGCTAAATAGTCAGAAATAGTAAAATCAAAGGTTAACAGACAATGGTCTGACAGTACAGGGTTATGAGGAGACACTACAAGATTTTCTATTTCTATGCCATATGTCAGAACAAGGTCCAATGTATGGTGGAGGTAATGAGTAGAATTTCCTACTTCCTGAGAAAACCCAATCGAGTCTAATATTGAATTAAATGCCACATTAAGGCAGTCACTATCTACATCCACATGTATATTAAAGTCCCCTACTATAATTATTCTATCAGATTTCAGCACTAATCAGCTAAGAAGTCAGCAAATTTGGATAAAAATTCTGAGTAGGTTGATGGGGGACGATAAACTATGTCAAATAAAATTGGGTTTAACCTAAAATTGCTAAAGTGCCCAATACTGAGGACCAGGCCCTCAAAGGAATTATAACATGTTTTCTGCTTTACATTAACTAGTAATTTGGAATGGTTGTTGCTACTCCTCCTCCATGACCAGAACTTCTGGGATTTTGACAGTTTAAATAACCAGAGGGAGTTGATTCATTTAAACCAACATAATCCTCTTGCCCTAACAAAGTCTCTGGAAATTCATAGGAAATTCTGTCACGTGTGTGTGTGTGTGTGTGTGCTTGGTAACTTTGAGAGTTAACCCAGCTACACTGTCTACTATCTATCATGGGACCTCCACTGCCTGTATACCAGACCTCCGACTGAGTGACCTATCCAGTCAGACACCTGGAATACATCCCTGGTATTAACGACAGCCTCTCATGGTCTTGCATTGCCCTTGGTAAATCTGGGTAAATATTTAAGATCAGGAAAGTTGATCTATAGGAGGTCTGTTTTAAAAACACCTTAAAGAGTAACCTTTAAAAACTCATGAAAAATGTAACACCTCTTTTAGAAAAATGCCTTCTTGAAAAATCACACAGGAAAAGTGGACACTGAATCACTGATCTCACAAACTCCCATACTGTCTTTTAAAATTCTGTAGTATTGAAAGGTTGCAAAGCTCAGCTAAAACAGGATATATTTGCATGAAAACAGTCAATTAAATCAAAATGATGAAAATTAAAAATCAAACCAAAAACTGATTGGAAAAACCTTGATTCAAAAAAGTTGATAGTTGTAAAATCAGTCATTTGATCAAAAAACCAAAAGTTTCAAAAAACATAAAAGTTCAAAAATCACCAATCAGTTCAGAAAATCAAAATGTAAAATCAATTAAAAATATGAAAAATCTGAAAGAGTCCAAAATAAAAGAAACCCTTTGAATAATAAAACCTGGTAAAAACATCTAATCAATTTGTGGATAAATGTCTAAAAAGCCTCGAGGTTGAGATTGGGGGAAAAGGGATGATTAATAGCTGGTCTTCACCGATGAGGCTCCCCTTTCACAGGGAAAACGGGAAGAAGCGGGCGAGGCGGGATAGCTGACTCTCGAGGCTCCATTTTCTGTTCTTCCATCAGCTGGGCCAGTGGTCTGCGAAGCTGTCTGCCGGGAGGAGGAAGGCGAGAGGAGCCCTTGAAGCGGAGACCTCAATTCCGGAGAAATCATGAAGCCCCGGCTCCCTCTCTCCACCCTTAGGGAACCTGTGATGTAAAGCAGCAGGCTGGGAGCGCAGCCATCGGTGGTGACTCCACTTCCCTTTTCTGCTCGCCCAAAGTGCTATTTTGTCCCTTCTTGCTGCAGAAGATTTGTAGCTGTTAAAAGTTGAAGAGATAAGATGGTAGTTGATCCATTTTCCTGTGGCGGTCTCCCTTTCTTCAATCTTCTGCTGTGGGATGCTAGGGGTCTTGGAGTCCGCCGAAAATGAACATTTTGTGGCTTTCAGGCTTGGTTTTTATACCTTTTTAACACTGAGTTGTGATTGGCTTGCAATCTCACCATAGGCTTTCTGGCTCCAGTGATTGGCTTAATGTTAACTTTTATATAACAATTACCTCATTCTGTACATGTTTCATCTCCCCAGTTCCAGTAAAACCATGTGCTTGTTCATGTGCTCAGCTCATGGCTGTCTGCCTTGCTTATCTCATCATTTTCCATCACCAAAATACCTCAACTTGCTGTTCCAACCAACTTTCACTTCCTCATTATCACATGCCTTTCCAGTCAATAGGCCTTTCCAACATTTCACAATCTGACCCCACATAAACCTTCTTTTGTGCAGTTAAAATGTACATACAGTAACACAGTTTGATTGCATTCATTGTTTCTGTTGATTACATACATCTTAATCATTGAGTATACATTTGCTTTGCTGATTACACAAGATATTACATTTTATGGCATATGCTTTCAATATTGCTTTGCATTCAGTTCTATGATTCACCAGCCATGTCTGCTCCCATCTTTTCTGACCACAGGAGTGTGGGCCTTCTGATAATTTCCTGTCCCTTGCTGACTTCCCTGTGATGTTTTCTGTATTCTTGGGCAACTGGAAGAAGGATTCCCCATTTTCTTTTCATTGGGGGTATATCGGTATGATTGGGAGGGTCTGCGGCTTTCAGCCTTCTTGTGGTTACTGGGGTCATGTCGTGAGGTACTCGAACAATCAGGGGGTGGACCTGTTTGGTATTGACCTGCTGGGAGAACTGGATTTCTCTATAAGGGTCCCGGACGGCTCAACGGTGTTGACAGTATGCCCAGATTGGCACCTCCACTGGCCAGCACTTTTTATGGGTCTGGGCTTTATTGGAGCTTTTCACCACTTTGCCCTCTTATCGACGAGAAAGTGATGCTGAAAATTAAGCCTCTGCGGTGACTCCCCGTCGCTTTGTGGGATGAGGTCTCGGTGGTAGCTGTCCAAGCAACTGGAGTACGGCATCACTGAGAAGGTGGATGCATCACCATGGATCTCCAACCTGGTGGTTGCCAGGAGAAAGTGGGTAGGAATCAGACCCTGCATCGATTTCAGGGTGGTGAACAAGGTGGTTATCCCCGACAAATATCCCCTCCCAACTATGGAGGAGCTCAAAGCAATGTTCAGTGGGTCTCAGGTGTTCTTGAAGCTGGACCTACGCCAGGTCGACCTACAAGTCCCGCTCAACCCAGACAGCAGAATCCTGATGGTGTTGGTGACTTGCCAAGGGTTTTTTCCAATATACAGGGATTCCCTTTGGCCTAAGCTCCACACCAAGCTGTGTCCAAAAAGTTATGTCAACCATGCTGGCTGGTCTCGTGCGTGTGGTTTCCTACTTGGATGACATCGTTGTGCATGGGGCGTCACAGGAGGTTAACAACACAAGGCTGGAGAGGGTCCTGCAGACACTTTAAGGGTACGGGGTCACCCTAAACGGTGAGTAATGTATCTTTGCAGTGGACGCTGTGGAGTTCGTGGGATTCCGGCTGACTGGTAGAGGACTTCAGCTGCTGTTTTCAAACATAGAGGTGGTGCTACACATCCCAGACCCTTCCTCACCCACTCAGATCTCGTCATTCCTGGGCATGGTCAATTTCTGTGGGTGGTTTATCCCTCGCTATTCAGAGACAATCGAGCCTCTCCAAGCTCAGTTGAAGCAGGATGCACCGTGGAAGTTGATCCAAGCTTGCTCAGCAGCGGTCGCTAAGTTAAAACAGCAGCTCACCTCGCCGCCATTACTGGCTCATTTTGACCCCAATCTGGCGACTATTGTAACATGCGACGCATCTGGCTCGACACTGGGAGCAGTCATGTCCCAGTTGCAGGATGGCACGGAGCATCCAGTGGCGTTCGTGTCAAGATCCCTCTCAGCGACGGAGAAAACATATGCAGCAGATTAGAGGGAAGCACTGGCCTGCATCTGGGCCTATGAGAGATGGCACATCTACATCTACAGACGCCACTTCACCTTGAGGACAGACCACTGGGCACTCACAACTTTGCTGGAGACGTTGGAGTTGGGTCACAGCCCTCTGAGGATCCACTGGTTTTCTGATAGGCTAAGGGCCTATAGCTTTACAACCAAGTTCACCCCGGGCAAGGATAACATAGTGGCAGACTTCCTGTATCGTGCTACAGTGAATTCCTCCTTACTGGACGACTGTGGTGAGGACTCAGCTTGGGTGGACCTGATCAACATGCAGCATGGAATGCTCCAGAAGATTGTGTCTCCCCAGGAGCTCAGGGGGGCATCGAAAAGGGATCCAGTGATGGCAAAATATGTGCTCAGCGAATGGAGAGGGCTGTCCAGCTGGGGTGCAGGGCGAGTTTGAACCTTACCATCAAGTAAAGGACGAACTGAGCTGCTGGGGCGAGGTGTGCGTGGCAAGGGGACATTGAGGTAATGGCGAAACACTTGATGCAATGCCTGCACAACTGGAAAAACTGGCAGACTCCCCCGCTGGTATGACCAGTGCCATACCTGGTTGGACCCTGGAAATATGTTGAGCTGGACATATAAGACTAACTGCATGTGGCTCCTTAGAACCGCACGTTTCTTCTTGTGGCCTATGATATGTTCTAAAAGTGGCCAGAGGTGCTCCCGACAAACTCGGCTATGACAGAAGTGGTCATGGGGTTCCTGGCGTCCCTGTTTGCTAGGTGGGGAACCCTGAGTACAGTTACCACAGACAATGGCCCGCAGTTCATTTCCAGGGTATTTGAGGAGTTCCTGAGCACAAGCAGTGTAGAACTTGTTAACCCTTTGAGTGTGAGAATTTGTGTGCCCCTAGTGGCAGAGCACGACGCTGCACCTGCCTTCTCGCTCTGACATGATCACCTGCATTGGAGATTTGTACTGATTGTACTGATTTGCCAGTTTCAAAAGGTGGCAGACATTCATTTGAGGAATCAGTGGATGACACGTAATACACCAAAGAAGAAAAACTCCTCATTTCCTTTTCCTGTTTGTAGCAGTTAGCCCAGAAAGCTAATATAGCCACGATTGGTCACACTGTAACTTTTTCAACTTTGCATGTGGAAAATAGCTGCGGGATACATGCAAAATTTATGTGGGATAATCATAAGACTTTGTAGATGTGCTGGAAAATTTAAATTACCAACAGAATGCAAAATAAGGACCATGATTTGTGAAAATGCAGTGCCCACGCCAGCCAGCCAGCCAGCCAGCCAGCCCCCCATTGTCAACAGTAAGTGACTTTCAATGACGTTTTTTTTTAAATGTATTGATTTCTTGTTCATATACTTTGAAGATAAGATGATGAGGTACCTCTGTACAAAAAACGGTGTCAAAAGACTCAACCATTCTTTGTGTAAATACATCCAAAATCCAGTTTTCACTGAGTTATGGAATTTAAATAGGTGTCGCAACATTATGCAAATTAGATGCGTAAATTCATTCCTATCTGAAACTTTGGATCATATTTTACATCTTTGTAATTGACAGTAAGCCATTATCTCTTGCAACTTTCAAGATATATCCTTTGAAATTTGAACTATTTTATTGACAAAAAATATTTACCACTTTTGACCACTAGGGGTATGTTGCAATTCGGCAACAGTCACACTCAGAGGGTTAAGATGGCTTTGTACCACCCCCAGGCTAACAGAGGGGTCGAGCGCTTCAATAAGACATTAAAGAATGGACTGAGGGCTTACTTGTTGGATGGTTTTGCATTTGCAGATGCTCTGATCAACACGTTGCTACACTACAGGGCATCTGTAAACACCACGACAGGCTTCTCCCCGGGGGCTCTCATGCTGGGACGAGAGTAACCTTTGCTGGCGATGTGGCTGAGACCAGCACCGACGGATTCTCGGGAGGACACAGGAGTGGTGCGCAACCGGGTCACCAGGCAGCAACATAGAATGGAGCGGAGGTTCAAAAGGAAGAACAGGGTGAGGGAGCAGAGACTGAAGGAAGCAGACCGAGAATGGATCAAACACCCTTTCCGTGTCCACAAGCTTCATCCGCTGTGGATAGGTCCACGGAAAATCGCAAGGTAGCGGGGCCAGACATGTTTGAGCTGGACGACGGGTCCCAGTGGCATTCCACTAGGCTGAGGATGTCACTTCCAGAGCAGAGAACTGAACCCACAATGGAGCGTTTCAGTGAGAGCTGGGACTGGGGGGTCCAGACTGATGTCAACTCACAGGCTAGGCCGATGGTGCCAGGGGAAGTGTTCCCACTGAGGGACGCCCGGCTAGAAGTCATCGGAGTCCTAGGTACCTGGAGGACTTTTTCATGAAGACTGTTTTGTTTGACGCTGGTTTGATCTAGGGGCAGAATATTCTGCTCCAACCCGACGGGGTGTTCTGGTAGTCTACCCAGACACAAGGAGATTTCATTTGTTCGCAGTTTCTCTTGGTAAAAAAAAACAAGGACTTGATGGTGGTGTGTTGCAAAAGGCTGGCATTTGGTGCTTTGTTGGGGGGGGGGGGTGTACATGTAGGAATTTTACTTTGGGCTTGCCGTAGCCCAGCTGGGGTCGGGGGTGAGTGACGTCAGGTGGGCTACGGCTGGGGGTATATATGTCGATGGAAGGTTCAATAAAGTGTGTTCAGTGATCAGCAAAACCAACTCTCCGTTCTCCATTATTAACACATAACAATCATGTGACTGCCTCAGCCATTCGTGACCTCACTGCCTTACAGGCTGCTGCGGCCAAGGACAATGTCACTGATCGACAGGCCTGGTTAAGTTGGTTACTTTATTCATGGAGAAGTCTCACCATGAACCTGTTAGTGATTTTGATGGTATTATTTTTCTCCTTTTCCTGTGTCATTCCCTGCATTCGTCGTGTGATGATGAGACTTGTTCATGTTAACTTAGTGATGTAACATGGTGCAGTTACTGGGGATGGTGCGGATGATGAACAAACAGCGTGAGCTCAGTGTGTCTCTCCATGACCCGAGTGGAGATTAAAATTATGACTGACATGCAAATAACCAAAAGGAGTTGCCTGATCACAATGTGAAGTTAAAATGTATTTCTTGTAAATACATTTATAAAGTTTGAAGCATTACTTTTATTACTTTTACTTTTATTTTGTTATTTTTTTTATATTACTCTTTTTTTCTATTTTTACATTCCATCATTGCACTTTATTATTATGATTATTGTTTCCTATTGTTTTGTTTTATCTCTTAAGTTACCTTTTAAGTTTTTTTTAATATAAGCTGCAAAGACACATAACTATAACACACACATACTGTATATCCTTATTATATCCTCTTAAAATCATTTGATCATCATTTTTGGTTTCACTGGTTTTACCATTAATGATTTTCTTTATTGATCAATGACTATGTTTACATGGACACAAGTAACCGGACTAAAAGCCTGATCAGAATAAAAATGCTTCATGTAAACACACCAATCTGAATATTCTGACCCCATCACACTCATCTGGATCAAAATTTCATTCCGATTGAGGGGGGTGGGTTATGCCAGTTGTTAATTCGAATGGTGCGCATAAAAACACTTATTCCGAAGTTTGGGCAGAAAATATGTTTACTGCACATGTCTATACCTCAGCCATACATTGACATGACATATTTCCGCCTTTACGGCAGCTAGCGGAAAACATAGCAGGAGTAAAACAAAACTGGTCTGTATCGTCCTACTGTCTCTCTCTGTTGGTCTTATGCAGAAGTATGGACTTGTAGCTTCATTACGGAGACCAGCAGAAGCAAAAGTACAGTCTGAATAACACGATACAGGTCCATTTCAAAAAGGGAAAAACACGAAGCGGGGCTTGCTAACACCAGAAGTTGCTTCTTCTTCTACTATTTTCGGAATGTCGGAATGTTGAAATGTCGAGGTGTGCATGTCAAAATGATTTATTCTGTTCAAACGTGTGACACATGGAAATGCACGTCCTAATCGGATCAGCTTTTTCATGATCCATGTAAACAGTAGTTGTCATAAACTCTCCGTGCGCTCTTCCATTGCGCATAAGGAGGAATGAGGATTTAAATGAAGGGGTTATCACACACACATTTATTGAAGACAAGTTTAGGGAAAACCATACAAAATGGCTAGGCAGCTCAGGCTAACAGAGTTCTAAGATGCTAGGCTGCACAGGGAGAAAGATAAGATAAGATAAGCCTTTATTAGTTCCACAACGGGGAAATTCCAGGATTGCAACAGCACAGGGATAGCAACACTCAGAGCAACAATCAGAAGGCAAAAAAAAAAAAAAAAAAAAAAAGCAAGCAAGCAAGAGCAGCTAATATACATATGTACATATTACTATAAATATATATACAGTATATACACACAGACACACAGTGTAGAGCGTTGTAGCTGGATGGGATAAATATATGAGTATATAAACACACAGTAGAAAGCGTAGCAGTTTTGCCGCTCAAGGAAACGCTACTAGCGTAGTGGCACAACCGCACAGAGAAGCACTACAGTGACTTACAGCCTTAGCAATCCAGGTCCTCCCAGTAGAACAGCGAGCATAATCTTTCACCAACTGATGGTCACATGAAGAAGAACGGTGGTGTGACTCGCACAATGGTCCAGCAGTCTTTTTCTAGCAGTGAGCTGCTTATGAACAAACACCGCTGGCCAAACAAATTAGAAACACCTGGGCGAGGCACGGGAAAGATAATTAGCGGGACTGGGAAAAGCTGAATTGGTAAGAGGGAGAGCGAGGGGGCGTGGCAGGACTGACAGACTGTCAGCAGCGTGAGAGAAAGTAGGTCATTGATGCTGACTAACAGCTGCCGGTCAGGCAGTGGATAAGGATATGGGATACAGTACAAAAATGCACATAACCAGTAAAACCAAAACCCACTGAGAGATCGAGACTGATCCAGGGAAAACCAAGCCAGCTCGGCTCGTGACAGTAATGTTCTGATCTGAATTGTGATTAAATTGAAGAAATTTTGCCCATGTAACCGTGGCTAATGAGTTTATTGTTTCATTTCTCCTCCTAAAGGACTGAACTGTTTATCTGGTGCCTGGGGCAGCAGGGCCGATGGCGGACTTTCCCCGTTATGAGCTAGTTAGGATCTGTTGCATACAAATGTATTGGAGCTTAGCATAGCTGCCAGATGGGGTTTTAGATGCCATGAACCATTCTATTCTGATGCCTTGGTTGGCATCAAAGGTGGGAGAATGATAGAAAAATTTCATATTTGTCTTATATTTGTCTTTGTTTGGCCTCAGATTCTAACTTAGAGTTTGTGTAAAAGTATCAAGGCTACAGCTGCACTAGTTATAATCTTGCTTTGAGTCTAGCCTGCGTGGCTCCTGTGTGACTGGAATGGAGTAACCTGAGAAAATAAAATCTGCACACCACGTTTTGACCAGATGTACTGGGCCAATCATGATGGACAATTTGCTCCTCCTCCTCTCAGATAACGGAGGGCTTAAAGAACTGAGTGATGTGTGTTTGAGTCAGAATGGTGCGTGAATAGGCTCTGAGACTATTTTTGTATTGTTCTCTACTGCCCAGTGTAATTAAATTTGCAGAAACTCTGATCCAGCCTGGTTTTTAAATGAAGGTTTTATAGAATTTTTTAAACACCGAATTATGAAATTAAAAAGACATGATATATTTAACTTTGTGTCAGGAATATAGAATATAGAAAAGTTGAGCTTTTTCATTTAAACTGGGGCAAAATCTGCAGCATTTATTTACTTACTTTTTAATTTTATTTTCAGTTGCACCTGTAAGTGCTGCAGTTTCTCTTTTGATTCTGTCCTTTAATTTTAATCTCGTGCTCTTTGTTAAAAATACTTGGATGGGGCTCGGTCTGGAAGAAAACACGTCACCACACCAACCAGTTTTTCCACCTGCTGCACCTGAAACAATGACAGTGATTTCAAGGTCTGTGATTTAAAGAGGTAAACTGCTAACCCTGCTGTTTTAGAAGCTTTATATATGAGCTCCTTGAATACAGTGCTGTGAAAAAGTATTTTCTCCCTTCCTGATTTCTTATATTTTTGTATATTTGTTGCACTTAAATATTTCAAATCATCAAACACATTTTAATATCCGACAAAGGTAACCTGAGTAAATACAAAATGCAGTTTTTAGATAATGATTTCATTTATTAAAGGGAAAAAAGCTTTCCTAACCTACCTGGCCCCATGTAAAAAAGTAATTGCCCCCTAAACTGCTAAACTAATGGAACCATCACAAGCTCTTTGTTTCTTGCAAGAGGCCACGTATAGAAATCGTACAGCAAGCATTACTTTGAATCACACCTGTCACATTGCTGATGACTCCACTGACCGGAGACACGATGACACCCCTTACTCTGTGAAGGCAAGGTTAATCTCACCGGGGAATTTCTCCTTTTGTCTTAAAGGGTATGGAAATGTCTCTCTGGGCATCTTACCGCTTTCTAAGTGTGCAACGGTGCATAGTGCGTCTCACCCCTGTACTGCTTCCTGCTGGACCAATGAAGTGGGCAAAAGCAGTCCTGGAGATCTTTATTGTTAGTCTAGAAGTCTGGAAGGAAATGTCACCCTGCAGGAGCTCTGTAGTGCTGCCTTTTGTGATTTTTACAAGCATGTCATGCATATCATGACAGGGGGATGGTGGCTGTGTGGCCATCGTGCCCACTCACACCTGCCCATGAATTGGGGAGGGGTGTGTTCCCCGGTAGTTGTAACTGACCACACCATCATATTGTTGGCAGGACAGGTGGGCAGGGTGAAGAGAGATGTCTCCTTTGCACTACATGATGCCAACTAATCTACTACTACTACTATCTGGGGCACAGGTGTGCCGGAGGAGTTTAAGTTAGAAACTACAGGGCAGAAGGTCCTTCATGCACCGTTTCCCTGGGTGGGCATGGCTAAAAACACCCTGTGGAGTCAAACAACGATCTATTACAGTCATTTGTGAATTTTTCTCTATCTGCTTTTCTGGTATACATGAGGAATTAACAGCTCTTAGACTTATGCTGACCCAAAACAGCATGGTTCTTGATCAAATAACTGCCGCCCAAGGGGGCGTGTGTGCAGTTGTAGGTGATTATTGTTGTACTTTTATCCCTGAAAATGATGCAGATGGTCATTGTTACATGTGGGAATTGTACTTTGGGGCTTGCCGTAGCCCAGCGGGGGTGGGGGGTGAGTGAGGTCAGGCGGACTACGGCTAGGGTATATACGTATATCGATGGAAGGTTCAATAAGGTGCATTCAGTGATCATCAAAACCAACTCTCCATTCTCCATTATTAAGACATAACATTTGCCGACGAGAAGAACAGTGGGCACGTGCATCAGAGAACCACCTCTATTTCAACAGCACCAGGGCACACCGACGATACCGTGGGCATGCTGGGAAGCTATGTTTGAGGGTGTATGTGGTGGCGGCCGGACTCAGTTCTATTATCGAGGAGAAATGGAGGAGTCTGCTTGTGCATTGCCTTGGCACCAAAGCGTAATGTATGTTCTTCGGGCTGTGTGGCGGTGGTTCACTGCAAGATGGACAGGCCCTGATGAACAATACATTCGGTGACGATTCTACAGTCACCAAAAGGAGGTATGAGTTTTTTGACCATCGACAGTGGGTGGGTGAGTCCACAAAGTCATTTGTTTTGGAGGTGCATAGCTTAGCAAAGAAGTGCGTGGTTGGGCCTATCAAGCAGAAGCTAGACCGGAACAAGCTAGCCCACAGCACCAGTAATATATGGCTGAGGAACATGCTACGACTAATCAGGGAAACCTTGTCATTGGAACAGGTGCTGGACTTAGTCAAACAGAGAGAATCAACGACTCTGCGAGAGCTAACAACCACAGCTAGCGAGGAGTCGGCAACGTGTTTTTTCCCACCGAAAATGGAGGTTAGCATGCTAGCTAGGCCTCGAAACCACACTAAGAAAAAGAAGGGGAGGCAGACGAAGGCACATAACAGAGCCCATACGTTGTCTCCTTGCTTGGGGCTGGTGGAGGCTGGCGACCCTGAACAGGTGTGTGTAGCATGCATTTTGAAAAAAACATTGAAGTGGTACATGCTCCAGCTTGACGGGGTTGACGTACCCTTCATGAAGGACTTGGAGGCCAGGAGATCCATCTTGTGCTTGGTTACGCTACAGAGGCTGTTCCCCATGAAACCTATAAAACGGGGGCAGTGAAGATGTTCAGGTACTGTCATGTGGAGATTGAGATTGCGGGCACGGTGGATTTCTCGTAGACATGCGGGTCGAAGATGGTATCAAGATTCACCTTTCAGGTGGCACATCATGCCGAAGGCCCTTGACCTTGTACCTCAAGATTGAAGTTAGGTTCATCAGCTTGCATTTCCTAGAGGAATTTTCCTCATTCAATTCAATTCAACTTCATTTATATACCGCCATTTAACAACAACAGTCATCTCATAGCACTGTCAACTGTAGGGGGGAACCCCCACAGTTGCAGAAAGACCCCAGCAATCAGGCAATCCCCTGTGAGCAAGCACTTGGTGACGGTGGAGAGGAAAAACTCCCTTTTAACAGGAAGAAACCTCCAGCAGAACCAGGCTCAGGGAGGGGCAGTCATCTGCTGCGATTGGCTGGGGGGTGAGGGGATAGAGAAGAAGAAAAGAACAGACATGTAGAGAGCAAACAGCACGATGGGGACTCAATCTATGGGAGAGAACAAACAAATGTTAATGACCAGCAAAAAAAAAATATTTCATAGAGAGTGAGGAAAGGAGTGAGGCCCAGTGCATTACTGGAGGTCCCCCGGCTGACTAAACCTATTAGCAGCATAACTAAGGGAGGGTTCAGAAACACATGATCTCTCCCTAATTGTAGGCTATATCAAAAAGGTAGGTTTTAGCCCTATTCTTAAAAACAGAGATCAAGTCTGACTCCCGTATCCAGATTGGCAGCTGATTCCACAGTAGAGGAGCTTGATAACTGAAGGCTCTTCCTCCCATTGTACTTTTGGAGTTTCTAGGTATTACGAGTAATCCTGCATTTTGGGAGCGTAGTGCTCTGTTAGTATAATACGGTAGTATCAGATCTTTTAAATAAAAAGGAGCCTGATTGTTTAGAGCTTTGTAAGTAAGAAGAAGGATTTTAAACTTAATTCTAAACTCTATGGGAAGCCAGTGAAGGGAAGCCAGAACCGGAGAGATATGATCTCTCTTTCTAGTACCTGTTAAAACTCTTGCTGCAGCATTTTGGATCAGCTGAAGGCTTTTTAAAGATGTTTTAGGACAGCCTGATAATAAAGAATTACAATAATCTAATCTCGAGCTAACAAAAGCATGGATCAGCTTCTCAGCATCACTCTGAGACAAGATGCTCCTAATCTTGGCAATATTACGCAAATGATAGAAGGCAGTCTTAGAAACAAATTTAATATGTGAATTGAAGGACAAATCCTGATCAAAAATAACTCCAAGGTTCCTCACAGAGCTATTAAGAGAAAGAGTAACTGCATCCAAACTGAAAGTTTGATTTGGAAAGGAATTTCTAAGGTTTTTTGGACCAACAAGAATGACTTCAGTCTTATCTGAATTTAATAGCAGGAAATTGCAAGTCATCCAAACTTTGATTTTATTAAGACAGGCTTCTAACTTGGCTAATTGATTACTATCATCTTGCTTCATTGACAGGTATAATTGTGTGTCATCTGCATAACAATGAAAATGTATACAGTGCTTTCTAATAATGTTGCCTAACGGAAGCATATATAAACTAAAAAGAGTAGGGCCTAGCACAGATCCCTGTGGAACTCCATGACTAAGCTTTGAGTTGAAAGAAAACTCATTATTTACATGAACAAAGTGGAACCTATCAGATAAATAACATCTAAACCACTGCACTTAAGTTCCATTAAGTCCAACATAGTGTTCTAATCTATCAAGTAGAATATTATGATCGATAGTATCAAAAGCTGCACTAAGGTCTAAAAGGACGAGTACAGAAACTAGTCCATTATCAGATGCAATGAGGAGGATGTTAGTGACCTTTGCTAAGGCTGTTTCAGTACTATGATGGATTCTAAACCCAGATTGAAACTCTTCAAGTGAACCATTTCCCTGCAGGTGGTCAAATAATTGCGTAGCAACAACTCTTTCTAAGATTTTTGAAATGAAAGGGAGATTAGAGATTGGTCTATAGTTAGCTAAAGCTCCTGGATCTAGCGTTGGCTTTTTGAGTAAGGGTTAAATTACAGCCGTTTTAAAAGCCTGCGGTACATGGCCTAAAGTTAATGAAGAATTGATTATATGAAGAATAAAGCTCCCAATAAGTGGGAAGACTTCTTTAAATAACCTGGTAGGAATAGGGTCTAAAAGACAGGATGAAGGTTTGGATGAGGAAACTATTTTGTCTACCTCACAAAGGTCGATTGGAGTAAACTCATCAAGACAGACATCAATAGAAGGAGTTGTAGTAGTTACAGTATTTAAGTTAACTGTGGGAAAAATCTGATTGATTTTATCTCTGATGGATGAAATTTTATTATTGAAAAAGTTCATAAAGTCCTGACTAGTAAGCTCTAAGGGAATGCTAGGATTGACAGTGTCCTGACTCTTTGTCAACCTGGCTACAGTACTGAAAAGAAACCTGGGATTATTCTTGTTCTCTTCTATTAATGCAGAGTAATAACTCGTTCTAGCTTTTCTAAGAGATTTTTTTTTATAAATTTAAAGATGATTTCTCCAAGCTAAATAGATTTCATCTAAATTAGTAGAGCGCCATTTTCTTTCTAATTGACGAGTCTTCTGTTTTAAGCTACGAGTTTCTGCGTTGAACCAAGGAGTTAGAAATCTCTGATTAGACTTGTTCTTTTTTAAGGGGGCCACCAAGTCTAGAGCCTGATGCAGAGAAGCTGAAACACTATCCACCATGTTATCAATTACAGAAGGAGCAAGCTGTCTATAGCTTATTTATGTTGTGTTGACACATGGCATAGAGGAAACAATCTGCATAAATTTGGAAACAGCATCATCTGAGAGGCATCTACTATAATAATATTTTTCTTTAGGAGCTAAATAGTCAGAAATAGTAAAATCAAAGGTTAACAGACAATGGTCTGACAGTACAGGGTTATGAGGAGACACTACAAGATTTTCTATTTCTATGCCATATGTCAGAACAAGGTCCAATGTATGGTGGAGGTAATGAGTAGAATTTCCTACTTCCTGAGAAAACCCAATCGAGTCTAATATTGAATTAAATGCCACATTAAGGCAGTCACTATCTACATCCACATGTATATTAAAGTCCCCTACTATAATTATTCTATCAGATTTCAGCACTAAATCAGCTAAGAAATCAGCAAATTCGGATAAAAATTCTGAGTAGGTTGATGGGGGACGATAAACTATGGCAAATAAAATTGGGTTTAACCTAAAATTGCTAAAGTGTCCAATACTGAGGACCAGGCCCTCAAAGGAATTATAACATGTTTTCTGCTTTACATTAGCTAGTAATTTGGAATGGTAAATTGTTGCTACTCCTCCTCCACGACCAGAACTTCTGGGATTTTGACAGTTTAAATAACCAGAGGGAGTTGATTCATTTAAACCAACATAATCCTCTTGCCCTAACCAAGTCTCTGGAAATTCATAGGAAATTCTGTCACATGTGTGTGTGTGTGCGTGCTTGGTAACTTTGAGAGTTAACCCAGCTACACTGTCTACTATCTATCATGGGACCTCCACTGCCTGTATACCAGACCTCCAACTGAGTGACCTATCCAGTCAGACACCTGGAATACACCCCTGGTATTAACGACAGCTTCTCATGGTCTTTCATTGCCCTTGGTAAATCTGGGTAAATATTTAAGATCAGGAAAGTTGATCTATAGGAGGTCTGTTTTAAAAACACCTTAAAGAGTAACCTTTAAAAACTCATGAAAAATGTAACACCTCTTGTAGAAAAATGCCTTCTTGAAAAATCACCCAGGAAAAGTGGACACTGAATCACTGATCTCACAAACTCCCATACTGTCTTTTAAAATGCTGTAGTATTTATTGAAAGGTTGCAAAGCTCAGCTAAAACAGGATATATTTGCATGAAAACAGTCAATTAAATCAAAATGATGAAAATTAAATATCAAACAAAAAACTGATTGAAAAACCTTGATTCAAAAAAGTTGATAGTTGTAAAATCAGTCATTTGATCAAAAAACCAAAAGATTAAAAAAACATAAAAGTTCAAAAATCACCAATCAGTTCAGAAAATCAAAATGTAAAATCAATTAAAAATATGAAAAATCTGAAAGAGTCCAAAATAAAAGAAACCCTTTGAATAATAAAACCTGGTAAAAAAAAAACAAAAAACCATCTAATCAATTTGTGGATAAATGTCTAAAAAGCCTCGATGGTGAGATTGGGGAAAAAGGATGATTAATAGCTGGTCTTCTCCGATGAGGCTCCCCTTTCACGGGGAAAACGGGAAGAAGCGGGCGAGGCGGGATAGCTGACTCTCGAGGCTCCATTTTCTGTTCTTCCATCAGCTGGGCCAGTGGTCTGCGAAGCTGTCTGCCGGGAGGAGGAAGGCGATAGGAACCCTTGAAGCGGAGACCTCAATTCCAGAGAAATCATGAAGCCCCGGCTCCCTCTCTCCACCCTGAGGGAACCTGTGATGTAAAGCAGCAGGATGGGAGCGCAGCCATCGGTGGTGACTCCACTTCCCTTTTCTGCTCGCCCAAAGTGCTATTTTGTCCCTTCTTGCTGCAGAAGATTTGTAGCTGTTAAAAGTTGAAGAGATAAGATGGTAGTTGATCCATTTTCCTGTGGCGGTCTCCCTTTCTTCAATCTTCTGCTGTGGGATGCTGGGGGTCTTGGAGTCTGCCGAAAATGAAAATTTTGTGGCTTTCAGGCTTGGTTTTTATACCTTTTTAACACTCAGTTGTGATTGGCCCGCAATCTCACCATAGGCTTTCTGGCTCCTGTGATTGGCTTAATGTTAACTTTTATATAACAATTACCTCATTCTGTACATGTTTCATCTCCCCAGTTCCAGTAAAACCATGTGCTTGTTCATGCGCTCAGCTCATGGCTGTCTGCCTTGCTTATCTCATCATTTTCCATCACCAAAATACCTCAACTTGCTGTTCCAACCAACTTTCACTTCCTCATTATCACATGCCTTTCCAGTCAATAGGCCTTTCCAACATTTCACAATCTGACCCCACATAAGCCTTCTTTTGTGCAGTTAAAATGTACATACAGTAACACAGTTTGATTGCATTCATTGTTTCTGTTGATTACATACATCTTAATCATTGAGTATACATTTGCTTTGCTGATTACACAAGATATTACATTTTATGGCATGTGCTTTCAATATTGCTTTGCATTCAGTTCTATGATTCACCAGCCATGTCTGCTCCCATCTTTTCTGACCACAGGAGTGTGGGCCTTCTGATAATTTCCTCTCCCTTGCTGACTTCCCTGTGATGTTTTCTGTATTCTTGGGCAACTGGAAGAACGATTCCCCATTTTCTTTTCATAGGGGGTATATCGGTATGATTGGGAGGGTCTGCAGCTTTCAGCCTTCTTGTGGTTACTGGGGTCATGTCGTGAGGTACTCGAACAATCAGGGGGTGGACCTGTTTGGTATTGACCTGCTGGGAGAGCTGGATTTCTCTATAAGGGTCCCGGACGGCTCAACGGTGTTGAAAGTATGCCCAGATTGGCACCTCCACTGGCCAGCACTTTTTATGGGTCTGGGCTTTATTGGAGCTTTTCACCACTTTGCCCTCTCATCGACGAGAAAGTGATGCTGAAAATTAATCCTCTGCGGTGACTCCCCGTCGCTTTGTGGGATGAGGTCTCGGTGGTAGCTGTCCAAGCAACTGGAGTACGGCATCACTGAGAAGGTGGATGCATCACCATGGATCTCCAACCTGGTGGTTGCCAGGAGAAAGTGGGTAGGAATCAGACCCTGCATCGATTTCAGGGTGGTGAACAAGGTGGTTATCCCCGACAAATATCCCCTCCCAACTATGGAGGAGCTCAAAGCAATGTTCAGTGGGTCTCAGGTGTTCTTGAAGCTGGACCTACGCCAGGTCGACCTACAAGTCCCGCTCAACCCAGACAGCAGAAACCTGATGGTGTTGGTGACTTGCCAAGGGTTTTTTCCGATATACAGGGATTCCATTTGGCCTAAGCTCCACACCAAGCTGTGTCCAAAAAGTTATGTCAACCATGCTGGCTGGTCTCGTGCGTGTGGTTTCCTACTTGGATGACATCGTTGTGCATGGGGCGTCACAGGAGGTTAACAACACGAGGCTGGAGAGGGTCCTGCAGACACTTTAAGGGTACGGGGTCACCCTAAACGGTGAGTAATGTATCTTTGCAGTGGACGCTGTGGAGTTCGTGGGATTCCGGCTGACTGGTAGAGGACTTCAGCTGCTGTTTTCAAACATAGAGGTGGTGCTACACATCCCAGACCCTTCCTCACCCACTCAGATCTCATCATTCCTGGGCATGGTCAATTTCTGTGGGTGGTTTATCCCTCACTATTCGGAGACAATCGAGCCTCTCCAAGCTCAGTTGAAGCAGGATGCACCGTGGAAGTTGATCCAAGCTTGCTCAGCAGCGGTCGCTAAGTTAAAACAGCAGCTCACCTCGCCGCCATTACTGGCTCATTTTGACCCCAATCTGGCGACTATTGTAACATGCGACGCATCTGGCTCGACACTGGGAGCAGTCATGTCCCAGTTGCAGGATGGCACGGAGCATCCAGTGGCATTCGTGTCAAGATCCCTCTCAGCGGCGGAGAAAACATATGCAGCAGATTAGAGGGAAGCACTGGCCTGCATCTGGGCCTATGAGAGATGGCACATCTACATCTACAGACGCCACTTCACCTTGAGGACAGACCACCGGGCACTCACAACTTTGCTGGAGACGTCGGAGTTGGGTCACAGCCCTCTGAGGATCCACAGGTTTTCTGATAGGCTAAGGGCCTATAGCTTTGCAACCAAGTTCACCCCGGGCAAGGATAACATAGTGGCAGACTTCCTGTATCGTGCTACAGTGAATTCCTCCTTACTGGACGACTGTGGTGAGGACTCAGCTTAGGTGGACCTGATCAACATGCTGCATGGAATGCTCCAGAAGATTGTGTCTCCCCAGGAGCTCAGGGGGGCATCGAAAAGGGATCCAGTGATGGCAAAATATGTGCTCAGCGAATGGAGAGGGCTGTCCAGCTGGGGTGCAGGGCGAGTTTGAACCCTACCACCGAGTAAAGGACAAACTGAGCTGCTGGGGCGAGGTGTGCGTGGCAAGGGGACATTGAGGTAATGGCGAAACACTTGATGCAATGCCTGCACAACTGGAAAAACTGGCAGACTCCCCCGCTGGTATGACCAGTGCCATACCTGGTTGGACCCTGGAAATATGTTGAGCTGGACATACACTACTGTTCAAAAGTTTGGGGTCACTTAGAAATGTCCTTATTTTTGAAAGAAAAGCGCTTTTTTTCAATGAAGATAACTTTAAATTAAACAGAAATACACTCTATACATTGCTAATGTGGTAAATGACTATTCTAGCTGCAAATGTCTGGTTTTTGGTGCAATATCTACATAGGTGTATAGAGGCCCATTTCCAGCAACTATCACTCCAGTGTTCTAATGGTACAATGTGTTTGCTCATTGCGTCAGAAGGCTAATGGACGATTAGAAAACCCTTGTGCAATCATGTTAGGTCTGCAATGCTGTAATTGCTGCAAATGGAGGATTCTTTGACGAAAGCAAGGTTTGAAGGAAAAAATTATTATTTCAAATACAAATCATTATTTCTAACCTTGTCAATGTCTTGACTATATTTTCTATTCATTTTACAACTCATGGTGGTAAATAAGTGTGACTTTTCATGGAAAACACAAAATAATCGTCTGGGTGACCCCAAACTTTTGAATGGTAGTGTATATGACTAACTGCATGTGGCTCCTTAGAACCGCACGTTTCTTCTTGTGGCCTATGATATGTTCTAAAAGTGGCCAGAGGTGCTCCCGACAAACTCAGCTATGACAGAAGTGGTCATGGGGTTCCTGGCGTCCCTGTTTGCTAGGTGGGGAACCCTGAGTACAGTTACCACAGACAATGGCCCGCAGTTCATTTCCGGGGTGTTTGAGGAGTTCCTGAGCACAAGCAGTGTAGAACTTGTTAACCCTTTGAGTGTGAGAATTTGTGTGCCCCTAGTGGCAGAGCGCGACGCTGCACCTGCCTTCTCGCTCTGACATGATCACCTGCATTGGAGATTTGTACTGATTGTACTGATTTGCCAGTTTCAAAAGGTGGCAGACATTCATTTGAGGAATCAGTGGATGACACGTAATACACCAAAGAAGAAAAACTCCTCATTTCCTTTTCCTGTTTGTAGCAGTTAGCCCAGAAAGCTAATATAGCCACGATTGGTCACACTGTAACTTTTTCAACTTTGCATGTGGAAAATAGCTGCGGGATACATGCAAAATTTATGTGGGATAATCATAAGACTTTGTAGATATGCTGGAAATTTTAAATTACCAACAGAATGCAAAATAAGGACCATGATTTGTGAAAATGCAGTGCCCACGCCAGCCAGCCAGCCAGCCAGCCAGCCCCCCATTGCCAACAGTAAGTGACTTTCAATGACGCTTTTTTTAAATGTATTGATTTCTTGTTCATATACTTTGAAGATAAGATGATGAGGTACCTCTGTACAAAAAACGGTGTCAAAAGACTGAACCATTCTTTGTATAAATACATCCAAAACCCAGTTTTCACTGAGTTATGGAATTTAAATAGGTGTTGCGACAATATGCAAATTAGATGCGTAAATTCATTCCTATCTGAAACTTTGGATCATATTTTACATCTTTGTAATTGACAGTAAGCCATTATCTCTTGCAACTTTCAAGATATATCCTTTGAAATTTGAACTATTTTATTGACAAAAAGTATTTACCACTTTTGACCACTAGGGGTATGTTGCAATTCGGCAACAGTCACACTCAGAGGGTTAAGATGATTTTCTACCACCCCCAGGCTAACAGGGGTCGAGCACTTCAATAAGACATTAAAGAATGGACTGAGGGCTTACTTGTTGGATGGTTTTGCATTTGCAGATGCTCTGATCAACACGTTGCTACACTACAGGGCATCTGTAAACACCACGACAGGCTGCTCCCCGGGGGCTCTCTTGCTGGGACGAGAGTAACCTTTGCTGGCGATGTGGCTGAGACCAGCACCGACGGATTCTCGGGAGGACACAGGAGTGGTGCGCAGTCGGGTCACCAGGCAGCAACATAGAATGGAGCGGAGGTTCAAAAGGAAGAACAGGGCGAGGGAGCAGAGACTGAAGGAAGCAGACCGAGAATGGATCAAACACCCTTTCCGTGTCCACAAGCTTCATCCGCTGTGGATAGGTCCACGGAAAATCGCAAGGTAGCGGGGCCAGACATGTTTGAGCTGGACGACGGGTCCCAGTGGCATTCCACTAGGCTGAGGATGTCACTTCCAGAGCAGAGAACTGAACCCACAATGGAGCGTTTCAGTGAGAGCTGGGACTGGGGGGTCCAGACTCAACTCACAGGCTAGGCCGACGGTGCCAGGGGAAGTGTTCCCACTGAGGGACGCCCGGCTAGAAGTCATCGGAGTCCTAGGTACCTGGAGGACTTTTTCATGAAGACTGTTTTGTTTGACGCTGGTTTGATCTAGGGGCAGAATATTCTGCTCCAACCCGACGGGGTGTTCTGGTAGTCTACCCAGACTCAAGGAGATTTCATTTGTTCCCAGTTGCTCTTGGTAAAAAAAAAAAAAAAAAAAGGACTTGATGGTGGTGTGTTGCAAAGGGCTGGCGTTTGGTGCTTTGTTGGGGGGGGGGGTGTACATGTAGGAATTTTACTTTGGGGCTTGCCGTAGCCCAGCTGGGGTTGGGGGTGAGTGACGTCAGGTGGGCTACGGCTGGGGGTATATATGTCGATGGAAGGTTCAATAAAGTGTGTTCAGTGATCAGCAAAACCAACTCTCCGTTCTCCATTATTAACATAACAATCATGTGACTGCCTCAGCCATTCGCGACCTGACTGCCTTACAGGCTGCTGCGGCCAAGAACAATGTCACTGATCGACAGGCCTGGTTAAGTTGGTTACTTTCTTCATGGAGAAGTCTCACCATGAACCTGTTAGTGATTTTGATGGTATTATTTTTCTCCTTTTCCTGTGTCATTCCCTGCATTCGTAGTGTGATGATGAGACTTGTTCATGTTAACTTAGTGATGTAACATGGTGCAGTTACTGGGGATGGTGCGGATGATGAACAAACAGCGTGAGCTCAGTGTGTCTCTCCATGACCCGAGTGGAGATTAAAATTATGACTGACATGCAAATAACCAAAAGGAGTTTGCCTGATCACAATGTGAAGTTAAAATGTATTTCTTGTAAATACGTTTATAAAGTTTGAAGCATTACTTTTATTACTTTCACTTTTATTTTATTTTTTTTATATTACTCTTTTTTTCTATTTTTACATTCCATCATTGCACTTTATTATTATGATTATTGTTTCCTATTGTTTTGTTTTATCTCTTAAGTTACCTTTTAAGTTTTTTTTTAATA